>ONZH01024961.1:0-40046 GCA_900303285.1 Rhinella marina
CATTCATTAAATTTTTCATTTTTCAGATAACTGCTACAGGTGGGATTATGTTAAGGCCCCCACAACGCCACCTTTAACATAATCCCACCTGTAGCAGTTATCTGAAAAATGAAAAATTTAATGAATGGAAACATGAATTGAAGGGAAAACCCAAAACTAATAAAAAATAAAAAATAAAAAATGAAAAATAAATAAAGTCAATTAATACTTACCCACACACCATCTAAAATATAGTAAATAGATAACCGGGAGATAAAAACCAAACAATCAAAGATTATGAAATCAATATATGAAGATCATATGAATATGAAAATACGGAAATAAAATAGGATAATACATCAGAACAGGTGATATACATATAAGGCTCACCTATAATACTTTATCTGTCACTATATCACAAGATGAACACTTTACTTGATACCACATTACAAGAATACATAGTTATGGTAGGATAACAGAAACATTTTAATAGGAATTTCCTATAAAAGACCTATATGTCACTCTATCACACTATCATAATCAAATTCTATTTTCACTAACTATCCTATGCCAAATATACCATAACAACCAAGTCCATTTTTACTCACTATATTTATATTCGATACTGTTATTTATAACTTCTGCTAATTTTTGTTGTAAATGTATTGCTGCTTTTTGTTATATATTTATTGCTGCATTTTGACCTTTTTGAAAAAACTGTTGTATATACCTATAAGCAATATCCACCCAAGATGTGTGAAAGGGTTAAAAAGAGCCCGAAGAAACCTAATTGAGTAGACCTGCTATATGATTAACTAATCAATCAATCTGAGAGTCCTTATAAATAGGTGGAGGAACATGGAGCTCTTTACCATTGAGAAAGGGGGCAGCTAGGACCCCCGAAACGCGTTTGGGATAAAGAGACTCCAGGAGAACAAGAGAAAGAAGCAACTACCACTAAGCGTGATTAGAATTACCCGTGCTCAACGGAGAATCTGCCTCAACATTGAACCGCTACTTTGAAATTAGCGGACATTACAGCGCCCGGCCAGCATCCACGTGGGACGCCACGTGGTTATTCATAGACGCCGGCAAGCGCGCGCGCGCGCTACAACACAAATCATTGCAGAGCGAGGAGACGGAGAAAGGATACGCCGGAACGAACGGGACTCATTCCAGAGAAGTGGTAAAGTACCAAGCCTGACCGGCAATATAAAGGTCATATTTATTAGCTGACACATCTGCAATATTTGAATATTTGAACTTTTATTCTCAACACCTATCAGACCGGCAATATTTTACCCTGAATATTTTATCCTGAATAAGGACGCCATTTCACTGACAAAGAACAGTGGGATTGACATTCCTATTTGGCACAAGTTCATCTCAGTGAACTCACTATAACACAGACATTCGATTGGATCAATATTCAACGTAATGGACTGTTTTTACTGATAATATCTTTTCAGCATTTTTGTTTGATATATTCTTATCATTATTATTTCTTCTTTATTTTTTCTTTATTTTTTCTTATTTTCTTATTTTCTATATATATTTTTATATTATATATTTTTTATATATACTTTTTTTATATATTTTTATATGAAAATATATATATATACACTAATACTGGGCCCAGTTTATTACTACTTTTTTATATCAAGGATTAACGCAATAAATTAATATATGAATATTTTACTATAATAATCTCAGTATATGTATTTATTATCATATGGTTTACATACATGAACTACTAAACAGTAGGACCACCAACAGTCTGAATATCTAAAATATCAATCATTACCATAAAACCTGATGTAAGTGTGCCCACCCAATCACATTATCTAGTTTAATCCATTCATAAATGAATACATTTCTTAATATTCGATTTGGGTCTGAACAAAGTTGACATGAGTTGATAGTTCTCTCTCTTCTGAATTCTCCAGCATCACATCACATAATATTCGGTCTAGTAGAATCAGAACTTTTTGAAAGAATTGGATCAAATTTCCAAATTTTAGAATCAATTTGCTCATCTTTATTAAGTAATCAATAACTAAAAAAATAGTTTTCTATATAGTTTTGTATAGCTAAGTAAGAGTTAAGAATTATTTATTCTGGATAATCCAATTTCTTTAATATCTTCATAAAACTCACCTCAATTTAACTTCTATGAGCTATTTAGGTTAGCAGGCACTGAAAATTAGCTAAACATACCTTTTTGTGTTTGTCTGTTGTCAAGTCCCATTGAAATGCCTCATTGCTCCCCACCAATATTATAATTCAAGAGTAATAATGCCCCATGAGCCTGTGACTATCAGTGATCCACCAATAATCGTTCTTTCTATTACATATATGTGCAGATTTAGCGGGGTCACCAAGATAAATACAAAAAGGATTTTTAAAACTTGGTAGCTTGAACCAAGTATATATTATAGGTATATAGTTTAGTATAATCAGTTTGGTAGGTGTTTCTGGAAACCTTCATTTATGTGGGTCATAATTAGTAGAGATGAGCGACTAGTGTTCGATCGAGCCGGTATTCGATCGAATACTACGCTATTCGGCATACTCGATTTCAATCGAGTATAACGGCGATGGCGCACTTAGAATTCGTTTCCCCTCCCACTTTCCCTGGCGCTCTTTTTCCACCAATCAACATGCAGGGGGGGTATGACAGGCACGCTGAGCACGCTGGCAGCGCGAAAACAGCGTCTACATGGATTGGCTGGAAAAACCATGTGACCTCGAATATTAAAAACTCAGCTCTTCCTGCTCGTACGCATATGCTGCGTGAACTTAGTCAGGGACAGAGGCTGGAGAAGGGACAGACAGGTTTTAGCAGTTGGACAGGCAGGAGCGTGATTAAAAGCCCTTATCAGGGCTACTACAGTGGACTTCAGTGATAGCTTTACTACAAGATACACTTTACAGAGAACGGCTGCCGTATTCAGGGATAGCTGCTGGAGTAGGGACAGAGAGAGGCATTAGTGGTGTATTAGGTGCTCTGCTACATACCAAACTATATTTGGCACTACTGTTCAGCGTTCTTTTTGGCTGAAAAACCCTGTTATATAACTAGTGTGTATATGCACCATCTGATCTGGCAGTATACGGCTGTGAATTTTATTTTATTTTTTTAAATACAGTTTATTTGGCTCTAGTGTTCTGGGTTCTGTGTGCCTGCAATACCCTTTTTGTATACCAGGTGTAAATACCCACCGTCTGTACAGTTAGTACACGGCTGTGTACCTTGAAATATACAATATCTAGGCCATTTAATTGGCCACTGTACTGTGCGTTCTCTTGCTAAATTAGTTCACATACCTGGTGTAAATACCCACCGTCTGTTCAGTTAGTACACGGCTGTGTACCTTGAAATATACAATATCTAGGCCATTTAATTGGCCACTGTACTGTGCGTTCTCTTGCTAAATTAGTTCACATACCTGGTGTAAATACCCACCGTCTGTACAGTTAGTACACGGCAGTGTACCTTGAAATATACAATATCTAGGCCATTTAATTGGCCACTGTACTGTGCGTTCTCTTGCTAAATTAGTTCACATACCTGGTGTAAATACCCACCGTCTGTTCAGTTAGTACACGGCTGTGTACCTTGAAATATACAATATCTAGGCCTTTTAATTGGCCACTGTACTGTGCGTTCTCTTGCTAAATTAGTTCACATACCTGGTGTAAATACCCACCGTCTGTTCAGTTAGTACACGGCTGTGTACCTTGAAATATACAATATCTAGGCCATTTAATTGGCCACTGTACTGTGCGTTCTCTTGCTAAATTAGTTCACATACCTGGTGTAAATACCCACCGTCTGTTCAGTTAGTACACGGCTGTGTACCTTGAAATATACAATATCTAGGCCTTTTAATTGGCCACTGTACTGTGCGTTCTCTTGCTAAATTAGTTCACATACCTGGTGTAAATACCCACCGTCTGTTCAGTTAGTACACGGCTGTGTACCTTGAAATATACAATATCTAGGCCATTTAATTGGCCACTGTACTGTGCGTTCTCTTGCTAAATTAGTTCACATACCTGGTGTAAATACCCACCGTCTGTTCAGTTAGTACACGGCTGTGTACCTTGAAATATACAATATCTAGGCCTTTTAATTGGCCACTGTACTGTGCGTTCTCTTGCTAAATTAGTTCACATACCTGGTGTAAATACCCACCGTCTGTTCAGTTAGTACACGGCTGTGTACCTTGAAATATACAATATCTAGGCCATTTAATTGGCCACTGTACTGTGCGTTCTCTTGCTAAATTAGTTCACATACCTGGTGTAAATACCCACCGTCTGTTCAGTTAGTACACGGCTGTGTACCTTGAAATATACAATATCTAGGCCATTTAATTGGCCACTGTACTGTGCGTTCTCTTGCTAAATTAGTTCACATACCTGGTGTAAATACCCACCGTCTGTTCAGTTAGTACACGGCTGTGTACCTTGAAATATACAATATCTAGGCCTTTTAATTGGCCACTGTACTGTGCGTTCTCTTGCTAAATTAGTTCACATACCTGGTGTAAATACCCACCGTCTGTTCAGTTAGTACACGGCTGTGTACCTTGAAATATACAATATCTAGGCCATTTAATTGGCCACTGTACTGTGCGTTCTCTTGCTAAATTAGTTCACATACCTGGTGTAAATACCCACCGTCTGTTCAGTTAGTACACGGCTGTGTACCTTGAAATATACAATATCTAGGCCTTTTAATTGGCCACTGTACTGTGCGTTCTCTTGCTAAATTAGTTCACATACCTGGTGTAAATACCCACCGTCTGTTCAGTTAGTACACGGCTGTGTACCTTGAAATATACAATATCTAGGCCATTTAATTGGCCACTGTACTGTGCGTTCTCTTGCTAAATTAGTTCACATACCTGGTGTAAATACCCACCGTCTGTTCAGTTAGTACACGGCTGTGTATCTTGAAATATACAATATCTAGGCCTTTTAATTGGCCACTGTACTGTGCGTTCTCTTGCTAAATTAGTTCACATACCTGGTGTAAATACCCACCGTCTGTTCAGTTAGTACACGGCTGTGTACCTTGAAATATACAATATCTAGGCCATTTAATTGGCCACTGTACTGTGCGTTCTCTTGCTAAATTAGTTCACATACCTGGTGTAAATACCCACCGTCTGTTCAGTTAGTACACGGCTGTGTACCTTGAAATATACAATATCTAGGCCATTTAATTGGCCACTGTACTGTGCGTTCTCTTGCTAAATTAGTTCACATACCTGGTGTAAATACCCACCGTCTGTTCAGTTAGTACACGGCTGTGTACCTTGAAATATACAATATCTAGGCCTTTTAATTGGCCACTGTACTGTGCGTTCTCTTGCTAAATTAGTTCACATACCTGGTGTAAATACCCACCGTCTGTTCAGTTAGTACACGGCTGTGTACCTTGAAATATACAATATCTAGGCCATTTAATTGGCCACTGTACTGTGCGTTCTCTTGCTAAATTATTTCACATACCTAATTATATACCCAAATATTGTATTTGCAACAAAAAAAAAATAAAATGCGGAGGGGGGCTAGCGGAATAGGACGTGGACGAGGACGGGGGCGCGGAAATGCTGTTGGGGGCCTTGTTGAAGCCAGTGGGGATACAATGCGTGCTGGTGAGGGTCAGCCAGGATCCCGCTCATCCAGAATCCCTGCCTTTATGGGACAGTTAAGCAGGGGGCGGGTTACACCGCTGTTGAGGCCTGAGCAGGTTGAACAGGTGGTGCAATGGATAGCCGATAGCGCTTCCACACAGTTGTCCACCAGCCAGTCATCCACACAGTCTCACTCTGACCCTCCTTCCTCCACACCTGGCCAACAGAGTCATCCCACCCTTGACCCCTCCCAGGAGCTCTTTTCGGGTCCTTTTTCAGATGTGCCGGAAGAATCCCAGGAGCTAGGAGAGGAATTTGTTTGTAGTGATGCCCAAACCCTTGAGTTTTCGCCATCTCCTGCTGATGTGGACCCTGAACCAGCATCTGTTATCATGAGCGATGATGATGATGAGACGCAGTTGCCATCAAGGGAGGCTGTTGGAATGTCCAGTGGGCAGGAGGAGGAGCAGAGTGAGGAAGAGGAGGTGGTGGATGACGAAATGACCGACCCCACTTGGCCAGGGGTGATGTCCAGCGGGGAAAGCAGTGGAGAGGTGGTGGTCTGCGCAGCACCGAAAAAGGCAGCAAGAGGCAGAGGGATGTCCAGAGGCAGAGGGATGTCCACAGGCAGAGGGATGTCCACAGGCAGAGGGATGTCCACAGGCAGAGGGATGTCCAGAGGCAGAGGACAGTCCAGACAAAGTAGTGAGGCCACAGCCAGCACGGCCGAAGCTGTTCCCGGCAGCGGGCAGTCGCGCGAAGCTCCCCCATCGAGGCCTCGTACTTCTGTGGTGTGGAGATTTTTTAATGTTTGTGCGGATGACAAACTGAGCGCGGTTTGCACACTCTGCCACTCAAAACTGAGTAGGGGCTCTGAGAAGAGCAATCTGACCACCTCAGGCATGCGGCGTCACTTGGAAGTCAAGCACTGGGCTGAGTGGGAGAGAGCAAACGCAATACAAACTGCGCCCGGTCCTGCTGCCACTG
This sequence comes from Rhinella marina, assembly GCA_900303285.1. Taxonomy (NCBI): domain Eukaryota; kingdom Metazoa; phylum Chordata; class Amphibia; order Anura; family Bufonidae; genus Rhinella; species Rhinella marina. The sequence goes on from ONZH01024961.1 coordinate 6,615, forward strand.
CCTCTTCCCCTTTGTTGTGTGCTGCCACTGCGGTCCAGACCTCCAGCCAGGACACCTCCACATCTGCCTCTGCCTCGGCTACTTTGGGGCCTTCTCCTTCAGCCTCCCCTTCCCCCGCCTCTTCGCCTGCACCCTCACACTCCTCGTCCCAACAACTGTCCATCTCGCAGGCGTTCGACCGCAGGCGGAAGTACGCCTCGAGTCACCCCCAAGCCCAAGCCTTAAACTGCCACATCTCCAAACTGCTGGCCCTGGAGATGTTGCCGTTTAGGCTTGTGGAGACGCAGGCCTTCCGCGACCTGATGGCGGCTGCCGCACCTCGCTATTCCGTCCCCAGCCGCCACTACTTTTCCCGGAGTGCCGTCCCCGCCCTGCACCAGCACGTGTCGCGTAACATCAGGCGGGCCCTGAGGTACGCAGTCAGCGCAAAGGTCCACTTGACCACCGACTCGTGGACAAGCGCTTGCGGCCAGGGACGCTACATCTCTTTGACGGCACACTGGGTGAATGTAGTGGAAGCGGGGACGGGGTCGCAAACAGAGACGGCCTACCTACCACCCCGCCCAAGATTGCCAGCATGGGTTCTGATAAACCCCCCTCCTCCTCCTCTCCTCCTCCTCTGCCTTAACATCTCCCTCAGCCGCTAGCTGGAAGCGTTGCAGCACTGGCGCTGGGAGACGTCAGCAGGCGGTGCTAAGCTCATCAGCTTGGGCGACAGGAAGCACAGCGCCCCAGAGGTGAGGGACGCCATATTGCAGCAGACGGAGATGTGGCTGTCGCCGCTGCAGCTAGGACCAGGCATGGTCGTGTGCGATAACGGCCGTAACCTGGTGGCGGCTCTGGAGCTTGCCGAACTCAATCACGTACCATGCCTGGCCCACGTTTTTAATCTGGTAGTCCAAAATTTCTGAAGACTTACCCCAACCTGGCAGAGCTACTGGTGAAAGTGCGGCGCTTGTGCGCTCACTTTCGTAAGTCAACTGTAGCTGCTGCTAGCTTAAAAAAACTCCAGCAACGCCTCCATTTGCCTGAACATCGGCTGTTGTGCGACCTGCCGACTCGCTGGAATTCCACCTATTCCATGTTGGCCAGGGTGTGTGAGCAGCAGAGAGCATTGATGGAGTACCAGATTATGAATCCACGCGTGCCTCCAACTCAGCTCCCTCAGTTTGCCAACCACGAGTGGCCATGGATGGCAGACATATGCGATGTACTGCGTATCTTTGAGGAGTCCACCAAGAAGGTCAGCAGCGAGGACGCTATAGTGAGCGTAACCATCCCGCTCCTAGGCGTCCTTAAAGAATCCCTCATCGCAATAAGGGAGAACGCATTGCACGCAGAGGAGACTGGGGTAGGAGGAGACGCAATGGAGCTACACAGTCAGACCACACTTTTGTCTGCTTCACGGTGGCAGTTGCAGGAGGAGGAGGATGAGGAGGAGGACGACGTGGAGGTGGCTGTGGAAGAGGAGGAGGATGCTGGCGGCGAGGGTAGCAGTCAGGCTGTGTGCGTCCCATTGGTTCAGCGCGGATGGGGCGGAGAGGAGGCGGAAGAGGAAGAGGAGGAAATGGCAAGTGATCCTTCTGGTGGGGGCAGTGAGGTCATGCCTATTCAGAGTCTGGCACACATGGCTGACTTCATGCTGGGCTGCTTTTCCCGGGACACACGTGTTGTCCGGATAGTGGAGAACAAACTGTACTGGGTCTTCGCACTCCTGGACCCCCGGTATAAAGATAACGTCTCCTCTTTTATTCCGGTAGAGGAGAGGACAAATCGATTGCTGGAATACCAGAGGGAACTCGTGCAGAACATGATGGAGATTTTCCCACCCACCATCGCTGGCGGCAGAGAGGAGAGGGTCTCCCAGAGTCCCACAACATCCATCAGGCCCACAGCCACCAGGGGAACACTCTCCAAGGTGTGGGACACGTTCATGGCACCCCCTCGTGCAACTTCCATCACTGCGGGGCCCGCTATCAGCAGGAGGGACAAGTATCGGCGGATGTTGCGGGAGTACCTGGCAGACCGTACCCCTGTCCTCCCCGATCCCTCGGCGTCCTACACTTACTGGGTCTCCAAGTTGGACACGTGGCTGGAACTGTCCCTGTACGCCTTGGAGGTGCTTGCCTGCCCTGCCGCCAGCGTGCTATCAGAAAGGGTGTTCAGCGCAGCCGGGGGCATTATAACCGATAAGCGCAGCCGCCTGTCAACCGACAGTGCCGACAGGCTGACGCTAATCAAAATGAACAGCAAGTGGATTGACCCGGACTTTGCTTCTCCAACCGTGGAAAGCAGCCAAAAGTGAAGTGCCATCTGTATGAAGTGCCATTTCCTCCTCCACCTCCTCCTCCTCCTCCTCCTTAACCGCCGTAGAATTGCTCCGTAAATAAGAAAAATTTATATGTTTATGGCTCACCTCTTGGGCCTCCACAAAATGTTTAAGAGGTCTCACCTCTTGGGCCTCCACATAATTTTTAAGAGGTCTCACCTCTTGGGCCTCCACATAATTTTTAACCGGTCTCACCTCTTGGGCCTGCACAAAATGTTTAAGAGGTCTCACCTCTTGGGCCTCCACATAATTTTTAACCGGTCTCACCTCTTGGGCCTGCACAAAATGTTTAAGAGGTCTCACCTCTTGGGCCTCCACAAAATGTTTAACAGGTCTCACCTCTTGGGCCTCCACAAAATGTTTAACAGGTCTCACCTCTTGGGCCTCCACAAAATGTTTAAGAGGTCTCACCTCTTGGGCCTCCACAAAATGTTTAACAGGTCTCACCTCTTGGGCCTCCACAAAATGTTTAACAGGTCTCACCTCTTGTGCCTCCACATAATTTTTAACACGTCTCACCTCTTGGCCTCCACATAATTTTTAACACGTCTCACCTCTTGGGCCTCCACATAATTTTTTAACACGTCTCACCTCTTGGGCCTCCACATAATTTTTAACACGTCTAACCTCTTGGGCCTCCACATAATTTTTAACAGGTCTCACCTCTTGGGCCTCCACAAAATGTTTAACAGGTCTCACCTCTTGGGCCTCCACAAAATGTTTAACAGGTCTCACCTCTTGGGCCTCCACAAAATCTTTAAGAGGTCTCACCTCTTGGGCTTCCACAAAATGTTTAACCGGTCTCACCTCTTGGGCCTCCACAAAATGTTTAACAGGTCTCACCTCTTGGGCCTCCACAAAATGTTTAACAGGTCTCACCTCTTGGGCCTCCACATAATTTTTAACACGTCTCACCTCTTGGGCCTCCACAAAATGTTTAACAGGTCTCACCTCTTGGGCCTCCACATAAATTTTTAAGAGGTCTCACCTCTTGGGCCTGCACAAAATGTTTTAAGAGGTCTCACCTCTTGGGCCTCCACATAATTTTTAAGAGGTCTCACCTCTTGGTCCTGCACAAATGTTTAAGAGGTCTCACCTCTTGGTCCTGCACAAAATGTTTAAGAGGTCTCACCTCTTGGGCCTCCACATAATGTTTAACAGGTCTCACCTCTTGGGCCTCCACATAATTTTTAAGAGGTCTCACCTCTTGGGCCTGCACAAAATGTTTAAGAGGTGTCACCTCTTGGGCCTCCACATAATTTTTAATACGTCTCACCTCTTGGGCCTCCACAAAATGTTTAAGAGGTGTCACCTCTTGGGCCTCCACATAATTTTTAACACGTCTCACCTCTTGGGCCTCCACATAATTTTTAACAGGTCTCACCTCTTGGGCCTCCACATAATTTTTAAGAGGTCTCACCTCTTGGGCCTCCACAAAATGTTTAAGAGGTCTCACCTCTTTAGCCTCCACACAATTTTTAAGACGTCTCACCTCTTGGGCCTCCGCAAAATTTTCCATGAGCCTCTGGCCAGCCCACGGCCTCTTCCTGCCTTTTGCGGTCCTACGCATCCCTCAACATCCCCACTGCTTTACCTGCTAGACATGACACTGGGCCAGGTCGGGTCACTGACATCTCAAGCGCCAACAATTTGGGCATTTTAAGGCTTCTGCATGTGTTTGAGTTGTTTTTACATTTTAAAGAAGACATGTCTGACCACATCTCACACACACACACAATGACAATTAGGGGTGGGGTCTATTTGCTTTCCCCCTTGCCTATGCCATCTGTGGTTGTCATAGGCAACGTGATTTTAAGGGGTGCAGAATTTTATCTTCTTTTTTGTCTAGTTTGGCTTGGGGTCCATGGCAATGTAGAGGAAAGAAGGTTTCCTTGTATGGTCTCACTTAACAGAGAGGTTAGATTGTCTTTGGAGTGTATTGTTGAGAGGCTGTGATAGTGGCGTAATAGTGCGACTTGGGCGCGTTATATGCACCCAGACATGCTTCCCCTGCTGTCCCAGTTGCATTCCAGCAGTGTTGGCATCCTTTTCTGAGGTTTCAGGGTGGACTTGGTGACCTCCAAGTGGTCGAATTGAGATTTCCAAGTGGCGAGCATTTTTTTCCCATAGACTTTAATGGGATTCGATATTCGGTCGAATAGTCGAATTTCGCGGTCTATTCGAATCGAATTTCGAACTTTCGAATATTTCACTACTCGCTCATCTCTAATAATTAGCTATTTACAAAGATAAATACTACTCATTAACCAGGCACAATTAAGACCTTTCCTTGCCAAAGTTTGAGTAAAGAAGAGCTATGTTTCTTATGTAGTAAGGTGCATTATTGCCAGCAATTTGAGTGTGGCATGGGAAGTCAGATCTAATATGCATTCGAAATGACTACTTTCTGAAAGGTAAAGCAAATAATTGTCACTCCTCAACAGGTTTAATTAGCCTAATCGATGTAATTATTAGTTGCAGAAATAATTGTCTAAAATAACTCAAATGAAAACTATGTATATAGACTTTGGCACCAAGATAAAGTGAGATCAAGTGAGACTGCGTGGTCACTGAGCCCATTATTCTTAGCATTCACCACTTCCTTTCACAGAATTAAATGGGGAGAATTATTATGCTTTCATAGGTTCTCTGCTATGATTCATCCATTGCCAAAAACCCTAAACAGAAATAGCTACTTTTATCTTAGAATATTCTCCAAGCATAGTGATTAAGAATAGCAACAAAATTACAATATTTCAAAAATAAAAGTAATGAGGAGACACACACATACACACATCAATGCACACTTTTTTCTGGATCTCTCATAAAAGCACAAGCAAAATCAAATTGCAGAATTTAAAACTACTTCTGTATTCTGAAATTGGACGATGAAAGAAAAGCAACAGTAATAGTAATATTGCATCATTCTACTGATAATAAAAAGCAAAGAAAGGAAAATATAACAATGCTCTAAATATGCAGTATAATTACTGTATGGTCACTCCTTATTTTGTCTTAAAAAGCTTCAGGGCAAAATGACATCACCTCCGTTTTTCAGTGTTCTTAGATCATCCTCAATGGAAAAACCTCCAGGCTACATACTTGTGCATATTATGTATGAATGGCATTATTATTATTTTAGCAGCATATTCATAAAAATAGGGTGAAAATGGGAACAATATTCTCCACACCCTCTAGATGTCCTAACTTCTGTCACACAAGACTATCTAGGCTTCTGCAGAATACTATCTAGGAAAGTTCCATTATATTGTACATCCAGAAATGTTTGTAAATAGATTGTAGAATTAACTACCAGTGCCAGCTTACCCCTGATTGTCAAAGTTTCTCCGGCCACTGCTGTCTCTGTGCGGCAGCATCCAGGGAAACCAGCCAATGAGGAGGGGTGCCAGCGCTCCCAAGCATTAGGGTCCTCTGGCTCCCCCACTGGTCCCCCTGCATTAATTGAAGTCTTATCTGGCTTGGATTTCTTGATTTGGTATTGTGACTATGTTTGTTGCTTTCTAGTGTTTTGGTTTCATATTAATCTCCTGGATCTGACTTTTTGGCATGGTTGGTTTTCTTTTTTGCCTCTGGCATAACTAGTACTGTATCATCCTACTATTATTTGACCCTTCTATATGATGACTGTCTTAGTATAGTTCCTTCAGGTATTGCAGTATAGGGAATGTTGTCTAGTTGTGGGGTCACTGCCTAGGGTGACCATGCAAGTAAGTAGGGATAGTGGGTCCATGCAGTTTTAGGGCTGCACTATCCCTGTTTGTGCATGATGGTAGTCATGACACTGATATTGCCAGAAACTGAGTTACTTTGTCTTTGTCTTTGTTCAATTAATTAAACCTATTGTGCAGAATAACATAACTGTACATTGTTGCTGCATAGACAGTGCAAAAATGGGCTCAAGAGAGGAGCCAGCTCTATACATGGCAGGTGCCAGCTGTATTAATGTAAATAACACAGTGGCCAGGAATGGAGATAAGTCAAATCCCAGCCATTTAACACCTCTGTGTTCTGTGTTCAATAATAACTTTGGCATCTGAGTGGTTAGACAGAGGGAGAGATCTCACTGCCTCTTATCGCTCCCCCCAAGCAATCATTTCTGGGTTCTGAACAGTTGTCATGACAGCTCGTAGTCTTGTAAAGAGCCATATTAGGATTCTTATTACAGTCTGTCCATTCTTCTTTTTTTTTTTTTTTTAACAAAGGTTTAAGTACTTTTCAAATATTTTAGAATTGTATAACCAATAACAAAGCTATAGAGGATTTATATGTAGTGTCCTACTAGGACACTACTAGTGGATAAATGTTTTCTGATGTTTGATATGTCGTAAACATCTGTACATTTACAGGAGAATGCTCTACTGTTTTAACTGTTTTTCACTGTTTTACTTCACTTGCTATGAAAAGCTGCAATGTGTCTTTAAATATGTCTTGGACATCTATTGCTGTGGCTGGAGCAAGTTTCAATCTTTTCTATGTTATGAGCTCAAATTTGTTTTTTTTTTTGTTTTTTTTTGTTTTTTTGGTACTTAGTTGCAGTGTGAGATAAGCCTGTGAGAAAATCATGTTATTGTTCAACTTAATCTCAGTCACCTTCCTCTCAATTTGCACAATAGCACCAAGGGCACCTTACCTTCCACCAGCCAGGAGAATGGTCCAGAGGAATCACTACTCTGATCATCCCAATTGTGACCCTCTCATCACCGCACCAGCCCTAGGAGCAAGGGAGGTTTGTTGGAAAAAAGACCCAACCACCGGAAGCACCATGTGCCACCTACATCATGTCCACTACTACTCCCATCCTCTCCACACTTCCCCTGGGTTGGTGCATATATATTTTAAATGAACTAACCTTTAAGCATACATTTGAAGTGGCTTTCCAGTAAAAAAAAAAATAAATGTTGATAGTCTATCCTCAGGATAGGATATAAATGTGGGATCACTGCATGGTACTACAACTCAGCCCTTAAATAGACTCACAATAAGTACATTGAACTAGTTATATCTTGAAAGAAAAAAAAAAGCCCTTTAGATATCAAAGTCTTCTTTTTATTATAAGTATTATAAGTTTGAAGTTGTAAGAATTTACCAGTAAGCACAAAGTAGGTTATAAAAAAATATTCACAGTGTTATAATGCTGAAAAATTTTAACCTGAAAGAGCATTTTGACATTCTGCACCATATTATTAAAGAGTTACTGGGGATCAAAGCAGGTAGAAGGACATGTTTCTTCCACGCTTTACATTACTGGAAGTAGAGGTTATCCTAATACATACTTGTAACAATACCTTTGTAAACAAAAATTAAGTTGATATCCTTTAGAGCAGTGTTCCTCAACTCCAGGCCTCAGGGCCCCTCTACCGGTCAGGTTTTCAGGATTTCCTTAGTACTGAGCAGGTGATATAATTAGTTTCAATGCATCAGGATTTACCTCAGGTGGGATATCCTGAAATCATGACTGGCAGGTGGGCCCTGAGGACTGGAGTTGGGGAACACTGCTTTAGAGCTGTTTTTTTTATTATTTTATTACTAGGGGTGTAAGAATATGTTTGAATGTAGTTCTCTGACTCTATGCCAATTATTGTTTGGCATACTTTGAGATGGATTTTTATGCCAGAATTGTGGTGCAGTTTTGGAGCAAAATAAAGTATTTTTATGACCTGCCCCTTTTTTCCATTTTTAAGCATGTTAGAAAGATGTGTAGAAAACTTAGATGAGCCAAATGTACTGTAGCCAATTTGCACCACGTTTTAGACAGATTCTTGGTGCAGAATCATTAGTAAATATGGGCCATTATGTTGCCACTCGATTCACTGCAGCATCAGAACAAGAGAATAGTTACATTTAGAACTTGCCCACCCTAGACCCAAAGGATCCTATAGTAGGCTAAGAATGATTATGACATAGTAATAGAATTCAGGCACAACAGGCCGCATAAAGCCCAGCAGTTCATAGCTTTGTCTGGAGTTAGCAGAAGAGTGGGTTACAAAACTATTATTTTCGCATTAATTCACAAATAATCATCTTTATTGGTAGGATCTATGTGTGCAATAATTGCAGCAGAGTTTATCATTCAATTATCAGGGATGTACTAATTCTGTAATAATGTAGGGAAAGACGTTATCTTTCGTTATGGTAGGCCCAAAGTACTCAGTAATGGACAGTATGTATACTACAGTATGTATACCAAAGAGATATTGCTGCGTATGGACAATGAAAATCTATTAATGCTGCACTTGTAGAAAAACAATGAATCTGTAGCCTGATCCTTAGGTTTGCCCCAAAGTAGGATAACTACTGACTACTATAGAGGAGTTAGCACCACATTTGCTGGTATGACCTGCCAGAAGCTATATTATGTTATTTTCATCTTTGTTATGTTCAGAGCTTTCAGAGTTATTTCCATACAAACAGTATTCCTGTGCAATTTATCAAACATTAGCTGTGATATTGCAGAGTACATCAGCTTCCTAAGTGTTATGACTGAAATTTTGTAAAAAGGTCTGTAAGAGTCTAATCTCTAGAGATGAGCTGTAAAGTGTATATGAGTGGCTTCAGCACATCTTCTTGCAATCAGTTTCCATTTCCTGCTGTCAATGTGTCCCAGTTTTGAAGGGCAGTCTGCCTGTTTATGCTTCAATGTGTAAAACACATTCTTTCAGCATCACTTTCACAACATCACCTACCTTTTCAGATATGCTTCCCTGGGAAATATTAATGTGACATATTGATCCAGAATTTATTTTGATTTTGTCTATAAAATAAATGCTTGTAAGTATAAATATATTTAAAGAGAACCTGTTAGTCTATTTAGGCTGCTCTTTTGGGGACAACATAACGTAGTGACAGACAGTGATTTCAGAAGGCTATCTCTCATCTGTGAGTTTAGTTTTGTAGAATTTAGTGTATTTGTTGCAGTGCTATGCAGGGTCTGTGAACTAGTAATCTGCTGTATTCATGTCGACCATATGGGGGGGCCCAACTCTGACCTTTGCAATGGGACTGTATGATTTTTGAACACACCTCTGTCTCTTTTCCAAACTTCTTGTTTTGACTGTGAGTTCATGCTAGTGTACAGTCATGCCCAAAAGTTTTGAGAATGACACAAATATTATATTTTCACATGATCTGCTGCCCTCTGGTTTTTATGTGTGTTTGTCAGATGTTTTTATCACATACAGAAATATAATTGCAATCATATTATGAGTAACAAAAGCTTATATTGACAGAATGAGTTAATGCAGCAAGTCAATATTTGCAGTGTTGACCCTTCTTCTTCAGGACCTCTGCAATTCTCCCTGGCATGCTCTCAATCAACTTCTGGACCAAATCCTGACTGATAGCAGTCCATTCTTGCACAATCAATGGTTGCATTTTGTCAGAATTTGTAAGTTTTTGTTTGTCCACCAGTTTCTTGATTGACCACAAGTTCTCAATGGGATTAAGATCTGGGGAGTTTCCAGGCCATGGACCCAAAATCTCTATGTTTTGTTCCCTGAGCCATTTAGTTATCACCTTTGCTTTATGGCAAGGTGCTCCATCATGCTGGAAAAGGCATTGTTGATCGCCAAACTGCTCTTGGACGGTTGGGAGAAGTTGCTCTCGGAGGACATTTTGGTACCATTCTTTATTCATGGCTGTGTTTTTAGGCAAGACTGTGAGAGAGCCGATTCCCTTGGCTGAGAAGCAACCCCACACATGAATGGTTTCAGGATGCTTTACAGTTGGCATGAGACAAGACTGGTGGTAGCGCTCACCTCGTCTTCTCCGAATAAGCTGTTTTCCAGATGTCCCAAACAATCGAAAAGGGGATTCATCAGAGAAAATGACTTTACCCCAGTCCTCAGCAGTCCACTCCCTGTACCTTTTGCAGAATATCAGTCTGTCCCTGATGTTTTTTCTGGAGAGAAGTGGCTTCTTTGCTGCCCTCCTTGAGACCAGGCCTTGCTCCAAGAGTCTCCGCCTCACAGTGCGTGCAGATGCACTCACACCTGCCTGCTGCCATTCCTGAGCAAGCTCTGCACTGCTGGTAACCCGATCCCGCAGCTGAAACACTTTTAAGAGACAGTCCTGGCGCTTGCTGGTCTTTCTTGGGCACCCTGGAGCCTTTTTGGCAGCAATGGAACCTCTCTCCTTGAAGTTCTTGCTGATGCGATAGATTGTTGACTGAGGTGCAATCTTTCTAGCTGTAATACTCTTCCCTTTTAGGCCATTTTTGTGCAGTGCAATGATGACTGCACATGTTTCTTTAGAGATAACCATGGTTAACAGCAGAGAAACAATGATGCCAAGCACCAGCCTCCTTTTAAAGTGTCCAGTGGTGTCATTCTTACTTAATCATGACAGATTGGTCTCCAGCCCTGTCCTCATCAACACCCACACCTGTGTTAATGGAGCAATCACTGAAACGATGTTAGCTGGTCCTTTTAAGGCAGGGCTGCAATGATGTTGAAATGTGTTTTGGGGGATAAAGTTCATTTTCTAGGCAAATATTGACTTTGCAAGTAATTGCTGTTAAGCTGATCACTCTTTATAACATTCTGGAGTATATGCAAATTGTCATTATAAAAACTGAAGCAGTAGACTTTTTAAAAATTAATATTTGTATCATTCTCAAAACTTTTGGCCATGACTGTACAGAGCCTCCAGCAAAAGATGGTGGGGCTGGGTGGAGGGAGGCACTTCACTGACTGTAGGAAGTTTGCTTAAACTGCTTTCTGTAGCGGCGTGCACATAGTTTTCTTTCTAGTTTTTCATGTTTTTTGTGATCCTTTGATGTTTTAGCGTCTTACATTTTTCTTTTCAAACATTTCTTTATGTATTCTTAGAAGAGTGAAGGAAGCTTAGAAATATCTATATTCAGTTGATTGTCTTACCATAATACCACAAAGGACTTTGATTGGCCTTCCTTGTACAGGGAGCTAAATAATATTATGTTAACCCTTTCAGTACCGAGCCACTTTTCACCTTAAATCCCAGGCCGATTTTTGCAAATCTGGCATGTGTCACTTTATGTGGTAATAACTTTGGAACGCTTTTACTTATCCAGGCCATTCTAAGATTGTTTTTTTGTCACATATTGTGCTTCACGACAGTAGTAAATTTGTGGCAAAATATTTCATTTTTATTTATAAAAAAAATACCAAATTTAGCAAAATTTTTTAAAAATTTGCAATTTTTTTTTTTTACTGCGTTCACCTGGTGGGGTGGATGACGTGATATTTTTATAGAGCCGGCCGATACGGAGGCGGCGATACCTAGTATGTTTATCTTTCATTTTTTACCTTTTTTTTTACAATTTTTTTTAGCTTTTTTTTTGGAAAATGGCGTTTTTTTTTATACTTGAAACTTTTATTATTATTTTTTTAGGAAACTTTATTTTTTAACTTTTTTTTTAACTTTATTTAACTTTTGGGGGTCTGATCCCCTTTACAATGCATTACAATACTGTTGTATTGTAATGCATTGGCTGTAAGTGTATTACTCAATGTAGTACACTTACAGCCTGCTTCCTGTGCGATCCAGGCGGCTGGATCGCACAGGCACGCAGGGATAGCAGCCACGATGCCTAAGGAAGGCATCGGGCTGCTATCCGAGCCATCGGGTCCCCGTCACAGCTCCCCGCTCGCCATCCTGAACTCCTGCACACCACATGTGCCGCGGTCAGCGCTGACCGCAGCACATGAAGGGTTAATGCGCTGGCATCGATGTTTTCACCAATGCTGGCGCATTCAGCAGGGGTCCGGCGCCTCGGCACAGCCGGACCCCCGCCGCTGATCAGGCGGACGAAGCTCCTGCGCCCGCCCGATCAGACTTGTGTCCCGGCTTTTTGCGCTGTACATGTACGGCGCTGGGAGTCTAAGGGTTAAGGAGTATCCATTTAATTTGATAAGATAATCTTTAAAGTGACTCCAGAATGAAACATAATTTTAATTTCTTTCAGGAGAAACTTAACATTTTGAAACTAATTTTATCATTCATGTTGTATGAAACTATTTTAATAAAAGGTTGACTTGTTTCACAATTAATCATTTACCTATACAACTGTAATAGTTTACTGTACAATAACAGTGTATTATCTTATATTTGTATGAATGAGGTTGTCCTAACTGCAAAGACCCTATCCAAATCTCAGTTACGTCAATAGAGGGAAGAGAAACCCTGATCTGTTCCAAACTTCTGTCACAGTCTACTTGGACAAGAAACAAAGCCATAAGTCCAATACCAGGATGTCACATTAAAGTGCAAAAACATCATGAAGAGGAACAAAGTCAGAACCAAGCAGAAGTCATCGAATCCAAAGTAAAAACTCAGCAATAAGAGGCTAATGCGGCACAGAAGACCAATCACAGGCAACTGTGGCCAATATACTCAGCATTGACAAGCATAGGATTTCACCCTGGATGCCGATTAGTCCAAAGTCCCCTCTGACCTGGAACTAATGTTGACGCGCATGGTACGCCAGTGTTTATTCTCATTTTTCTGGCATCACTGCATGTTATTAGGCTGGACCACCCTGTAACCCAGCCTGGTGAATGCATGGCAACAGTTTTGAAGATCAGAAGCTGCACCCAGCATGCGAGCACAGACAGGTAAGTACATGATAATCTCCTAAACATACCGCCCCCACACACACAAGTTAGCCAGAGAGGAGACATGCTGCAAATAGTAACCATTGCTCTTGAGTACTCAGTATGTTCATTCATTATATTATCACCCTTTCATCTAAATGTTCACAATGTAAAAGTTACTTTACATTTATTTGTTTTTATATAATACATAATATATACTAACTGTTGTAAAATTTGACAGATCCTTGGATGCACACATGGCATAGATAGGTTAAAAGTATGTCCTGTCTGACCACCTTGGAGCTGGGGAGCTGGTAGGTGGGCACAGATGTTTTTTTTTTTTTTCTCAATAATTTTTATTAAATTTTGTTTTATTTAATAAACCAAACATACGGTCAGGAGTGGCCTAACTAAACAATTTGTAAAGCAAACTTACAACATACAAAGTATATAAGACATTGCAAAGTTCTATGATGATTCAAGTAGACATACTGTCTAATTGTTAACACAAGAGTTTTATGTATAAACAATTAAATGCAAACAGCATATGTTGAGGTATACCAGGCGTCCCACATCCTCCTGAATTTAGGAAACGTAGAAGTGGCATATGCCATAGTTTTTTCGTATAAGCAGGTGGTTTGAACTCTAGACAATACTACTCTTTCCAAAGGTATCTGGGTACTTTTCCAGTTTTTAGAGATTGCCAACTTTGTGGCCAGGAATAGATGGGTTAGAACAATTCTATATTTATAACTAATAGAATCCATTCGTATGAGAAGTAAAGCCATCTCCGGTTTGGGGGGAATGTGTGTTTTAGCTATATCCGAAGCAATTGTAAATATTCTTCGCCACAGAGGAGTCAGATGTGGACAGCTCCATAGAATATGGAGGAGGGTGCCTCTGCTTCCACCTTCCCTCCAACAGAGGTGGGAGACGCCTGTAAACATATAATCTGCGGTATAGTACCACCTCAAAATGGTTTTAACAAACGACTCAACGTGTAAGGTGCATTTTAGATTGGAGTATATAATTCGGAGAGCGGAGGACCATTCTGCATTTGTATAAGTAGCCTGTAGTTCTTTCTCCCAGGACAGAAAAGGAGCAGTTTTGGTAAATGAGGCCTTGTTTCCCAACAAAGTATAGATTGGACGGAGAGAGGAGGCCTTTGTAGGGGGCGTAGACCATAACTCAAAGATATCTAGATTTGCTGAAATCTCCAATGAAGGATGTGAGTTAAGAAAGTGTCTGCCAAAAGACTGATGTAGATCCTGGAAAGAACGAAGAACTCCACTGCAAAATAGATGAGAAAGGGTTGCCATAGAGTTTTTCCTCCAAGGTCTAAGATCCAGATCTGGAATAAAGAGTTCCAACATCTCAATTGGGGTCTCTTCCAAGAGGGAAAATGACTTCTGAGGGCTATTGGTATGGAATTGTTTCCAACTGTCTACTGCATATTTTATCAAGTATGGTAATGCCGGAGGGGAGTAGAAAGGGTATAGGGAGGCTATTAGTAAGGCTTTGGGACAACTTGACGGAGTGGTGGCTTCCTCAATTAATCTGCATGGGTTCCAAGGAGCTGAGGACCACCACGTCCTCAAGCCGGCTACCAATGTGGATATGTAGTAGTCGTAAATGTTAGGCAGGCTGAGACCCCCAAATTGTTTCCTCTTGTATAACATCTTAACAGACATACGAGGGCGTTTATTGGCCCAGATAAATGAGCTTACGAGTTTAGTAGCTTTATTAAAGAAGGCCTTCGGGAGGCTGATGGGAAGGGATCTGAACAGAAATAGGAATTTAGGAAGGGAAAACATTTGAAAGGAAGCTATGCGCCCCACCCATGAAATTTCATGTTTAGCGAGATTTCGGAGATCTGAATCAATATGGTCCAGGAGGGGTAAGTAATTATGTTTATACAGTAGTGAAACCGAGTTGGTGATAGATATGCCCAGATACGATATCTGTGTAGACTGCCAATCTAGTTGAAACAAGTGTTGCAATCGGGTCAGCGCTGCATTAGGGAGATTGAAGGGGAGTCCTGCTCTGACTTTGGGCTTGCTGTGTAAGTGGGCTGTGTATAAGTGGAGTTTAAAGAACCGGAGTGCTGGTACTGAGTGTGATTTGGTTGGAGTGACTGCAAATAACTGTCTGTAGTTTATTGGAAAAGTCCTTGTTTGTTTAGTGCTTGCATTTGGTTATAACATTTAAACCCATTTTTTTTTCTCTGCTGTGTACCTGGTGAAGGGGAGTGGTTAGCAATCCCAGGTGCTATAAATTACATAGCTAAACTCTTATAGAGCCTGCTCTGACTTTGGGCTTGCTGTGTAAGTGGGCTGTGTATAAGTGGAGTTTAAAGAACCGGAGTTTAAGACAAGGAGGAAAAAGTAAGGTTGGAGGGATTTTCCTTGTTTGATTGTAACTTGATCTGAGCTGCTCCTTTAACTACAGCAAAACCGCATCTTATCACATATTTACTGTTTTTCTGTACTGTACTGTATATCCCCATCTAGCAGGTGCTCCATGGACAATGCTACTAAGTGTGTGTCCTGTGCAATGTATGCATGCCTTGAAGAACCATTCATGGGTGAATACATTTGCACTAGATGCAATCACGTTGCATATTTGGAAGCCCAGATCTTGGATCTAAATAAGCAGCTTGGCATACTTAGGGGCATTGAACACCTGGAGAGAGGCTTAGACCTCACAGTGCAGGCACTGGCTGGGGTCAGTGAAGAGGAGGAGGGAGGAAATGGGCAAGAGCAGGACTATCAGGTCAGCAGTTGGGTTAATGTAGTAAGGAGGGGTAGAGGGAAAAGTGCCAGGGAGGCTAGTCCTGAGCTGGAACGCCCTAGTAAATATGCCTGTTTGGCTGATATTAGGGATGAAAGCCCAGGACCAGCGACACTGCAGCAGGCCGTTTCTCCTAGAACCAGGAGGATGACCGCTGCAGGAAGGATGGGAAAAGGAGAGCAGCAAAGGACAGACAGATACTGGTGGTAGGGGACTCTATTATTAGGCGGACAGACAGGGTCATCTGTCGCCGAGACCGTGAATGCCGAACAGTGTGTTGTCTCCCGGGTGCTCGGGTTCGGCATATTGCGGACCGGATTGACAGATTGCTGGGTGGGGCTGGGGAAGACCCGGCGGTCATGGTACATGTTGGCACCAATGACAAAGTCAGGGGGAGATGGAAGGTCCTTAAAAATGATTTTAGGGAACTAGGTGAGAAGCTAAAGTCCAGGACCTCCAAGGTAGTGTTTTCAGAAATACTACCAGTGCCACGAGCGTCACTAGAGAGACAACGGGAGATTAGGGAGTTAAATAAGTGGCTCAGAGGCTGGTGCAGGAAGGAAGGGTTTGGGTTCATGGAGAACTGGGCCGACTTCTCTGTCGGCTACAGACTCTACAGTAGGGACGGGCTGCACCTTAATGGGGAGGGTGCAACTGCCCTGGGGGAAAAAATGGTTAGACGGCTGGAGGAGCTTTTAAACTAGGATCTGGGGGGAGGGTGGGTGACCATACTAATAAGGGGGTAGATAGTGTAGATAGAGAGTGGGTCATAGGAAGGAAAAGTGGGGGGTTAGTGGGGGCTGGGGTTAGTAAGGAATGTAGGGAGAAGACTGTGCAAAACAACAACCAAAGTAACCCAAGAAGCCCGGATATTCATTTCATAAGTAATAGTAAATTGACAAACGGGGTAAAAAATATACATAGACCTCTTAAGTGTATGTACACTAATGCCAGAAGCCTAACTAATAAAATTGGCGAACTGGAATTAGTGATGTGTGAGGAGGACTGTGACATAGTGGGAATAACTGAGACATGGCTGGATGATACCTATGACTGGGCAGTTAATGTACAGGGTTACAATCTTTTTAGAAAGGATCGTCAAAACCGGCGAGGGGGAGGGGTCTGCCTTTATATAAAGTCCTGTCTAAAGCCCACAATCCGGGAAGATATAAGTGAGGGACATGAAGATGTGGAGTCACTGTGGGTAGAAATAAATGGAGCCAAAAACAATAATAAAATACTAATAGGAGTTTATTATAAACCACCTAATATATCAGAGGCCACAGAAAATCAATTTCTAAATGAAATAGACGAAGCGGCAAATCAGAATGAGGTTGTTATTATGGGGGACTTCAACTACCCAGATATAGACTGGGAAACTGAAACCTGTATATCTCATAAAGGAAACAGGTTCTTGGCAATAACCAAAGACAATTACCTTTCCCAACTGGTTCAGGACCCGACTAGAGGGACGGCCATACTGGACTTAGTATTAACCAATAGACCTGACAGAACAACAGATGTGCAGGTTGGGGGACACCTGGGTAACAGTGACCATAAAATAATAACCTTTAAATTGTCATTAAAAAAAGCATTTCTTCAGGGAGGAACAAAAATACCAAACTTCAAAAATGCAAAATTTAGCCATCTAAGAGAGGCCATAGGTCTAACTAACTGGGACAAAATCCTCAAAAATAAAAATACAGCCACAAAATGGGATATTTTTAAAAGCATCCTAATATCTAATTGTGAGAGGTACATACCGTATAGGAATAAAATGATAAGAAACAAGAAAAAACCAATGTGGATAAATAGAACTGTAAAAAAAGCAATAAATGACAAAAAGAAAGCATTTAAATCACTAAAACAGGAGGGGAGCAAGGAAGCATTGAAAAACTATAAGGAAAAAAATAGAATTTGTAAAAGACAAATAAAAGCAGCTAAACTAGAGACTGAAAGACTAATTGCTAAAGAGAGTAAAACTAACCCTAAAATGTTCTTCAATTATATAAATACTAAAAAGTATAAATCTGAAGGTGTCGGCCCCTTACAGAGTAGTGAGGGGGGAGTAGCAGAGAGCGATGAGGAGAAAGCAAAACTCTTAAATATTTTTTCTCCACTGTATTCACTGAGGAAAATAAACTGTCAGATGAAATGCAGAATATAAAAGTGAATTCCCCTTTAAAAGTGTCCTGTCTGACCCAGGAAGAAGTACTGGGGCGTCTTAAAAAGATTAAAATAGACAAATCGCCAGGACCGGATGGCATACACCCACGTATCCTAAGAGAATTAAGTAATGTCATTGCCAGACCCTTATACTTGATATTTAAGGACTCTATACTGACAGGGAGTGTTCCACAGGATTGGCGCATAGCA
This sequence comes from Rhinella marina, assembly GCA_900303285.1. Lineage (NCBI taxonomy): Eukaryota > Metazoa > Chordata > Amphibia > Anura > Bufonidae > Rhinella > Rhinella marina. Next base: position 24,699 of record ONZH01024961.1, read on the forward strand.
AATGTGGTGCCAATATTCAAAAAGGGTCCAAAAACAGAGCCCGGGAACTATAGGCCGGTAAGTTTAACATCTGTAGTGGGTAAACTGTTTGAAGGTTTTCTAAGAGATGCTATCTTGGAGTACCTCAATGAAAATAAGCAAATAACTCCATATCAGCATGGCTTCATGAGGGATCGGTCGTGTCAAACCAATTTAATCAGTTTCTATGAGGAGGTAAGTTCTAGACTTGACCGCGGGGAATCAATGGATATCGTATATCTGGACTTCTCCAAAGCATTTGACACGGTACCACATAAAAGGTTAGTATATAAAATGAGAATGCTTGGCCTTGGAGAAAATGTCTGTATGTGGGTAAGTAAATGGCTCAGTGATAGAAAACAGAGGGTGGTTATTAATGGTACATACTCAGATTGGGTCACTGTAACTAGTGGGGTACCACAGGGGTCAGTATTGGGCCCTATTCTCTTCAATATATTTATTAATGACCTTGTAGAAGGCTTGCACAGTAAAATATCAATTTTTGCAGATGACACTAAACTGTGTAAAGTAATTAACACAGAAGAGGACAGTACACTGCTACAGATGGATCTGGATAGACTGGAGGCTTGGGCAGAGAAGTGGCAGATGAGGTTTAACACTGACAAATGTAAGGTTATGCATATGGGAAGGAATAATGCAAGTCACCAGTACATACTAAATGGTAAAACATTGGGTAACTCTGACATGGAAAAGGACCTAGGAATTTTAGTGAACAGCAAACTAAGCTGCAGAAACCAGTGTCAGACAGCTGCTGCCAAGGCCAATAAGATAATGGGTTGCATCAAAAGGGGCATAGATGCCCGTGATGAGAACATAGTCCTGCCACTTTACAAATCACTAGTCAGACCACACATGGAGTACTGTGTACAGTTCTGGGCTCCTGTGAACAAGGCAGACAGAGCAGAGCTGGAGAGGGTTCAGAGGAGGGCAACTAAAGTCATAGCTGGAATGGGTGGACTACAGTACCCAGAAAGATTATCAAAATTAGGGTTATTCACTTTAGAAAAAAGACGACTGAGGGGAGATCTAATAACTATGTATAAATATATCAGGGGTCAGTACAGAGATCTCTCCCATGATCTCTTTATCCCAAGGACAGTAACCATGACGAGGGGACATCCTCTGCGCCTGGAGGAAAGAAGGTTTGTTCACAAAAATAGAAGAGGATTCTTTACGGTAAGAGCAGTGAGACTATGGAACTCTCTGCCCGAGGAGGTGGTGATGGTAAGTTCAGTAAAAGAGTTCAAGAGGGGCCTGGATGTATTTCTGGAGGGTAATAATATTACAGGTTATAGTTACTAGATATGGGTTGTTGTTGATCCAGGGAGTAATTCTGATTGCCTGATTGGAGTCGGGAAGGAATTTTTTCCCCTAAAGTGAGGAAAATTGGCTTCTACCGCACAGGGGTTTTTTGCCTTCCTCTGGATCAACTTGTAGGAAAACAGGTCGAACTGGATGGACAGATGTCTTTTTTCGGCCTTATAAACTATGTTACTATGTTACTATGTTACTTGTGATTTAGGTAAATTTAGTTTATAGTATGAGAGACGTCCAAAATTATTAATAAGTGTAAGAGCAGCTGGGAGTGAAGTCATGGGATCGCTAAGAGTGAGGATGACGTCATCTGCATATAATGATATGCAGCGGGACAGGGGTTCTATGTTAATGCCCTTGATGGAAGGGTTTAAACGTATGGATTGCGCTAGAGGTTCTATGGCTAGTACAAAGACCAGTGGGGAGAGGGGGCACCCCTTCCTAGTCCCATTAGAGATGTCGAAGGGGTCGGACAAAGTGCCGTTGGCAAGTACTCTTGCTGAGGGGCAGGAGTATAGTGCCCGGATCGCAGAGAAGATGGTTCCAGTGAACCCCATGTGCCTTAGCACCGAGAAAGTATAGGACCAGTTGAGCCGGTCGAAGGCTTTCTCAGCGTCCAGTGTGACGAAAGTCGCTGAAAGCTTCCTTTTTTCTACATAATCTAATAGATGTATCGTCCTTTTAGTATTATCCTGGAGATGCCGTCCTTTAACGAAACCTGTTTGGTCTGGAGCAACCAACTTAGGGAGTATAGAGGCTAATCTATTTGCTAATGCCTTAGCATAGATCTTTACGTCTGTGTTGAGGAGTGATATGGGCCTAAAGTTTTGGGGCTTATCCGTTGTTTTACCGGGTTTGGGTAGTGTAACTATTATTGCTTCTAACATTTCTTTGGGAAACGTGCCGGTCTGCGCAGCTCGTTTGAAAGTCGGGGTGAGGAAGGGGGTCAGGATATCGGTAAAGGATTTGTAGTACATGTTGGAAAGACCATCCGGACCAGGAGACTTATGGAGCGGGAGAGAGTTCTCAATTTTCTGAATCTCCTCCAATCCGAATGGTCTGTCCAGTAGAGACCTCTGTTCTGGGGTGAGGCAAGGGAGAGACAGGGATGATAAATACGAGTCGATGTCAATCTGAGAGGGTGTAGCAGTGGTATTGTCTTGGTTCAGATTGTATAGCGAGGAATAAAAACACCTAAATTCTTGTGCTATGGTTTTTGGGAGGTTGATTTTAGCTCCAGTGGATTGATCTATGAGGAACGGAATTTTAGCTTTAGCGGCTCTCGCTTTCACTCTTTGGGCTAATAATTTGCTAGCTTTGTTGTCTTGGGAGTAGAATTGGGCTTTGGTTTTTTTCAGGTTGTTCATATTTGTGTAGTAAATATTCTTTCAATTGGAGTCTTAGTGTCCTGAGGGCGTCTGTATTGTCCGGGGAAGGTGAGGTTTTATTCAGAGATTCTAGGGTTTTGAGTTTAGTGAACACTTCATTAAAGTTGCGTTCCCTTTCTTTCTTAGCCTTATGACCTATTTTTATGAAAATACCTCGGATGAACGCCTTATGGGCATTCCAGATGATAAAAGGGTCCGAGACTGAGCCTGCGTTGGTAAGAAAGTATTCCTCCAATGCATCTTTCAGTTCAGCCTTATATCTGGTGTCTGTCATCAAGTATGTGTTGTTTCGCCAAAGGAAGGAACGTTGCTTGGAACAGACATCAGATATTTCCAGAGAAATGGCTGCATGATCTGACCATGTTATGTCTTTAATATGTGAGGAGCTAGCCAGATCTAGTGCTGCTTTGTTTAGGAGAAAGAAGTCAATACCTGAGTAGGAATTGTGGACAGGTGAAAAGAATGTAAAGTCCCTTTCCGTGTCATGGTGTAGGCGCCATACATCGTATCAGTCTTCCTGGGACATCAACCTCTCCAATGTAGAAGATTTTAATCTAGTTTTAGAGGTGGAGTCCAATTCGGGATTATGTACTGTATTAAAATCTCCTCCCCAGATTACTACGCCCCTTTGCAACGAGTTAACTTTCTTGCGGAGATGTGTGATAAATGAGGTAGGGCATTCTTTGGGAGCATAGACTGCTACTAGCGTGTATGTGTTATTGTTAATGGTGCCAACTTGAATGATGAACCGTCCTTTAGGGTCAATAGTGGATGCAATTGGCGTAAAAGCCACGCTGTTTTTAATGGCCAGTAGCACTCCCCTTTTCTTCTTAGTGTGATGGGACTGAACAATATAGGGAAACTGAGGATGTTTAATTCTAAAGGCATCAGAATTGAGTAAATGGGTTTCCTGTGCGAATAGGATATCACAGTTGAGTTTTTTTGCTTCTTTCCAGAGTAAAGAGCGCTTAAATGGGCTATTCAACCCTTTTACATTAATGGAAGCTAAAGTGATAGCCATGTTTAAACTGAGACTGTGTCGCGTTTGTGTGCCCTGGACCTGGACTGCTCAACCTAATCTGGTACCCGAACCATTTCCGTTGGTCTAGGAACCTAGCATTACCCATAGAGTGCTCGAAAACATGTTGAAATACATACAACGTCTTAAGCATGTCATAGATTAAAGAATACTGAAGAAAAAGAAAAGAAAAGAAAAGGTTGGGGAGAAAAATAGGTAAACATAACATCACAAAAATAAAACAGTGATCAGCATCATGGCTGAACATATTGGGTGGGATAGTCACTCACAGTTGAAACCGAGGAACTGGTTTAGTACAGAGAGCAATCGAAAAAAAAAAACCTGCAGTCCTGGCAGACCTAGCCAGTCGGTTGTCAGGTAGGTCATCTTTTGTTCTTTCGTTTGGAGGTGACGAGTTGCCATTCTGAGGTCACTTTCCCTGGCGGGCCTCGCAGGTTGTCCTGTGTGCAGGGGGAAATGTTCCATGAGGCGAGTAATTGCGTTCCTTCCTCTAGTTATGAGATGGATTGTATCGCCCTGTTTTTGTGGATTAGAATCCTCGTCGGGAATCCCCATCTATACGGGATGTTGTGATCTCTCAGGGCGGCTGTAATTGGGTTTAGCAGCCGTCTTTGTTGCAAGGTGGCTGCGGATAGATCAGCAAATAGCTTTATTCCAGAGAATGGAGCTGGTAGGTCGGGTTGTTTTCTAGCGGCAGCCATCAGGGCTTCTTTTGCGTGGAAGAAGTGAACACGGGCTAGTACATCCCTAGGGGCCGTGTCTGGCAAATGTCGCGGTCTGGCCACTCGATGAATTCTGTCTACAACTAGGTCTTCTTTGGTGATGTTTGGGAGGAGATGCTTCATCAGGTCTTGTGCAAAGGAACGAAGGTCTTGAGGTAATACATCTTCTCCAATGCCGCGGAATTTGACGTTATTCCGCCTGGACCTGTCTTCTAGGTCAATAATTTTGGCTTTAAGGTTGTCTACTTTGTCAGAGAGGGTATTATGAGAGTCCACCAACTGGTTGAAGGAAGTGGCGAATTCGCCCATCTTATCTTCCACATGTGATATTCTGCCCCCCAGTTGGGTAACCGATGCCTGTATCGGTTGGATAAGGGATGCCATGTTTTTAGAAATGGAGGTACTGAAGGCCAAAAGCATATCTTTAAGTTGATTGCTGGAAGCGGGCTCTTCTGAGGTAGGGTAAGAGTGCAGGGTGGGTATTGCTAATTCTGGAAATTCATCTAGTCTGATTGCACTGCAGTTTTCCAAAGCATTCTCTTCTTCTCTTCTAGGTCTCTGTTTTGCTGGGCTGGTGTATGGAGAGCTAACAGTGGAGTTGCGTACGCCTGATGTGGTTGAGATGCGTAGTCTGCCGGGGGAAAATTGCGTACGCCCTCTGGTGGTGAGTTGCGTACATTCGCTAGAGATGAGTTGCATACGCTTACCGGTGATGAAATGCGAACTTCTGCCTGGGTCGGGTGACGTACGTTCCCGGAGCGCTGGCAGCGGCTGTCTAAGTCTCCCTCACCACCACTCGTCTGGGATATTTGCTGCTGGGGAGACCCTCCTGCTCCTTTGGTGTGAGGCTGCGGGGGAGACAATGTTCCTTCCTCTATGCGAGGTGCAGGAGAAGAGCCGGGAGAGCGCGAGGCCTCGCTGGAGACAGGCGAGCGGGAAGCTGGAGGAGAGTCGGCGCCATCTTTATCCTCTTCTCTGGTAAAGAAAAAGTCCAATTTTCCTTGTTTCTTCACCGATCTTTTGCCCCTCGTCATCATTTGTGTGGGCTAAGGGCTTCTTGGAAGCTTTCCAAAGTGGGTAGAAGCTGCGTAACAAGGGGTTAGCTGTAAAAGTTGCTGCTAGGTGGCCAGAGCTCTGCATTTAAGCAGCCATCTTCCTCGGTTAGCAAACCACGCCCCCCGTGGGCACAGATGTTTTGGCTGAGAGTCTCAGACTTTATCACACCAGAATGAGGGCTTATTCCAAAAATAATGTTTGCATCTATTGTGCATTATTTTTTGTGATGTTTCTTTCATAAATGAACCTAGGATGTACTGTATAAAAACATTTGGCTATAAACTGGTATAGCATATTGTGATGCATAAAGTGAGTATGTGTTTCACACAAGAATCTTAGCAGAGATATCAATGATAACTGACATTGGAGAATTATGCTTTATGTGTTTTATATAAATACAGTGCCTTGAAAAAGTATTCATTCCTCATGAACCTTTCTACATTTTTTCATGGCACACCCACAAACTTAAATGTATTTTATTGGGATGTTGTGATGTCAGTAGATATGGACAGACACAAACAGTGATCCCTTACTGGAACCCCACCTGCTTTCCCTGCCTAGTTGCATTGCAAGCTCCAGGTAGCAAGTCTACAACTGGTCAACATTACCTACTCTGCTAAGGTGCAAGACAAGCAACACCAAGGGACAAACCAAGACACAAAGAGTTGTGCAGAAATAGGTCAGAACCAAGAGTACAACAAAGTACCAAATCAAGAGACAGAGTAGTCAAAATGCCAAGCCAAAATCGGAACCAGACAAGAAACTCAGTACCAATACATTAGAGTGAGTGGTCAAAAAGGCCAGCCGTGGTTAGAACGCAAGTAATCCAAAAATACATGAACAGGAACCAGGAACACAGCAAGTGAGTCAGAGACTATCACTGGCCAGGGGTGAATTTATTTAGCGCACAGAGTCCCTGGCTCAGAATCTGATAGGTCCATGGACTCTGTGCTCCATAGGACAGAATACAATCCACACAGCAACTGAGTAGCTGGGCTGTCAATCAGCCCGCCGCCAATCTTCCCCAGCACACGCAAGGTGCTTCTGAGGATTGCTAGGGTTGGGACCTCATCATTGGGGGTTGACCTGGCCATGCTTCTAACCTAACCCTGTGTGGCTGCGCAGAAGTCAGAGACCACAGTGCTGGAGCTCGGTCAGGTGCGTTCGTGACAGATGTTATTTGATAGACCAACACAAAAGTAGTAAATATATGTGAATTGAAGAGAAAATGAATACATGATTTTCAAAATTTTTAATAAATAAATATCTGAAAAGTGTGGCATGCATTTGTATTCAGCCCCCTGTACTCCGATACCCCTAAAAAAATCCAGTGTGACTAATTGATTTCAGAAGTCACCTAATTAGTAAATTAGTATGTAATTTATTCTCAGTGCAATTACAGTTGTTCTGTGAAGTCTTCAGAGGTTTGATAAGGAACATTACATTAGTGATCAAACCACATCATGAAAAGCAAGGAATACACCTGACAGGTCAGTGATAAAGTATAAAGCAAGGTTAGGTTATAAAAAACTATTTTGAGCTCTAAACATCTAACGGAGCACTGTTCATTATATCATCCGAAAATGGAAGGAGTATGGATGGCACAACTGCAAACCTACCAAGACATGGCAGTCCACCTAAATTGACAGCCCAGGCAAGGAGAGCACTAATTAGAGAATCAGCCAAAAGGTTCATGGTCAGTCTGGAGGAGCTGAAGAGATCCACAGATCAAGGGGGAGAATCTGTCCATAGGCCAACTAGTACTCATGTACTCCACAAATTTTGCATTTATGCAGGAGTGGGAAGAAAGCCATTTCTAAAAGCAACCCTTAAGAAGTACAATTTACAGTTTGCAATAAGCCATAAGGAAACATAGCAAACATGTGGGAGAAGGAGCTGTGATCAGATTAGACCAAAGTTGAACTTTTTGGCCTGAATGCAAAATGCGATGTGTTACAGAAAACGATCACTGCACATCACCTTGAACATACCATCCCCACCATGAAACAAGGTGGTGGCAACATCATATTGTGGAGATGCTTTTCTTCAGCATGGACTGGAAAGCTTGTCCGAGTTGATGGGAAGATGGATGAAGTTAAATGTAGGGCATCAATGGAGAAAAACCTGTTAGAGGATGCAAAGGACGTGAGACTGGGGTGAAGGTTCATCTTTCAGCAGGACAACAACTCTAAACATACATCCAGAATGGAATGGTTTACATCAAAGCATATTTATCTATTAGAATGGTCTAGTCAAAGCCCAGACCTAAATCTCATTAAGAATCTGTGGCAAGACTTGAAAACTGCTATTCACAGAAAACTGTTATGCACATCCAATTTGACTGAGCTTAGGCTATGGTGCAAGGAAGAATGAGATAAAATGTCAGCCTCTAGATGTGCAAAGCTAGTAGAGATGTACCTCCAAAAAACTTGCAGCTGTAATTGCAAGTAAAGGTGGTCCTACAAAGCAAAATACAAATTCACAGCACAATTTCCAGATTTTTATTTATTTAAAATTTTGAAAACCATGTATAATTTTCTTTTCAATTTACACATACTGCACTTGCTATTTTGTATTGGTCTATCATATAAAATCCCAATAAAATACATTTAAGTTTATGAGTATAAAGTAAAAAAATGTGGAAAAGGGAATAAATACTTTTTCAAGGCATTGTGGGGGTCATTTACTAAGACTGGCGTCTTAGATGCCAGTCTTAATAAAGCCTCATAGCTGGCGGTGGATCTACAGAATTCATGAAGAGACACCATCCAGTTCTAAATGTAAGTAAGCTTCCTAAACCAGGCATAGAAAATGATAAAAACATAATATCAAGCAATCAAAAAGTCGTATGTATCCCAAAATGGTATAAAAGTTGTATGTATCCCAAAAAGCTCAGTCCACAAAAAAATTTAAAAGTTATCGCTCTTAAAAACCATGACAGAAAATTCTATGTTAGAAAATGCAGATGCTGCTCCTCCGCTTCTGAGCCATGGCGTATCCCCAAATAACAGTTTAAGACCACAATTGGGATGTTATTGTATTCAGGAGAAAATGGGGAGCAAATTGTGGTGGGATATTATCTTGTTATCTTTTGTGAAAAAGAAAGTTTGGGCCTAACGCACCATTTTCTTGTTAAATAAAAAATATCTAAATTTTTCATTTTCACAGCCAAGGGTTGTATGAAACGCCTGTAGGGTCAAGTGCTTGCTTCACCCCTTAAAAATTCCCTAGGTGGTGTAGTTTATAAAATGTGGTCACTTTTTGGGGGTTTCCACTGTGGGGGTACCTCAGGGCCTCAAATGCAACATTGTGCCCAAAAACCAAAACAAAATCTGCCCTCCAAATCCATATGGCGCTCCTTGACTTCTGTGCCCTGCTGTGTCCCCATACAGCTGTATACGACTACATGTGGGATGTTTCTGAAAACTGTAGAATCGGGGTAGTAAATATTGAGTTTTGTTTTGTTGTTAACCCTTGATCTGTTACAAGAAAAAATTGATTAAAATGGAAAATCTGCAAAAAAGTGAAATTTTTTGGTTTGCTTTAATTCCTACGGAATACTTAAAGGGTTAACATTACTAAAACCAGTTTTGAATAGATTGAGGGGTGTAGTTTCTAAAATGGGGTCATTTATGGGTGGTTTCTATTATGTAAGCCTCACAAAGTGACTTCAGAACTGAACTGGTCCTTAAAAAAGTTGATTGTGCAAATTTTCAAAAATTGCTTCTAAAATTCAAAACCTTATAACGTCCTAAAAAAATAAAATAACACTACCAAAATGATGCCAACATAAAGTAGACATATGGGGAATGTCAATTAATGAATATTTTATGGGATATCACTATCTGTCTTAAAAGCAGAGAGATTCAAATTTAGAAAACAATGTTTTTTTTTTCAAATTTTCGTTAACTTAACTTAGGGTAAAACATATCGACTCAAATTTACCATTAACATGAAGTACAATGTGTCACAAGAAAACAATCTCTAAATGGCTTGGATAAGTAAAAGCGTTCCAAAGTTATTACCACATAAAGTGACACATGTCAGATTTGAAAAATTAGGCCTGGTCAGGAATGGGGTAAATGGCCCGGACTTGAAGTGCTTAATCAGCTCTGGCATACTCACTTCTCCAACCACAGCTCTTGCCTGCTCTACAGGTAGGAGCTCTTCTTCTGCCATCTGCTTTTCCTCCTTTACCACATCATCTAATATCGATGAGAATATGTCATCAGGAACATCCATCTCCTCCTCTCTCTGCATCTTGCTGACTTTCCAAGGACATGGAGAAAGATGATTCGGAAGACTTAAAGCCAGCAAAAGATAAGGATGGTGCAGACTGGATGGTATTGGTTGGCATGCTGGCACCAGAATAATAAAGGATTCCATCTAATTAGTATTGAATTACATTTATGGCTGATTGTAGGAATACGTAAATGTAGGAATAAATAAACACTGATGCAGAATTAGCCTCCCTGCACTCACCCTGCACTCTGCTTTCTATTAATCATTTTCAGCAATGCTGTCCCTAGCGCATGAGCACTTGTCACTTGCTGCCTCTCTCCCTATGATCAGGACATAGGACAATGGTGAAGACCGAGCAGAATGAGGGTTTTATGAGGCTGTGACACAAGGGATAGCTACAGTGCCTTGCGAAAGTATTCGGCCCCCTGGAACTTTTCAACCTTTTGCCACATTTCAGGCTTCAAACAAAAAGATATAACATTTTACATTTTTGGTGAAGAATCAACAACAAGTGGGTCACATTTGTGAAGTGGAACGAAATTTATTGGATCATTAAACTTTATTTGTAATAATAAAACTGAAAAGTGGGGCGTGAAAAATTATTCTGCCCATTTACTTTCAGTTCAGAAAATTCACTCCAGAAGTTCATTGAGGATCTCTGAATGATCCAATGTTGTCCTAAATGACTGATGAAGATAAATAGAATCCACCTGTGTGTAATCAAGTTTCCGTATAAATGCACCTGCTCTGTGATGGTCTCGGGGTTCTGTTTAAAGCACAGAGAGCATCATGAAGACCAAGGAACACACCAGGCAGGTCCATGATACTGTTGTGGAGAAGTTTAAAGCCGGATTTAGATACCAAAAGATTTCCCAAGCTTTAAACATCCCAAGGAGCACTGTGCAAGTGATCATATTGAAATGGAAGGAGTATCAGACCACTGCAAATCTACCAAGACCCGGCCATCCCTCTAAACTTTCATCTCAAACAAGGAGAAGACTGATCAGAGATGCAGCCAAGAGGCCCATGATCACTCTGGATGAACTGCAGAGATCTACAGCTGAGGTGGGAGAGTCTGTCCATAGGACAACAATCAGTCGAACACTTCACAAATCTGGCCTTTATGGAAGAGTGGCAAGAAGAAAGACATTTCTCAAAGATATCCATAAAAAGTCTTGTTTGCAGTTTGTCACAAGCCACCTGGGAGACACACCAAACATGTGGAAGAAGGTGCTCTGGTCAGATGAAACCAAAATCGAACTTTTTGGAAACAATGCAAAACGATATGTTTGCGTAAAAGCAACATAGCTCATCACCCTGAACACACCATCCCCACTGTCAAACATGGTGGCAGCATCATGGTTTGGGCCTTCTTTTCATCAACAGGGACAGGGAAGATGGTTAAAATTGATGGGAAGATGGATGGAACCAAATACAGGACCATTCTGGATGAAAACCTGTTGGAGTCTGCAAAAGACCTGAGACTAGGACGGAGATTTATCTTCCAACAAGACAATGATCCCAAACATAAAGCAAAATCTACAATGGAATGGTTCAAAAATAAACGTATACAGGTTTTAGAATGGCCAAGTCAAAGTCCAGACCTGAATCCAATTGAGAATATGTGGAAAGAGCTGAAAACTGCTGTTCACAAACGCTCTCCATCCAACCTCAAAGAGCTTGAGCTGTTTTGCAAGGAAGAATGAGCAAGAATTTCAGACTCTAGATGTGCAAAACTGATAGAGACATACCCCCAAAAATGTAAAATATTATATGTTTTTGTTTGAAGCCTGAAATGTGGCAGAAGGTTGAAAAGTTCCAGGAGGCCGAATACTTTCGCAAGGCACTGTATCTGTGGATTGGCTGGCTGCATAACATTATAGGTGATCTTATGTTCCCTGGCTTGACTCCTCTACACTTTGTAACACGTGAGGCTACCATTTTAGAAAAACCTGATTCATTACCAAGACACGCAAGAAAATTCGGATTCATTTCAAATTGAAGTAATCCTAATCTTTGGACCAAATCCCACTATGAATGCTTTGCTTCCCTCAACACTAAATTTCAGAAATCTGCAATATTGCTACTGTTACTACTGATAATCACACCTGTCTCATAGTATTGCATGATGTCACTTCCACACATTTATCAAGCCATGGCTCCGTCTTACTCATCCACAGATATTGCTTTTCTTTCACAGAGATTTACTGAATTAAAGACATCTGACTTAATAAGAGAGATAAGCCATCTTGCCTTATATAATATTAAAGCTGGTAATACCAGGTTTTGTAAAACCTACCTTCCTCATAATAACTGCATTCTGTAAAGTAAAAAGATTACATAAACTGTTCATTTTAATAATTGGAAAAAGAAATTTCACACACCTAAACACTGCAATAGACAATAGGCAAAGCTATTACAGGTAAGTAATGTCTTTAAAATGCTTCCCATTATTTGTCTGTGCGCAGAAGGTAGATGTATTACTCATAATTGTATTGCAATATGCTTCTAGCTTACAGAGGTTTTAGATGATGTAAATATGGGAACATTCAAAACTAGAATACCCATGACTAAATGAGGTTTTGTTTGAAAAGTGAATTACTGGTTAATAACATAAAAATTACCTCCGCAAAAGGAAAATTAATTTTAAGGCTTTGTGATAAAATGTACAGGCAGACAAACTAGAATGAATAGTACATTTAAAGGGTTACACTTTTTAAAACTTCTTTACTTTTCAACTTTAGCCTGCTACCCACCACTTTGTTCTAGCTTCCTGGCTCCCTTCACTGATTGGTCAGAACCCATTTGTAAAATTCTGAGTGGACAAGGTCACATGTGCCAATGGCTGGCCTCAGTGATGAAGTGTCCATCCAGCTGCACATGAACCAGCAGTGACCCAGCAGTGTCACCACTGAGAGTGAGTTTACTGAAAAGGACCGAAAGACCAGTGAAAGGAGCCATAATGAAGTGGTAGGGAGCATTTCAGTATGTTTTTTTCCACAGGTACAGCATGTTGGGGTTGAAATTTTAAAAAGTAAAAAAGTCAGATAATAACTTTAAGGATACTGTTGAATGTTTTGACCAATAAGGAAGCCACCATGGTTGATCTAGGGGTTATGAAGAATCTATAGAAAGGAACAAGACCTTACTTAGAGTTCTAAAAGAGACCAAAAATGACTCAATGTGAAACTTTATTTGTAGTAGTGCTCAGTCAGTAGTGCTCAGCTGTACAGTGGTCCTTGCAGGAGGATTACCTCTCCTGAGCTCTCTGCTGTAGCAGTACATTATTATGCTTTAGCGTACTAAGGACAGTTACCTGCTCCTTCTGCATGGACCATTGCCACCAATTACAGTTTCCAGGAGGGAGGAGAAATGGAGAGAAGTAGAGATGAGCGAGCACTAAAATGCTCGGGTGCTCGTTATTCGAGTCGAACTTTTCCCGATGCTCGGGTGCTCGTTTCGAGTAACGAACCCCATTGAAGTCAATGGGAGACTCGAGCATTTTTTGCTGGGGACCAAGGCTCTGCCTAGGGAAGGCTGGGTGAAAACCTGGAAACCTCAGAAAATGATGGAAACACCACGGAAATGGACAGGAAACAGCAGGGGCAGCATGCATGGATGCCTCTGAGGCTGCCTAATCCCACCATTACCCCAAATTCTCTTGCAACAGCCTGGTGGTTACCCTCATGGCAATTGTGCTCACCCAGACCAAGAAAGGCGAGCCACATACCCATCACATGTTAGGGAAGCACCCAACTAGGTGCAACGAAGGTCCATCACCGCCTGCAGGTGACACCACTGCTCATGCTGGCACTGCAGCTAAAATCAAGTTTAGTATCTGTTCTTATCAGTTGCTGTGGCTGTTGGATGTATAGTGGTGAGCATAGCTGCTTCCCAAGCATCTAAAAAATAAATCAGTACAATATCTAATACGTCCCCCTACCCGGGTAAATTGTTTGGAGAGAGGGCCTGTAGGTGGGGGGAAGGAGGTTTCGCTGGAAGAGCCAGAGGAGTGCCCCCTGGGCTAGCGTGTGTGGTGGTGACAACAGCCGGAATGCATTTGGAAATACTCTAGCATCAGCCGGTGCAGTATCGATTCTTCTCAGTTTAATACCGTATACGTCCCCTATCTTGGGACCTTATATTTTATGGATTTTTCGACCACGGAAAATGGAAAAAGAGCTTGCTCTGGCCAGGGGAGTGTCTTTCTTACTGCAGCTAAGGGGAAGTGTCCATGCTCTGCCTATCACAGGTCAGGAGGGAAATAAAAGAAGAACCAAACAAAAATCTGTACAATATCTAAGACGTCCCCTATCCGGGTAAATTTTTGTAGAGAGGGCCTGTAGGTGGGGGGCAGGCTGGGGGGAAGGAGGTTTCGCTGGAAGAGCCAGAGGAGTGCCCCCTGGGCTAGCGTGTGTGGTGGTGACAACAGCCGGGTGTAGTTAGAATGACGACGCAGGACCCCAACTTAAAAATTTAGCATCAACCGGTACAGTCGTAAATTATGAGATTGATGAAGTGTGGTATGTCTTCTATGTATACTACTCAGTTTAATACCGTATATGGCAGCTATCCAGAAAAATAGTTTGTAGAGAGAGAGAGAAAGATAGGACAAAGAAGTAAATTGTTTGGAGAGAGGGCCTGTAGGTGGGGTGGCAGGCTGGGGGGAAGGATGTTTCGCTGGAAGAGCCAGAGGAGTGCCCCCTGGGCTAGTGTATGTGGTGGTGATAACAGCCGGATGTAGTTAGAATGACGACGCAGGACCCCAACTTAAAAATTTAGCATCAACCGGTACAATTGTCAATTATGAGCTACATCAAGTGTGGCATGACTTTTAAATGGATATTGCATGTGGTCACGTACTCCCTGGAACCCCATAGTCACCCCTTCCCTGATGTGCTAGCCCAGAACATTCTCTGCCCTAATTCGCAAGAACTTTTGCTGTTTCCGTGTGCTGACAGTGGGGATTTACCAGTGTTGTCTGAGGAGGTGGTGGACAATGGCGAAACACAGGTGTCGCGGGGTGAGGTAGTTGTATAGGAAGCAAGTTACAGTGGGGACTCCTTGGGGGGAATTTCTCAGGATGGGACAGATTCAACTTGGGTGGATCAGGCACAGGAACAGATGAATTTTTTGGGGGGTTTGTTTAACTTTTATTTAGCAAAAATAACCACAGAGATATTTATTCGTTATCTTCTCTGCGTAATCTGGCTTAGGGGTTCGTCACTTTGATGGCGAGCTGTGCCGCTCTCTCCACAATGGTCTGTAGGTTCTTAGATGGAAACTTTGTCAGCGATTTCGGTACAGAAGGACTTGTTGCTCATCCACAGAACCTCGACCTCCTTGACATTGTGGACAAGGAATTTGCGGGTGGACCAGGAATTTGCGGAACCCTGTGGGCAGCATGTGTTTGGTCTTCTACTTGCTACCGTATCCAATGTTGGGCGATATAGATTCGCAAGTAATATTATTTTTCACACCTATCCCCAAAATAAAAATGTATGCAGTTTGCGCAAATAAAACTGGAAACTGGAACTGGAGAGAGGGC
>ONZH01024962.1:0-51769 GCA_900303285.1 Rhinella marina
ATCCGTGTGCCCATATTGCCTGTCCGCAATCCACTCCCTGCCCCGATCAGAGCATAACACCGCCCCACTGAAAACCCTGAGCAGAACAGTGCTACCTGTCTCGATCTTGAGGCCCTGGCTGCCCAGAGTAATCATCACACTGCACCGTGTACCGATGTTACCTGCTCGCAAACCAACACCTTCCTCAGTCCACAGTATAGCACTGCTCTACCCACAGTAGACACCAGAATGAACCAAAACAGATGCTACCGGACTCATAGCAGGGGATGCAAATTACAAAAATCAGCAAAGCTGAACACACATGTAAACCAGGACTACCGCCATCAACATTGAAACATACAAACAGGTAACACAGGACACAGACATACACAGGGAACGAACGATGTAACAAATAGCACAGGGGTATCAAACATTCTCTAGCCTATATTGGCCATTTTGACCCCTCAGCACCTGATGAGGCATCCGCTGAGTGGTGACTCTTTTATGGCCAATCTGACTAGTCCCAACTGTACAGTCTGTTACCGGGATTGTCTTACTGGACACATTGCAATGACTTGTACAAGGGCAATTCCTTGCAATGTGTCCTTCGTTCCCACACCTAAAACACCTAATTGGTCTTTGTGTCCTATTCTTACCTGACCTGCAGTGTTTCGCTATATGACCTAAGCCAGTACATGCAAAACACCTGATGTCCGCCCTGCATGGCTTAGGTCTGTCCACACTGCAGTCGTGCTCCCTTCTCCTATACTGTTCCATTCTCAGGGACGCACTTCTCACAGTATTTCTATTACAAACAAATCGTTGGACTCTTTTTTTCTATCTGAACAGGCTCAAATTTAGGTATATTTGGCCTGTTACAGATATCTCTCCCCCCTTTTTGCCCTGAACAGGTCTGGCCCTGACTTTACAGAAAAAGAAAGGGCCGGCACCAACTTAGAAAAATTACTGATGATTTGTTGCATGCCGGTCATCAAGCGAGACCTTACAGCAACCTCATCATTTAGTTTGGCGAGAGTCACGGCAGTAGAGGCAGCCCGTTCCTTGAAGGCCTCGATCTCAGCATAAGACTGAGTCAACTGAGCCTCAATTTCCTCCTTTTGCCTCTGCACCTCTACCAACTGTGACTCTATTTTAGCCACTTGCGTCTCTCGGTCAGCAGAAGACTGCACATTCACTGCCAGCTGTGTCCGCAATGCCGAAACCTGCTGCACATTACTGGCACAGCACTGGAAATGAATGGTCGGAGGAAATGTCTCCGCTGACTGAGAAACCCGCGCAACATGCTCCGGCTTCCAAATGCTATCCTCAAATGTATGTACAAGTTTGGCTAGCATTTGGAGTCGCCTCGAATCCTTGTTCAATACCATCCGTTTGTTGACACAGAGCTTGTCATAACTACAAGTCTGTGCCAACAAATCGGACCACAACATTTCTGTGGAGGTGTATGAGGTGGGGAGGATGGGATTGAAAGTGCTCTTCTTAGCTAGGTGTAGCAGTGTGGAGAAGTCCATACTCACTTTTTTGGAGGTCGCCATCTTCTCTGGAGCTGGTCCCAGTTGTCCTTTGGTTGCTGCCTGGAGAAGGTCCTGTAGTATCCGGAACGCCTTCTCCCGTCCAGCTGGACTTCTTTGGCTCAGTCCACCGGCGATGGTCCTCTCTTGGTGATAGTATGGATCTTCTTCCTTGGCTCCCTTGTACGTTGTTTTTTCCTCAGTCGTGCAAATGCAATAGAAAAACAGTTAAACACAAATTAAAACCAAAAGATCTAGGTTCTTTTGCGAAAGATCTTGCACCGTATTTAGCTTTAACTTGAGAAATCGCGTTACCTGTCCGAATTACCAGGCCCTTGGACGCACAGAAACCACTGTCCGCGTCCCTATTGCCTGGCTAATTCACAGAATAAGCGAATTCCCTATGTCGTTGCTAAATACGGATACAAAGTCCACGCAAGGGGCCTGGCTCGCCAAATGTAATAGGAGATATTAATTATTGGTGTTTTGGGGCGTACCAATAATTAATATTCATAAATAGGCAAAACCCGCTTCCACTAGTTCCGCCTATTTATGTCTAAGAGCTACTCTATTGCCTTTCACACAACCTAAAAGGGACTCAAAATACACGTTATAAAACAATAAACACTGAACACTGTATTATAAATAATAACAATATTTATTATCTATTAACAATACAGTACCATAAATCCTAACTACACTACACAATCCCGTTAAACTCCAACCACATCACTTACTAAACAAAACACATACACACACTTATAGCAGCCCTCCCCAACCTAATCTAATTACTGTCCCTGGGAGCAAAGGGGTTAAATTACAGTACAATAACCAGGGGTATTGGCAGGGAAGGGGTTAATTGTACAGGGAGATAAGAGTACAGCAGCAAGGCGGGGGTTAAATGGTAGGGCAAGGGTACAGCAAGGTAAGGGTTAATTCAAGGGATAAATCCAGGGGTGCAGGGCAGGGTAACACAGGGCATCAGGGTTGCAGGGCTATAGTTGGGTCAGGGATCAAGGCAGGGGTTGTGGCAGGGTAGGGGTTAATAAATGCAGGGCAGGGAAAATAGGGCATTGGTGGTTCAGGGGGTGTTCAGGGGACACCAGGGGTTAACAGGGAATGCAGGGCAGGAAAGCATTGGTGGTTCAGGGGGTGTTCAGGGGAGAATGAAGGGGTTAAAATCATTGGTGGTTCAGGGGGTACTCAGCCATCCGATGGGGGGTCACTGCTCGTCTCCAGGGGGGGGTTGCTCGTTGTAGGGGATGATCCTCGCTTGCTAGCTCGTTGTCCAGGGGATGATTCTTGCTCTTCCAGGGGGGGCTGCACGGCTCAACTGAAGAGCGCAGCGCGATCGGGTTATTTAAACCCGGTCGCGCTCGCTCCCGCGCTCCCGGCGAGCGAGCGCGCCGGCAGCTGTGGGCACGAGCGCCGGCGCGGTGCTATGACGTCACCGCGCCGACGCGCGCTGTTTCCCGGGCGGAGGATCTCTTTGATCCTCCGCCTGGGGAGCGCTTTGTATCTCCGGCGCTTGTAATTACAAGTGCTGGAGGTACGCGCCGGACAGGAACAGGGAAACCTATTGTTTCCATGTTCTGTTAATTGCCCCCAGCAGCGCTGAGGGTAATTAACAGAAGGGACAGAAGATCATATCGATCTTCTGTCCCTTTGAAGTACCTGGGACTGGACTAATTAGTCCAGTCCCATGTCTCCAGCTATCCCCAGCAGATGGCCATTGTCCATCTGCTGGGGGCTATGGGTGGGGGCACCCTGGCTATTACATGTATATAGATACATGTACATAACTGGGGATCATGTACATGCATCTATATACTTCTGGAGGATATTAGGGCTATATATATGAGGAAAGGGGGCAGTAAGGGGGCACTATATATCAACAGGGGGCATTATACATTAGAGCACCTGGTGGATATATATAAATATATATAGATATAGGTGCATGCAAATGGGGGCACCTGCACACATATCTATATATATACACAACGTTAGAGCACCTGGTGGATATCCACATCCACCAGGGCTTCAGGCCTACGTAGCCATGGGGCCGCAGACCCTCAATTAGGGCCACCCATATATGCATGTACATATGGGTACATGCATATATTGTAGGCAGCACCCACACTTCCTTCTACACTTTCTCCTCATCGCTCTCTGCAACTCCTCCCTCATTACTCTGTTAGGGGTGTAATCGGAGGTAAATTTATGTCTCATTTTAGTGTAAGACCATATACTGTATAATAGAGATATATGGTATATGTGTATATATATTAATTCATTAGTATGGCCTCTGTGTATCCTGTCAGACTCTGCAACAGTGTGGGAGACAAGTGACCTCTGTGACCCTGACTGAGAATATGTAGACTAAAAGTCTGTCTACAGCCATCTGGGAATGATCAGCGGTTGAGTGGCTGGTAACTTCTAACATAAATATTCTCCTATTTCTCGAGAAACGATAATTAGTAGCATATCAGTTACTCGGAGTAAGGATGAATATATTGTCAGACTCTGTTTTCCCAGATGGGGGGGGCATCAATATTCTCCAAGATATTGGGATGTAATGTAAATCCACTCTTTATAGTTACCAGAAGGAGATGTGGTCACACGCTCGCCCCCCACCACTCCTCCCTCTTCCAAGGGAGGGGGTCTACACTGAATAAAGGTCCCCCTCAGAACAATTCATGCGGCCTCATCTGGAACAACAACTGTAGTTCGTTCGTGTCCAGAAAGAAATTGCTGGTTCATCTTTACCTAGGCTGTATTTGAAACAGACGGGGCTCCCTAGGTTAATCATCATTTCCATATTTACACCAAGCTAAGTATAATAAACTTTACTATTTTATTTTTAATCAATTTCTTTGTGTCTGGGTCATCAGTATACTGTAATTATCATTAAGCAATAACTCATTTGCATACATTTGGTGTCAGAAGTGGGATAAATACTGTATACTGACCCTTGCATAATTATTATTGTAAAGTATTATTGTAAGGCCTAGTTACTAATATTGAGAAAGTTGTGTATGTTTGTGCCTAGTACCTAAGAATCTGTTGGAGGTTGGGCTATAACATAGGTTCAGAGAGAAAGTTAGATATTGTGACTAGGAAAGAATGGCATTTTCATTTTCATGGTTTGGAAGGGGAAAGAATCAGCACACGGGTCCGTTACCTTCTTGGGTGCTTAGCTCCGGACACTGGGCCCCAATCACCCGTGAGTGCAACAGATATGTTGCTCCCCAGTGCTTGGCTGACCCCTGTCAAGCAGCTGTGGGTTTGGAGTTGTCCCGGTATAACCCTTCTGAGCAAAAAGCGGCAGCAAGTGAGGGATGGATTTGCGTGCAGGCTCTTCAGGAGGAGACAGTGAAGCGAGAGGCAATTGAAGAGGAGCTGCTGCAGGCAGCTACTGAGCAATTGGCGCTTTTGTGGACCTGTATGAGGGACATTGAGAAGCATAATGGGGAATTGAGTAATCAGTTTTCCCATTATGTAGTCCGTACTGTGCAAAAACGCAGACGGAAAAAACAGGGACCACTCCCAGGTGACAGAAGTGCTTTTAGAGGAAGAACTTTAATTCAGCAAGATAAATGGGATGCTGTGGGTGAGTGGTCAGGATTGTCGTCATCAGATGAGGAGATAGACAAACTCAAAAAGAGAGGTTACACAGAGAGCTTCAGCTTCTGGGGATCAGAATTATGTAGAGGAGACCTGTACAAAAATATACAGGAAATGAGAGAATTAAAATTAAACAAAGGCAAATGGTTTTAGATCTTTTGAACGGTGGAGTCAGCAAGGAGGAGATAGATGGCATTCCTACTCCTGACTTGCTAGAGCGTTGGAAAGATCTAAAACAGCAGGGTAAATTACAAAGTAAGATCCAAAGAGAAGGAAAAAGATGGGAAAAATGCAAAGGAGTTGTTTCAAGAGATAAAAGAGCCCAAGTGTCTACCATCAGAAAGGCACTTGTGTTTAGAAATAAACTGTTTAAGTTTTGTTGAACCTAATGCTATGTGGGTGTTCAAGTAGGAAAGATCTGTGACCATAGCATTAGAGGTTGGAACCGTAATGAAAGAATAAGCATTGTAACCTAGTGTGGGCCAATATGGCTGGCACTAAGAAGATATGTTGGCCATAAAGTATTGTCTGGTTGATGTGAAAGGTTGAAACTGAAGAAGGTTTGAAGTAGGTTGAGAAAAATGGACAATATTTCTATTTCAAGATGGAGGATTTCCTGAGAGAACAAAGGAAAAAAACCATGTGGTACCCATCCCCCTTCTGTTTCAATTTCTGTTACAACCCCTTTTGTGTTTTCTGTAACTTTTAGTTCTACAAGAACCCCTCCTGTCCTCTGGAATGTGCTCCAACAGGAACACCTCCCATCGTGTGTGGTGTTTATTCTTTTCCCCCTCTAGTGCTCATGGAGATACCCCCCCCCCCCCAGGAATTCAATCCCTTCCATATGGTGATGGTAAGGGGGGAGGGTGGGGGCAAGAATTTGTAAGTGACTTAAGGTATAGAAAGGTTCCTTTGTTGTTGCTGCAGATTGGTTATATATCTGACACAGAAGAATAAAGATCAATTAATAATTTTTTTTCTCTTCCTAGCAGCTTATAAATGTGCAAGAGCCAAGACAATAGTTATGTGCCCACTGTGGGGTGCTTGTGTGTCTTTCCAATAACAATGTGTTGTAGGAGTGAACAAACGAAGACAATGGTATTACTTGTCAGCAATTGATTCACTTAATGTATGTTTCTTTGTTACCCTCCCCAACAGGATGGTTTTCAGTGAGTGTATCTGTATTCAGGAAAGCTGTGTGGATGGGAGTCGACTCATTCAGTGGAATGTGAATGCATGCCGCTTGAAGTTGTAGTTGTGTTGAATGTGTTTGAAGGTGTGAAGACTGATGGATGCTCAGCAGAGCTGTGTGTGAACTGTGTGTGGATATGTAGGAAATGAAAATGAAAATGTGTATGGAGTATAATGCGCATTGGGGATTTTTATTTTCTTTCTTGGGATATTTTTTGGTACCAAATGTTTTTGATTGAGCTCTACATTTTTTTCCTATTGAATTCAATGAAACGTTTCCAATGGGCCCTTTATGTGTTCATGTCTGTATTGTCAGATCTGTTTGTTTCAATGTTTGTGGTTACTTGTTATATGTTAACTGTACTCTTAACATCAGAGATCTGTCCTCATGGACAGTTGAGACCAGACTAATAGAAAGGGGAAGGAGCACACAGTCCGACCAGAAGGGGTGGACTTAAATGATTTGAGGGGAAGGACGGGGGGATGTCCCAGACACAACGACATCCTTTGTGCCCACCCCCTCTTCCCCCATAACCGACAAGTCCTGTGTTGATTCAAGGGAAACAAAACAGTCCATTCATTTCCACATCCAGGAAAGCTGGGTACTTCTACAAGATGTTCAAAATACACAAAATAACACATTAAGTTAACACCAAACAGCATTGGGTATCTCAAGAAGGGTCATGAATAAACTGAAATTGATGGGGTTGTGTTTTATTTGGTCTAGAAGGTTTTACACTGCAAAGACTAATACCCATGCATTGCTATTGTTTAATGTGCAGTACTGTGTGTACTTAAGATCAAGTTTAGAATTTCAGAAAAGTTTATTTTCTTTGGCAGAGGACCACTGTGGTATCATTGGTAAGAGTTATTTACATACAGTGTTGGACTGACAAAAGTTCTAAGGACATTTGTTTTATTTGATCCATTTGATGTAGAGGTGGAGAGGAAACCACCTCATCAACGGCTTTTTCTAATATGAACTAAGTTTTTGAATTGACATTTCCTTGATTGTGTGGAACTGTTCAGTACATCTTTCCTGTGTGCAGCTAAAAAGAGCCAGGACTGGCAACCTCAGAAAGTCCAAGGGCTGCTACGTCAAGTCAACAGGGTGTGGTAAGAGACAGTATTCAGTGACCTGACTGTCACCCAGCAAGAAAAGGCTTCAACCACTGGTCTGCTATGCTGATGCAATGATCTGCAGACCAGTGAGGGGGGAGGTCCTTGTGTCAAAGCTCCTCCCACAGACAAGGTAATGGACTGTCTATCACCCACTGATAAGAGGCTCTAAGATCGGCACTGACATCTACACCTGCTACCCCTTCACATGCATAAGGAGGGGTCATAGACTGAACTTTGTAACAACAAACTTCAAGAAATGGACATTTGACTTTATACCAGAGACTTTGTTATCCAAGAAGATCAGAAGTGAAGAAGACCTCAGTGAGATACTTCTTGTTAGTCCAACACACAGTTTTTATTTTGTTTTTTTTAGAAATCCAATGGTCCGGTAGTTTTCTGTCAAATGATTAGGCTATACCTGTAGAAGAGGTTCTGTTATTGGAAGTAATTGTGAGCATTGTAATATATTGCTGTGTACGTATTATGTGTGTATGTATTACCAGATGTAAGTAGAAACAATGTAACAACTATCCCCTTAAGAAGTGTTTACACTAAAATGAGCCAGGGGTGGAGTGTAATCGGAGGTAAATTTATGTCTCATTTTAGTGTAAGACCATATACTGTATAATAGAGATATATGGTATATGTGTATATATATTAATTCATTAGTATGGCCTCTGTGTATCCTGTCAGACTCTGCAACAGTGTGGGAGACAAGTGACCTCTGTGACCCTGACTGAGAATATGTAGACTAAAAGTCTGTCTACAGCCATCTGGGAATGATCAGCGGTTGAGTGGCTGGTAACTTCTAACATAAATATTCTCCTATTTCTCGAGAAACGATAATCAGTAGCATATCAGTTACTCGGAGTAAGGATGAATATATTGTCAGACTCTGTTTTCCCAGATGGGGGGGGCATCAATATTCTCCAAGATATTGGGATGTAATGTAAATCCACTCTTTATAGTTACCAGAAGGAGATGTGGTCACACGCTCGCCCCCCACCACTCCTCCCTCTTCCAAGGGAGGGGGTCTACACTGAATAAAGGTCCCCCTCAGAACAATTCATGCGGCCTCATCTGGAACAACAACTGTAGTTCGTTCGTGTCCAGAAAGAAATTGCTGGTTCATCTTTACCTAGGCTGTATTTGAAACAGACGGGGCTCCCTAGGTTAATCATCATTTCCATATTTACACCAAGCTAAGTATAATAAACTTTACTATTTTATTTTTAATCAATTTCTTTGTGTCTGGGTCATCAGTATACTGTAATTATCATTAAGCAATAACTCATTTGCATACAAGGGGTCAACATCTTCAGGTTTATACTTTTTACTATTTATATAATTGAAGAACATTTTAGGGTTAGTTTTACTCTCTTTGGCAATTAATCTCTTGGTCTCTAGTTTGGCTGCTTTTATTTGTCTGTTACATATTCTATTTTTTTTCTTATAGTTTTTCAATGCTTCCTCGACACCCTCCTGTTTTAGTGATTTAAATGCTTACTTTTTGTAATTTATTGCTTTCTTTACAGTTCTGTTTATCCACATTGTTTTTTTCTTGTTCCTTAACCTTTTATTCCCATAAGGTATGTACCTCTCACAATTAGATATTAGGATGTTTTTAAAAATATCCAAATATTCTCATCTCTTTTGAATTCACATTCCATTGCACATACAAAATGTTTCCTGATAATAAACTAATTTGGCCTCCCTTTCAGCGGGAGGAAAACATTTCCTCATTTAGCTTTAATTACAGTATAAAAGCATTGCTATCCAGTAATCATCAGACTGCTGTCAGTGTGTAAGCAAGCAAGCCTACAGGTTGTAATTATGGCCAACATGCCCGAGGAGCCAGTTCTTTCTGGCTCTGTTCCCCACTGAGACATTTGGGTGCTGTGGCTGGTGTCACCGTCATCATCACCATCCTTAACCTCTGACTTCTCCTCCTCCATGGGAGTTTCTTCTTGTGGGCCTCTAACAGCTACAGGGTGGATAGCAAAATACTTTAGCTGCTGTTCATTCACCAATATCTTCTGTTGAATGAGTGTTCTAAGATAAATATGAGGGAGATAAGATGAGGCCTCTTCGTAGGGCTTCAGCATGCGACAGGCGTTTCTGGTGAGGTGCCACTACCTGACCAAGAAACAGCACATTCTCCCTGCTGAGACGGTTTGGTGCATGACAAAATCATTCATGCTTCATGCTGCTCATACAGACACTGCTCATACCATATACAAATTCAAGCGAGTTGGAACAGAAAAGTGTAGGCTGTTCTGTCACTGCAAGTCCAGAAGAGCATTCCTTGCCACATAGGAATGGCTGAAATGTGAGGACAGTTTCCTGGACATTGTCAGCAACTTCTATAAGCCAATGTACTTTTTAAAAAAACGTTGCACGACTAGATCAATAACGTACGCCATGAAGGGAGCAGTGTGGCCACTATGTTGTTTATTGTTGCTGACCATCTTACCCAGTTGGGGTTGGTAGGGAGACAGCTAGCAGGATATTTGCTGCTTGATGCACTTTAGCAAGTGATCAGCAGCAAATATCAGCTACTCTTGCCCAGGCCAGTCAACTCCAACACCACATGGTAATGCTTGACACATGTGATAAGAGGGATGGGGAGTGGTAGCGATGCTGTGCCCTGCTGCTGTTGGGGACAGAAGGATGTGCATGGAGGAGGAGTTGGAGGAGGCATATAAATGCCTGGTGTGGGGCCATGCTGACACAAATGTGGAAGTGTCAAAAGGACCTGGCCTTGTTGCTGTGATGCTGCCTTGGTGCTTCTGCAAAAAACATTGACCCAGTAGGAAATGAAAGAAATGTATTTTCCCTGCCCTTAACAGCTGCTCTAGATATCCACTGTGGCATGCATTTTGCCACACAGTTACAATTGTAAAGAGTGTCCCATGTTTTCTCCCCCACGTGACAGTACATGGCAGGAATGGCTGTTTGTGAGAAATAATTCCAGCTAGATATCTTCTAGTGAGGCTGAACATACACCATCAGCTCCCTGAAGGCAACAGACTCAACTAAATGGTATGGCAGTGACTGCATTGCCAGCAACCTGGTTAGGTGGGAATTTAAGCATCCTCACCATCAAATTGCTGGGTGTGTAAAGTTGTTTCCAGGCCATGCATTCTGTTATTGATGGCATTGGCTGACAATGGGGCAGAAAAGGAGAAATCTGAGCCGGAGAAGCAGTAACAGTTTCATGTGGTTGCATAGAGCTATGGTGCCTATGTTTGTGTTTGACTGCCCACTGCTTATTTTACTTTTGCAGATCTTGCAGAGGGCAATGCTGTTGTCTTACAACAATTAGGATAAAAAAAACTGCTAGATGGGAGATACTTGTGCAGTCTTGCTTAGTTCTGGCACATTTTGGGCCTGTTGCATCCACAGTATCAGTGGCATCACTAGTTCCCAAAGCAGTTCCGGCCCTGGCAGTTTTTTGGGAGCTTCTGAGTGTATGTTGCGTCTACTATTTATTGCTGGTGCTGCCATCACTCAGCTCATAAGATACTACTTCCTCCTCAGCACCTGGATCTTGCGTGCAGTTCCTGTGCAATAAATAATCATTGGATTCCTCACCCTCCCTGCCACTTACAAGACTATGAGATATCATTGTTGGGCTCCTTGGTTACCCTCCCAATTCTCTGCTCTGTATTTACCCTGACTGCCACTATCACAACCACTGCTCGCTCTGCCAATACCGTGGCTACAGGCTACTACCACCACCAACACAGTTATGCATGTGGTCCCTTTGAACCTCTCAAGCAGGTCATCAACCAGGAGACTGTCTTGATTATCTGTAATAGGGGGTGATGGGGTTTTGTTGCCTCTGATTCGGAAAAAAAAAGACTCCCCACTACGAGGGGGCAGTGATGACAGGATGTAACTGAAAATGAAAGGCCTCTCTGGGGTTGCAAGCAGAAAGAGTAGGAGGCGTGCTATACCTCTGACTCCAAAGAACTGTCATTCAGTCCACAATTTCCTCCTCTTTGTCCCCAAAGAGGGCTAAGAGAGAACTGCGGCCTACTACTACTGGCTGGATGGCTGGCACTGCTATTACTGACAGCCACATTCTGACTCTGGGAGCCCAAGGCATGGGTTTAGTTACAGAGTATTAAATGGCACGTGCAAAGTTGCAAGTGTTTTTTTTCTGTAATTTAAAGAGACAGCAATTAAATGTCCCAAATCCCTCCCTCCTATGCTATTTTTTGAACAGCAGATGAACTTGCATATTTTCCGTTTTGCTTTGTTTCTGACAAATCCATGAATACATCACTTAGTGCCATTTCAGTGCATGTGTTGGTGGGGAAAAACCACTAGGGAGGAAGAAGAAGGGGTCTCCCATGACCTTGAGAAAATGTTTGGCTAAGGTTTGCCTTAATTGGGTCCCAAGCAGACAGACAGCCTGGAAGAGCTATGACTTTTGGATGAAGGATCTTCGGCATACTATCCCATACCTATACCTCACTAATTCCTTATAAACACAAACACAGGAGACTTAACTTGGTGTAAAGGCCGTAGCGGCCAATTTTATTAACCCTATACAAATGTACAGCCTTCCAAATATTTGACAACAACAATTATATATCATTAACCAACAAGATAATGTGAAGGGATCCTAGAAGGCAATCACTTCCGCTCTTCTCTCGTGAACTTCCACAAATACTCCCACCATTACCCTCGGCCACACTCACCGACCCAAGGGCACCACTCATCAAGGTCTACCCCGCAAGGCTAACAGCCCCAACAGGAGCCCCATTTTCCAATTGACAAAACGTCATAGATGCACGACCCCAAATAGACATGCACCTATCCTCCATTTTTGCCTCCCAGGATCCCCCCTTTTCCAGCCACCTGTGTTCGTCCTTCCACACACGAAAAGCTGTCTCCAAGCCCTCCTGCAACCCCAGAGCCCACATATCAATCCCCACCTCTTTGAGGTGGACTCCATCCGCCCTCAAAAATTGTAGTGATGCACCCTCCAATTCTCTGTGCCACACCACAAAACCGCCCTGCCGTCGAACAAAATGCCCAACCTCCTTATTAATGTTGGCACGAGCCTTATTCAACCGTTCGATGGACCTGGCGCCGCACCACGTACGGCGCGCTACAATCTTAGACCAAATTATCAACATGGCCGGATACTCTACCCGTAAACGTAAGATATCAAGCTTGACATCCCGAATAATGTCCCTGGAACGGCGAAAACCCAGATCATTACCTCCCGCGTGTACAACCAAAATATCGGGAGAACGATCAAGGGACACATAAAACTGAAATTCCGGCAGAACTCTCCCCCACAACAGACCCCGCAACCCTATTCAGCGAACCTGTACTTCGCCGAACGAAAAACCCAACTGACGTCCATTCCTTCTAACGTCTGCTCGAAGGGCCCCCCAATACACGTATGAGTGGCCGAAAATCCATGCCAAACATGCAACCGTCCCTAAAAGAAAGAACAAAACACTACATCAGTACAGCCCCCCGTAACTGAGCAACCGCGCAGCGAAACCACAAACTAACTTACGTATGCCCATTCCTTAAGCTTACAACCGTGACACCAAATGCGGATGAACATATGATATAAAACAAGCAGATTCCCACCGACCAATACGTCTGATAACCTCCCCACCAAGGCCCCACCTGGCCGCCTCAGTAGCAGCCCCTATCCTAAAAGAATGCGACGTAGACTCCTTGGCCGGCAAACCCCCCCCCGACAAACACTTACGAAAAACAGCCACAAATTGAAACCGAGATAAAGCCGACCCGTCTCGATGAAAAAACAAAGGCCCCGAAACCGACGGCCGTATGGCCTTAAATTCCGACACACATCGAACTGGACAAACCCTCGACCCCGGCAGAGGCCGCAACAAAAAACAACAACCCTTACCCTCTGTGTCCGTCTTTGACCGCCGCAAAAAACACCGAAGCCCTTCCGAACCAATCACGACATCTGCCAACTGCAAACTTCCGACACCCGCTCTGTTGCTGGAAACCAATTCCGACACCCGAAAAGCGCCAAAAAATGCCAAAGAAAAAACTGCGCGAAACAAGACCGCCTAATAGCTGGAGGAGCAAAAAGACTCCACTTGCCTTCCTAACATCTGCAATACTTCAAAAGAGACCAGGCGACGCGTATCTCGCTGCGCCACACTCCGCCAATAACCTTTCAATGCCTGTCTCACGAAAAAACATTTCGATACATCCGGCAATCCCCGCAAACGCAACCAAAATGCAACTGCCACAACCCGCTTAGCCACCACGGAATATGAAACACCACCACTAAAAGACAACCCAACAAAATACACCAACAATGACCGAATTCATCAGCAGAATCACAACCCCCCACCTGCTCCAGCAACCGCTCCCATTGCGCCCACACAGACAAATAAACTGACCACGTACCAGTACTCACAGAATTCCTAATCAACGATGAGAAGACCCCAAGGCCATGCTCCAGAGCCACTGGGGACAAGGCAGACCCGTTTCCTCCGCCCCTGGAACCAGACTGCGAAAGCATTCCCACTGAAAACGAGAAAGAGCATCCGCCACTGAATTCTTGACCCCAGGAACATGCACAGCCACAAAACATGCATTTAAAAACAAACCCCACAGCACAAGCTGCCGCAACAGTCGCACATCTGGTGGCGAACTCGCCGACTGAGCATTGATTACCTGCACCACCTCCATGTTATCACAACTGAAACGCACACGCCGATTGCGCAATTGCTCCCCCCACAACTCAGTGGCCAACACAATCGGGAACAACTCCAACAAGGCCAGATTAGTGAGGAAGCCCGCCCTCTTCCATTCGTCGGGCCACGCCCCTGCACTCCATTGTCCCTAACAAAAAGCACCATACCCACACGACACAGACGCATCAGTAAACAGTTCCAAATCAAAATTCGACACTTGCGCCTCCATCCAAACCGAACACCCATTAAAATAAGCTAAAAAACACTCCCACATCTCCAAGTCCGCTCTCACCTCTGCCGACAATCTCACAAAATGCAACGGAGCCGTAACTCCTGCTGTAGCCAGGGCAAGTCGACGACAAAAAACCCGACCCATCGGAAGGATCCGACAGGCAAAATTAAGTTTGCCCAATACAGACTGGACCCGCCGCAATTGAGCCTTCTTAACCCTCCGAAGCCCAGACACTTCTGCAACGAAATCCGTCACCTTGTCCTCTGGCAAACGACACTTCATCCTCACTGAATCAATTACAATACCCAAAAATTTTACCGAAGTAACCGGACCCTCTCTCTTCTCAAGTGCCAATGGAACCCCAAAAATCGCCGCTACACGCTCCATAGTGTGCAACAAAACAGAACACACCCTGGACCTTGCTGGCCCCAAAAACAAAAAATCGTCCAGATAATGAAATACAGAATTCCATCCCGATTCCTGTTTAATTACCCATTCCAAAAACGAGCTAAACGTCTCAAACAACGAACAAGAAATTGCGCAACCCATAGGCAAGCAACAATCAATATAAAACTGACCATCCCACTTAAACCCCAACAAGTGAAAACTATCCGGATGTATAGGAAGCAAACGAAACGCCGCCTCGACATCCGTTTCTCCAATAACGCACCCTTCCCAAAACGCCGCATCTACCTGACTGCAGCGTCAAAAGAAGTATACGAACAGAACATAAATCCCGATCAATGCCATCATTCACTGATAACCCCACCGGATAAGATAAATGATGTATAAGCCGAAACTTGTTCGGCTCCTTCATCGGGACCAAACCCAATGGAGACACCCGCAACCCAGGTAACGGCAACTATGAAAAATCTATCAAAAAACTATCAATTTTCTCCTGCACAACCTATGGCCTAACCAACGCAGAAACCAGATTACGCACACACGTGCCGGCTCCTACGGAATGACACGGGATGTGAAACCCCTCAGAAAACCAAGCCCATAACAAGCCGCCTCCCTATTTGGATATATCTTTAGAAAGGGGAACATCTCGTCCACCCTCACCGGCGTTAGCCCTTTTCTGAGCAACCTCTTGTCCCTTTCCTTTCCCTCGCTTGAAACACCGGGAAAAACTATGGGCTCCACCACAACCGGAGCACTCATGTTTAAAACGGCAGTCGGAAAGGAACTTGCAGTGCCCTTCATTATACTGCCAGCAGCATCCCTTTCTACTCCTAGAGGGCGTTTCTGCTGTTGAACCGCCCCCAGGGGCCCCTTGAAAGGACAAATTACCCCCTTTAGGAGTGGCCATAAGCCACATCCACAAACTGATGTCCTTGTGATCCCATCTTATACTAGGCTTTATCACTTTGCGCTGACGAAACGGTTCGTCATAGCGCAACCACGCCACTCCCCCATAAACCTGTAGGCCTCCCCTATGGAATCCAAATACCCAAAAAGCACGGAACAATGCTCCGGCGCCTTCTACCCTACCACGCTGGCCAAAATTGCAAATGCCTGAAACCAATTCATGAAGGTGCGAGGAATCAGACGATAACGCCAATGCTCCTCCTCCTCCTTGCTCTAGTCCGGTTTGACCCCATCCAAATTGAACTTTTCTAATGGGAGCAACGAAAATATCTCCACTTATTCATCTTTCCAGATCTTCTCCCTAACTTCTTGTTTTAAATGAGCCCCCAACGGCCCCTGAAAACAAACATAAACCTCCCCCCTCGCTGCATCCGCTAACCATACAGTATCACCCACACCAGCCTTCCCAGCACCGACCGGTACCCCAACTGCCGCAGGCGCCACAACTTCAGCCGCAGCCCCGCTAACCCCGCCATCCCGTAGTACACCCGGCAGCCCTATCGCAATCGCCGGAGCCCATACCGCCGATGGAGCAGCACTGCTCCCCGCACCTACCCGATCCAACAACTTTGCCAAACCCGACAACAATTCCTGAACTGTCCCCACCGCCCCTAAAGCACCAGCTGCTCCCACAGGGTTGGGGACACCTACAGGAATCCTCTTGCGACCAGGCCCACCCGAAGATGGCCGCAGGCTGTAGTCCAAGGCCTCCATATCACTTGCCCTGTCTCTCCCCAGCACAGGAGGCGTGGTCCCAGCCTCACCCTCCATTCTCACAGTCCCTTCCATCTCTGCAGGCAATGCTCCCGACGCTCCTCCACTCACTCAGCCACGTGACCGCCACCGGATAGGCCCCAGCCGCAACGCAGAATGATCCTCTACACGAACTCCAACGTCGCTATGGCAACCTCCCGGCTGGGAGGCCGCCTCTCCACCACTCCACCTGAGGCCCGACCGGCGTTCCTGCCCAGCAGCCCCGCTCTCGGGTAAGACCCTGACGCGCTACCCGCTCCTGGCACTCTGCGGAGAGCCTGCTGCCACCTCTGCCATACCCCCACGCTGATCCTGGGGGACAGGACAGGTCCCGCCGCCGTATGTGATTCCTCCCGACCCTGCTGCACGGCATGGAAGCACCAGACCCTTGTGGCCATGTCGGAGGGTCCCTAAAGGGGCTGCCCAGGCGTCCCCGAACCCTGGGCGTAATCTCGGGACTTAACCTTTCTGGGGGGCGAGACATGCGGGCCCTAGACCTAGGAACCTGCACAGCCTCCCCCGCTGCAGCCCCCTGCAGAGCCACCTGCAAAGACTTCTGCACCCAAACTGAACCTCGGCTCTCGGCAGCCGCCCGAACCTCTGCTATCAATCTATCAATGGCCGACATGACGAGCTAAGTACCTAACTGCTCACTTCTTCACTAACAGTTCACCAACTGCCCCTCCCCTTCCTTTCCCCTGCCTTAAATATACGACGGGAAAAATTACACCACCCCTTTCTGCCTAACATCCACCTCCTAGTTTCCCCCACTAATTAACCCCTTTTATGCCTACCTTCCCCCAAGTCAAGCCGCATTTCGCTACGGCTGCGCCCCGCTTCATTGCTATTCATAAGTGCTGCGGCAGGCAGGGAGGTGTCCTGGCATAATGAGCAGAAAGTTATTTTTTACTGGGCTGCGAATGAGGGTGGTTGATTCTTACAGTGTCAGAAAAATCAGGACAGTCAGAAATCAATCTTATTCTATTTCCAGGGAGAGTGAAGGGAAAGGCTTGAATTATGAAGAATACAAATTGTGTGTGTGTGTAGAAAAGGAAAGCTGTCAGCCAGGGAGTGAGAAGAGAGGAACTGTGGCTGGCTGTGCCACCTAGCAGAACTGCAGCTGCTGCAAACCTTAACAACAGCTACCTATAAGGAAATATGGTACTTCAAGTTTTTTCACATTTTCACAGAAATCTGGCATAACATATAGAATACTAGTGAAAACTCTGTGTCAGGTCATCTCATATATTTAATTTAATTTTCTTTTAGTTTGAAAAACCATATGTATCAGTGGTTGAGAATGAATTATTAGGGTTAAATCCATTTATTATCTCCACACACACAGTTCAGTTCCAATTTTATTTTATCTTTTTTAAGGTGGTACTAAATTTATTGACACCAGCATATACTGTAGGTAATTAGCACACCAATACACAAGCTACACAAGCACACGGTTAGAATAAAAAATTTTTGGGGATTGTTCAATTTAATTAAAGCAGGGTAGCAATCTACCTGTGAATGATAAGGTGACATTGGGCGTCAGGCCTCAATCGTCAGTATCCGTGAATTCCATTTCCACATGGTTGGAATTAAATTGTTTGAGATTGTTCAATGTAATAAACCAGCATATATACTTGATTACCACAGCAAACACAGGTAAGGCAGCGATCTACCTGTGAGTGTTAACATGAAATTGAGCGTCAAGCCTCAATCGTCCATTTCTGTGAATTCCATTTCCACACTGTTAGAATTACATTTTTTTTAGGATTGTTCAATTTAATTAAACCAACATATAGGTGATCAGTACACCAATACACAGGCTAGGGCAACAATTTACCTGTGAGTGTTAACTTGGAAATAAGTGGCAGGGCTGACCCTTAATTATCTGTTTACGTTCATGTATTTCTCCACATGGTTGGAAGTTTATCTTTTTAAGGATATGTTCAATTTAAAGGGGTTGTCCGAGTTATCAAGAAAAAAATGTATAGCACTGTAAATCTGATGGGCAGCAATATATAACTAATCTAAGCAAGTTTTAGGCAAAAAAAAAATCTATATTTCCTCATTTCCCTGGTTCTCTTCTGGCCTTTGTTTACATGCATATAACAACAATCTCTGCCCCTCCCCCTCTCCACCCCTTCTCTGCAAAGGGAATGAATACAAGTGCTGAGTGACATGTCTGTCTGCTGGGATAATCAGCAGCATGTTGTATGTGTAGGACTACAAGTCCCAGCTGTACAATGACACTGCTAATACAGTACACACAGGAACTTCCCCTACCTTTCTGCTCTGCAGAACTCCTCTCTCAGCTCATGTGCCCAGCATTTCTCTCCTCACTGCCTGCAGTTACTGTAGTAAAGTCTTCAGCCCTGTGCTGGCTGAAGGGGTTAATGTTTTATCTGAAAAAATCCAGGGAGAAGGAGACACAGAGCAGCCAGCAGCTCAGGCAGTGCAGGGGAAGTCGTGGCCAGCACAGTGACGTCTCGTGTACATGCTTGGTGCACGAATACAAGATTAGCAGTGAGGGAAGCTGACATCATAGGTCATGTGACCCTGAGCGAAATCTGATAAAGGATAAAAGAGCAGCTTTGGAAACACAAAGTGCATTTAAAAGCTGTTATATTTGACTAGTTAGAAATAAACAAAGAACAAAAAAATAACTTGGACAACCCCTTTAATTAAACCAGCATGTAGGTGATCAGTAAACCAATACATAGGCCAGCACACAACAGTGTATGATAACAAATTTAGTCCTCAATCTGTTCCCTTTATTTGTGTTTACATGTTTCCAATATTTTTTTTTTACTGAGGTTGTTGATTATTAGAGATTAATGAATTTCATTTTTTGAAGTTCGTTTTTGGTTCGGGTTGTGGTATCAGCTGAATTGCGTTATGGATTCCGTTACCATGGACCATAATGCAATTCCATGACGAATGCATAACGGAATGCCTTTAGAGGCATTCCGTTATTCATTCTGTCATAATAGAAGTCTATGGCCTGCATAACGGATCCGTCCGAGTCCTCTCCTGCATCCGTAGTAACGGAATCCATAATGCAATTCAGCTAATACTACAACCCGAACTGAAAACTTCAAAATACGAAATTCGCTCATCCCTATTGATTATATTTAAACTAGCATATATACGTGATTAATGCACCAATAGACAGGGTAGCACACAAAAGTATCTGGGAGTGATAACAAATTTGGGCCTAAATCTTTTATCAATATTTATGGGGGGTTGTGGATTATATTAAAAGCAACATATATACATGAGGCAGCGGTTGGCCCAGCAGGGTGGTAGTGTGGCCGTGAGTCAGTAGGGTGGCAGCAGTGGGAGGTCGAGAGCCAAACATGCCCGGGGTAGACCATCTGCTACGCAGGAGCCTACCTGTCCATAAAGAAGTAGTTCACAGAGGCAGCGGTAGTAGGCAGTCAGCATGGAGTGGTGGGGGGAAAATGCCATACTCGACGGTGTGCCAATTTTTCAACAAGCCGCCGGAGAACGTCAGAATGGCCATTTACAAAATCTGTGGGCAGGAGGTAAAGCTTGGCACCACAGCCCTGCATCAACACATGCAGCATCACCATAAAGTGCCCTGGGAAAACTGTGGCATTAATGTAGTAGAACAACCTAATGCAGCAACCACTGCATCACCTAGTGGTCCGCACCCCTTTTCCTGCAGTCAAGACTCCACCACCTTAGCAGAAAGGAGCTGTGTTTCCTTCCCATCATCTACTGGTCCAGATGCTCTGGCTCCTCCTACTCATCGTCACTCATTTACTCAGAAATCGATCACAGAGGTGATTGCAAAAATACAACAGTATGCGTGCACTCATTCAACAGTGCAGAAGCTGAACGTGGTGCTTTAACACGTCATTTAGTCTCCAAAAAGGCAGTACCAGCCCTACACACGCATGATGAACAGAAGGTGGGCTAGACCTTGAGCCTGTCGGTAAGGTCAAGGGCAATACAGTACAGTATATGTCCTTTACGAAGCACTGGGTAAATAAGGTTCCTGCCCAGCCACACCAGTAACTAGGCCACGTGACAGCACTGCTGCCTCCATGTCCTCAACCTGTGGACCCTGCGCCAATGTCCTCCTCTACCTCCTCGTCTTGTACTCAGCCTCCACTGCAGGGACAATTCGGAGTGCTCATCCAGCATACCACATGTGCAGGGCACTGCGGTGTCACTCTGTTCTGCACCTAGTTTACCTCAGTGAACAAAGTTACACAGGCGAGGAACTGGTCTGCATCCTCCATCAAGAAATTGAATCCTGGCTGTCTCCTTGCCAACTGAACCATGGTCACACCGACGCACAAGCAATTTATACAGAAATGGTTGGTTTTTCTGCACAAGTGACAGGAGCAGGAGGAGCTACAGAGTGATGAGGAAAACCAGGCAGATGATCCCAACACACCGTGCGTGGCAGTATGCAGTGGAGATGGAAGCAGGGCCCGATGCATGCTTAGTTGCTTGCATAGTGACAGCTGAAATGTCACAATGCGGAAGAGGGATGACTACTGGCTCTCCACCATGTTAGACCCTTGCTACTGGTCCAAAATGAAGGACTTTTTTCCACCCACTGAGAGGGAGGATAAACTGAACTACTATCGAGACATCTGATGTAGTCAGTTGGCCACTGCCTATGTGTACCATCGCCTATCCTCACGAAGGTCTGAACGGGGGCCCTCTCCGCTCATATTCCACTGCCATGGCTGCTGGAGGGGGGTGGGGGCGCAGGGGCAGTACCAGCTCCATCAGCAACATCTTAAGTCTAAAGTCTCTGATGAGCACTTTTCTTCACCCGCCTAGTGAAGAAACCACCCACCAGCAGCAGCAAGACATGGAGCAGCACCTGAACCAGCAGGTGGTAGCATAATTGGACTGCACCCTGCCATCCCACATTGAAGATCCCCTGGACTAATGGGCAGTCAAACTTGACTTGTGGCAGGAACTTGCTGAATTTGCCCTGGACAAGCTTTCCTGCCCGGCCAGTAGTGTGGCATAAGAGCGGGTGTAGTGCGGCGGGGGGCATAGTTACCCCAAGGAGAACTTGCCTTTCCATCCAAAATGTGGAGAGACTGACCTTTGTGAAGATGAATCAGGCGTGGATCAGCCAACATTTCCACACACCAGTGCCTGATGCATCAGACTAGATCATTCTGGATGCCACACCCAAACTTTGTCAAAAGAGACCCATTTCTTCTGGCCACCTGCTTCAGCCACTAATCAGATGCTGCCACCCGCCTGATGCCACACACCTGCTGCCATGTGCTCCTGCTGCCACCCACCATCTTGTGCTGTTACGGTCATTGCTTTTTCCCCCCACTCTGTGACTGGGCTACTATGTTGACTCCTCATGCTGTTGCCACCTCACCACTCTGTCACTGGGCCACTGTGTTGACTCCTCATGCTGTTGCCACCTCATCACTGTGTTGTCTCCTAATGCTGTTGCCACCTCACCACTTTGTCACTGGGCCACTGTATTGACTCCTCATGCTGTTGCCACCTCACCACTCTGCCATTGGTATTATTTTGAAAAAGTGTGCTGGTGACCTGTAGGCATTATTGATCAGTGCAATACAGCTCCTTTGCACTAGTGAGACAGAAATACCATACTTAATTGTGCTGTTCAGTCTGAGGGTAGCCTGCTGGCATTTTTGTTCAGGGTAATCCTACTCCTTTGTACCAGTGACAGGGAAATATAATAGTCAGTCTGTTTATTGTGTGGATGAGACATACCTATTTTTATTTGTGAAAAAACCTTTACTTGCCACTGTCACAGGGAAATATAATAGTTAATCAACCTGTTAATTGGGTCAGTGAGACCTACCTATTTTTTGTGTCTACAAAACTGTACTTGCCTCCGTCACAGGGAAATATAATAATCAGACTGTTAATTGGGTCGGTAAGACCTACCTATTTTTTGTGTTTAAAAAAACTGTACTTGCCACTGTCACAGTGAAATATAATAGTTAATAACTGTTAATTGGGGCATTGAGACATACCAATTTTTTTTCGTGCTAAACACCTCTTTTGCATCCAAGACATGGATATACAATTGTTTCTCTGTCAGCCAATTTTGTGGGTGACTGTAACAAAATGAAGAGAGCTCCTGCTGCAGGGAGAGGACGTTGTCAGCTACGCTCCCAAAAGAAACACCTTACTCTGGTGCATGCAGGCGACAGGACGTTCTGCATCATTTTGCAGGCCTGAATACCGCTCTAAGAACAGTAAGGCCAGAACACGTAGAGGCGTAGTATTAGTAGATTGGATGGCTGACAGTGCCTCCAGTTCCTTCACATTGTCTTCCACCCTGTCCACTGCAGAAAGTGCAGAGTTAGCACCGGCGGCCCACGAATATCCATCTTCCACCTCAACCCCTTGTACATCAGTCTGAGCCCCAAGTCATGCAGGCAGGGTTTTCGTGGGCCATCCACTTAGCCCTGCCCCAGAAGTGGAAGAAACTGAGTGCACTGATGCCCAACCACTTATGTTTGAGGAGGAGGACTTGGCAGAAACACTGCAGCACATCTCTAATGACATAGTAACATAGTTAAGTTATAAGGCCAAAAAAAGACATCTGTCCATCCAGTTCGGCCTGTTTTCCTACAAGTTGATCCAGAGGAAGGCAAAAAACCCCTGTGAGGTAGAAGCCAGGGTAGAAACCCTGTGACGATGATGAAACACAGGTGTCAACTACTGCGGCCTTCTGCAGTGTGCAGACCGGCCAGGCGGGAAACGGTGAGGAGTGGGTGGAAGATGATGTGGAGGATGATGAGGTCCTAGACCTCACATGGCATCTAGGTCATGCCAGTGACGTGTGCAGTTTGGAGAAAGAGGTGGGGTCACACATTGCTAGCCGCACAGCAAAAGAGGGAACAGGGTGCAAAAGCAGAGCGTCCAGGCTCCAGCCAGTACCCCTGCTACTGCTCAACATGCAAAGAGACATAGCACACCAAAGCCAGAGCAAAGGAGTTTCATAGTTTCATAGCATGGCAGTTCTTCAGGCAGTGTGCTGACGACAGGACATGGGTGGTTTGCACAAGGTGCAGTCAGAGCCTGAAGCAAGGCATAAATGTTCTAACCTGTACACCACCTGCATGATCCGGCATCTAACTGCAAAGCACAAGCTGCAGTGGAGTAGACACCTCATGAACCAAAAAAGATCAGAGGCTTCTCCTGCATCCTCTTCTGCTGTGGTCTTGGTATCTTCCTCCCCCTCTGGAGCAATTGTGGCACCTGCCACCCCGCAAACAGAGGATGTGGCAGCAACACCACCACCACTGTCACCGAGCATCTCCACACTGTCCAATGTTCAGCTGTCTATTCCCCAAACGCTGGACAGTACCCCCTACCTACCCTAAAAGTTTTAAAAATGTCATGATGACAGCTGTCCCACAGTATGTGGTTCCCAGCCGCCACTACTTTTCCAGGTGGACCCTCCCTGCCCTGCATGAACAAGTGTCAGAAAAAAAATCAGGTTTGCAAGTCCAAGTATGGGCAGGGGCGTTATATCTAGCTAACTGCCCACTGGGTAAATGTAGTGGCAGCTGGGCCTGAGGCGGACAGTGGTTTGGCGAATGTCCTACCACCACCAAGGATTGCTGGATGTTTCTCGGTGCCTCCTGTTTCCCCCTCCACTTCCTCCTTCGGTTCCGCCTCTACCGCCTCTTCATCACGTCAGCATGACACCTAGACCACCAACTTCAGC
This sequence comes from Rhinella marina, assembly GCA_900303285.1. Classification (NCBI taxonomy): domain Eukaryota; kingdom Metazoa; phylum Chordata; class Amphibia; order Anura; family Bufonidae; genus Rhinella; species Rhinella marina. The sequence goes on from ONZH01024962.1 coordinate 24,235, forward strand.
ACAGCCAGGGTGAAATGACAGCAGGCTGTTCTGAAACTCATATGTTTGGGGGAAAGACTTCACACTGCGCAGGATCTGCGGGCGGGCATGGAAAGACAGACCAATAAGTGGTTGGTGCCACTGAACCTCACCTGGTGGTGTGCAACAACAGGCGAAATCTCGTATCAGCTCTGGAGCTATCTGGTTTACCGTACATCCCTTGCTGGAGCATATGCTGAACTTGATGGTGCAGAGGTTCCTGGAGAATTACCCAGATATGTAAGAGCTGGTGGAGTTTCAGCTGCAGCATGCATGGGTGAGTTGCTCTGCGGAACAGCACCATTTCACTACGAACGAGTGGGCCTCCATGCGGGACTTGTGTGCCATGTTGTGCTGCTACGAGTTCTCCACCAAAATGGCCAGCGGTGATAATGCCGTCATCAGCCTAACTGTCAGACTATCCTACTATGTCTCCTTGAAAAAATGCTTCAGGAGCTGATGGATGAGGATGTGGCACAGGAGGAAGAGGAGAAGGAACAGGGATCATTCCTACGGTTATCAGACCAGTCGTCCACAGGTTCAGAGGGTGGGTTCCTGCACCAACAGCGACCAGGTACCCAACTTTCCAGCCAGGGCACAGTTTTGGAGGATGATGAGGATCCCCGTTCACAGAAGGGTGGCACCGAATCAGCTAACGGGCATCACTGGAGCATGGCTGAGGGGATACAGAGGACACAGACAATACATCTTCCACCAAGGACAGCTTGTCGTTGCCTAGGGGCAGCCTGGCACACATGAGCGACTAGATGCCACAGTGCATGCACAATGACCGCTCAGTGGAGTCAAGAGGCAGAGACGGAGGAATTTGCCAAAGCAGCAGGGCTGTAATGTGCTGGACGTGTGCAGGTATAGTGACCGACAACAGCTTGAGAAATACGTAATTTTATTTTTGAACTGATAATGTTAACAACAGTGAACAGTCTTAACAACGGTAATAAAGAGAGTTCTGTTTCTTTACTTAACCCTGTCTTCGGCCGCACTCCTGCGCAAAGGGAGCCTCCCTCTCCTTCACACGTCGTCTCCCAGGGTAATAGGTCGCCCAATGTCCCACACAATAACCCGGGAATGGATTCTGCTTCCCTTCAGCTGAACCACACACTCCCCTGTACTGAGTTGCCCTGCTCTCCACAATGTGCTCTGTCTTATGATTTCTGACCTGCATCCATCTGCAGCTGTAACACCGGCAAGCTCCTTGTGGGCTGAACTGACTCTTCTGTGCCTGTTGCCTGTAGATGCTGCGTGCAGGAGCCTTGAGATGTCTTTCACATGCAGCTCCCTGTGTCCTGGTGCCCTGCACTCTGGCTGAAGAAGGTTCTAGCTCAGTGACCTTGCTTTGCTTAGGCTACTTTCACACTAGCGTTTTTAAATTCCGGTATTGAGTTCCGTCATAGGGGCTCAATACCGGAAAAAAACGCTTCAGTTTTGTCCCCATTCATTGTCAATGGGGACAAAACTGAACTGAAGACAACGGAATGCTCCTGAAAGCATTCCGTTCCGTCTTCAGACCGGAGAACAAACCGCAGCATGCTGCGGTTTTCTCTCCGGTCCAGGCATCCGCACCAAGACGGATCCGGAATGACCCCCAATGCAAGTCAATGGGGACGGATCCGTTTGGTGTGACACACCAGTAATCCGGATCTGTCCTCCATTGACTTGCAATGGGGGGGTCATTCCGGATCCGGCCACACATATACAGAGATACATACAGACTTTTACATACATACTCACACATACTCACATACTCCAGGCAGGGATGCCGGCAGCATGTCTTCACGCGCCTCCTGCGTGCAGCTATGACTTTTCCCCACTGCGCCCAGCAGAGGGCGCTGTGGGGAATCGTCATCACTGCGTGCAGGAGGCGCGTGAAGACGTGCTGCCGGCGTCCCTGGCTGGAGTATGTAAGTATGTATGTGTTTGTGTGTATGTGTGTATGTATATTCTCTGTGTCTTGTCCCAATGTCTGTGTCAACATGTGTGGGGCCGGACCGCTGCTCTGGCTCCACACATGTATCAGCGGCAGTACGGATCCGTTGGCACCCTTTAGGTGCCGGATCCGTGCTGCCTCTAGTGTGAAAGAGGCCTTAAGGACCTGGGAACTACCCATCTCCCCTGGGTCATAATGTCCCTCAGATTGTTCGATGCACTGCAGGCAGCTCCCTCTGCTGGCCAGGAGGTGAGACTGCGGCATTACAGGGTCACCATCAGCACCTCAGACAGGGAGGGTTAGCATGGCCGAAAAATGGAAAAACTTTGTCTGCACGCCACAATACACAGCACCATCATCTGATACAGACCATCTTAGCAGGAGGCAGCGTTTAAACAACATGGTGGAACAGTACAGTACGTGTCCACACGCCCGCCCGTACTGACTGATTGGTCTTCCCCATTTAACTTCCCCATTGGACACATGGCCTGAGCTTGCCCTTTATGCCTTGGAGGTGCTGGCCTGCCCTGTGGCAAATGTATTGTCTGAACGTGTGTTTAGCACGGCAGAGGGGGTGATCACAGACAGGCACATCCACAGCCAATGCGGATAAGTTCACGTTCATTAAAATGAACCAGGCATGGATCCCATAAGACTTGTCTGTACCTTGGTCAGAGTAGAGAGGTATACTGGCCACACCCAACCATTGTTATACTCCAGCTCAATTTGTGCGTTCTCTTTGCTATTTCCCAATGTTTTGGGGCGTCCACATGCCAAAAAACAAAAAATAAATAAAAAACAAAATTAAATAAAAAAAGGTTGTTGACCTTCTCTGCCTCTTCCGCCTGCACCGCCACGTCCCTCTCCTCCTCCAGGACCTCCACCTCCAAGCACAAGATTATACTGAGAAGTATACCAGGCACACCTAGCCATTGTTGTACTCCAGCGCAGTTTGTGCGTTCTCTTTGCTATTTCCCAATGTTTTGGGGCCTCCAAAAAACAAAAAAATAGTAATAAAAAAAGGTTGGTGACTTCCTCTGCCTCTTCCGCCTGCACCGCCACGTTCGCCTACACCCCCACGTCTGCCTCTTCTGCCTGCACCCCCACGTCCGCCTCTTCTGCCTGCACCCCCATGTCTGCCGCCTCCTCCATTGGGACCTCCGCCTCCAGGCTCAAAAGTATTATTTCTTATACTGGCAGAGTAGAGAAGTATAGCGGACATATCTAGCCATTGTACTCCAGCGCAGTCTGTGCATTCTCTTTGCTATTTACCAATGTTTTGGGGCCCCCAAACAACAATAAAAAACTAAAACACAAAAAAAAAAAAAAAAAGTTGGTGACCTCTTCTGCCTGTACTGCCTCGTCCGCCTGCACCTCCACCTCCTCCGTTGGGACCTCCACCTCCAGGCTTAAAAGTATTATTTCTTATACTGGCAGAAGTGTAGCGGGCGTACCTAGCCATTGTTGTACTCAAGCGCAGTTTGTGCATTCTCTTTGCTATATCCCAATGTTTGGTGGTCGACAGTTACCAATTCCCCGCCTCCTTCCCCTACTAAAAAAAAAATAAAAATTAAGAATTGTAATAAGATGACGCATTTTGCATCCATCCAACTAATTTGGGAGAGGAAATTCTTATGTGAAGTGTGTCTGTGAAAGTCATGATTTTTTTTTTTTTTTTAAACACCCTCCTTTATCTGTCTAACTATTGTGGGAGAGGAAATTCTTCTGTGGAGTGTGTCTGTGACACCCTGGAAATTTTTTGAAATTTAGAACACCCCTTTGGCATCCATCTTACTGTAGTAGGAGAAAAAATATTTTAATATATAGTCCCCAGATAGGGGACGTATAGGATCTATAACTGAGGTGATATTTTTTACGCAGTTTTAACCACGGACATACAAACACCAAACTATCACACCATGGCCCTTAGCAACCTGACACAGAATTGACAGACACATGGAAAAACAAACAGTGTTGGCTTCCTCCCCTCGCCGCTTCCATTAACGTCCACAGCCTCCTCCACTCGGACCTCTACCTCCTGGCTGAAGATTATTATGTCTTATATTGACAAAGTAAAAAATTATACCGGCCACCCCCCCCAAATATGGTTAAAGGTCACACACAGAATTGACAGACATTAATAAAACAAAAACAAACAAAAAAACAGAATAAGTGGCTTCTTCCTCCACCTCCTCCTCTTCTTCCACCTCTTCCTCCTACACCGCCACGTCCACAGCCTCCTTAAAGGGTTTCTGTCACCAGTTTTTTTCGGTATGAATCAGGCTGACATTAGAGATGTGCTAATGTCACCTGATACCAAATATATATCTGTTTTATTTACTGGTTCCCCCGATTTTTATATAAAATGAACTTTTATTTTATGCTAATAAGGCCTCTAGGTGCAAGGGGTGTAACCCTTGCTCCTAGAGGCTCTGTTGAATGACAGGCCCAGGCAGAGAAGAAACACTCCATTCACCATAGCTTGCAAGGACCTTCAATGATGTCATGACCATGTGATCAGTCACATGGTTAGTATCACACAAACAGCCTGTCTCCTCCTAAACCTCAATGAAGTTCGTTGTTCGGGGTCAAGTTTAGAAACCGAATCGAACTTTGAAACGAAGTTCGGCCGAACCCCTCGAACCCGGACATCCAGTGGTCCGCTCATCCCTAGTGAATATTTCTTCCAAAAAGCCATCTCTGCCTTGCACAGTCATGTGTGGGCTGCTCCTTGTAATTGTCACTGTGTGGCAAGGCGCATGCCACACTGGAAACCTGTAGCAGGACAGCATCACAGCAAGAAGGCCATATTTTAACACTTCCGCATTTGTGCAAGTCTGATTGCCACACCAGCTGCTTATCCACCTCCTCCTCCATGGACATCCTCTCCCCAACAGCAGCAGGGCAGAGTGTCACTCTCCTCCCTCCTATCATATGTGTAGAGTGAAGTGTTGCCAGCTGATTGGCCTGGGCGAAAATAGCAACACAGCTGATCATTTGTTAAAGTGCATCAAGCAGCAAACATCCCTTTGGCTCTGTCCCCACCAACTCCAATTGGGCAAGGTGGTCAGTGATAATTGCTGAAATATTGTGGCCACACTACATTTGGTGGAAATAACACATGCTCCCTGCATGGCACAAGTGATAAACCTAGTCGTGCAATGCTTATTGAAAAAGTATACTGGCTTGAGGATGCTAGCAATGTCCAGGAGACTGTACTCACATTTCAGCCATTCTTATTTTGGGGGGTACTACCTCTCATTGGGGAAAGAGCACCTTAATCAGCGTGAGGAGACTTATAGACCATTCATGCTCCTCTGTAATTCTGGGAAGAAAGGGATGCAAGTGAGTGCTTCACAAGCTCTGCCTCTAATGCCACCAGATGGAAGGCAGATATCCTATAAGTCAATGTTCAGCTCTTTAAATAAGCCAGCACCTGATCTGCAGACAGCTGTTTCAGGGCGATTGCCCCTCATCAGTGCAGAGCAGAGAGAACTGGCTTAAAGGGGTTGTCCTGGTTCAGAGCTGAACTTGGCATACCCAGAATTTCACCCAGGCAGCCTGCCTGACAAGAGCATAGTAGCATTTCATGCCCCGATGCTCTCCTTTGCCCTGTGCAGAATTGTGCAGGGCAAAGGCATTTTAAGGAGTTCTGTGACGAACCGGGCTATGCTACGAGGAGGCTTCTGCCCAGCAGTGAGGCCGGTGACATCACCGGCATTGATGGGCGGGCTTTAGCCGGCCAATCAGAGTCGGTGACATCACCAAACACACTGCTGGGTGGAAGCCTCGGGGTGAAAATGTGGGTATGTCCGGGTTCAGCTCTGAACCCGGACAACCCCTTTAACTGGCTGAGAGACTTGTCAGGATTTCAGGGGTACTATGTTCAATGTTCAGCTTTTTAAATGTCTGCCATTACACCTCTTAATCCACGACATTCCAGCTTGCTAGAATTCCATTTAGAAAAAACTAGAGCATCTGTATGAGCAGCATAAAGCCGTAAATGATTTTGTCATGTAATAGGCCACGTCACCAGGGAGAATGTGTTGTTTGAATATCAGACACACCTGTTGCCTACTGAAGCCCTTTGAAGAGGCCAGCAAATTTGTCAGTAGTCAAAACTGTGGCATAAATTATGTCCTTACCCTGATATTTATCTTAGAACAGACGCTTACGCTGATGCAACAAGGGAGGCTGGTGGAAGTAGAACAGCTTACGCATTATGCTGGCCATTCTGTAGCTGTTGGGGACCCACAAGGAGAAAGTTCCATGGGGGAGCTACCATTTTAAGAGGAGGAGGAGCGGAGTTGGTATGGGAGGAAGAGCTGCAAGGCTGATGAGGATGATGACGATCATGACACCCAATCATCTCAGTGGGGGGCAGAGACAGAAAGAACTGGGTCCTTGGGTACGCTGGCCAACATGTCAGAATGGCAAGCTGCATGCTTGCTTGTGTAATGACAGCTGTATCATGAACATGAAGCAGTCAAATGATTACTGGATAGCCATGCTGTTAGACCCATGCAGCTTTCTATAGATTGTAGTGAACTGACATAGTATCATCAACATGATGGAGCAATTCTTTAATGTGTTGCGCCAGGCTGTGGCAAATCAGCAAATGGAGACCTATTGCCAAAACAACCAGGTTCAGTCCTACCTGGACACTGGCTTTTCTCCGCCGCACAGTGTTCCCTAGCCCCATGCACTTATGGGCAGGCAGACTGGAATACTGGCCCGAACTGCTCCAGTATGCTCTCTCTGTTCTTTCTTGCCCAGCCTGCAGTATCATCTCAAAGAGGGTTACCATCATGGCTGCGGTGTTGTCCTCCACCAGTTTCCAGTGCATCACTTTTGTCAAAATGAATGAGGCATCCGTGAGGATTTTCACACTCCTCCTGAGGGAGATGAAGAGATCAACCCTTTCTAATGGTGCCCTATCATACCACTGTCTGCCTGCCTACCATCATGTTCCATACCATATGGTTGCTGCTTCCTCCATCACGCCACTGCTGCTGCCTGCCTGGCTACAATCATATTCTGTAATGTATGGCTGCTGCTGCCACCGCCACAGCTTCTATTCTCTGCTGCTAATCCCCTACTGCCATTCCCATTACCACTACATAGGCGACACTACTACTGCTACCACTATCACCCCTATATAGATGCACACACATGCACCTTGATTGTCTGTTCCATGCTGTGCTGCCACCCTCCACATCCACACTGTGCTGCTGCTGCTGCTTCAAATTAAAAGGTAGAATGTTCCAGGCTTATTCAGAGCAAGCCACTATTTCTTCCAACAATTAACATTTGTATGTATGTATAAACTTGTGGGGGTGAGGTATGGGTGTTAGTCTGCCCCCAATATGGCAAGCCACTTTTTCTTCTGACATTAACAGATGTGTGTTTGTGTGTGTAGAAACAGGGGCATGGATCTGCCCCTGTTGAGGCATAATTTTTTGAAATTGGGTCCCAACAAGAACTGTTATTTTCCCATAACATGCTTTTTCTAATATGAAAAATCATAAGGCTTCTTTCACACTTCCATTTGTAGTTCTGGCAGGTTCTGCATATTTGCTGGGTAGTGGACTGATCTCTGGCAGGCTGTTCCGTCAAAAAACAGGAATAATGAACAGAAGTGTGAAGTGAGCCTTACACGTACTAAAGCAAAAGTATTACCCATAGCTACATGTATGTCAGTTTCACGCTGACATTATTTGTTATTGGTAGCATTGCCTTCAAGAGCTTAGCAAGGCAGGAGGGAGGAGAGACAAAGCAAAAATTCATAAAAAATCTGACAAAACAAATCTGAGCCCTAGAAGACTAATAAGGCAATTGGGGCAACTCCAGTTTGTGAAGAATCGATTCAGAGACTTATCAAATTTTTAAAATTTTTTAAAAATAATTCAGTCATCTCTACCGCAGTGGTATACTGGATGTCACAGCTGCAGTCAATCTAGTACATCATGGCTGCAGCCTAGAGAAGAGGATGGAATGGTGTTTGATCAGAGGGGACTCAGGATAGTAGGGTAAGTTTTTAATAACAGGCTGCAATAAAAACTAAGGGCCCTTGCAGACGAGCGTAAGTTCTGGAATGTGTTGGATAACACTAACATAATGCTGTTAGTGTTATCCAACACATTCCAGAACTGTAAGGGTTACATAGCATCATAAATCAGTATAATTCTATGTGACCCCGTTCAGTTCCGGGAGTTCAAGCCAGGGCCCGCGATGCGGGAGACTTGCGTGTCTCACGCTCGTCTGCAAGGGCTCTTAATGAAAGGCTTTGTTGAAAATTAGTTGGCAGCTGAATAGCTGGAAATTAAAAATGTTGTTGAGACCATAATTGTTTGGAAAACTATTAATTGGTTCTAAAGCCGCCAAGATATCATCCCTCCAACAAAATAAAGAATAACTAAGGCCCCATTCACACGTCCGTATTTGTGCACATCCTGGAAAACGGTCAGTTTTTTGCGGATCCGTTGTTCCGCAAAAAACTCAGTTTTTCCAGGACATCCGTTCCGTTTTTCCGTAAAAAATGGAAAGGATGTATCCATATGTCATCCGTTTTTTGCGGATCCGCAAAAAACGGAAGGATGAATAACATCTTTTTTTTTCACCCCTCCTGGAACGGAATCCGCAAATACGGATGACATGCAGATGCCTTTCCGCATGTCTTCCGCATTTTTTGCGGATCCATAGACTTTCATTGTGCTACAGACCGCAATTCGAGAGAAAAGTAGGACAGGAGGATTTCTTTATGCGGACAGTCGGAACGGACACACGGATGCTGACACCACACGGTGTACTGTCCGCATTTTTTCGGGACCCATTGAAATGAATGGATCCACATCCTATCCGCATAATTGTCCGCAATTGCGGAAACGGATGCGGAAAGGATGCGGACACATTATACGGACATATGAATGGGGCCTAATAGCGAGAAAGCAAGTTTTTATATAAACGTCACAAATTGCTGTTGAAAACTTTAAATGGAATATGATCTATTGTTTAAATCAAGTGTTTATGTTAAATATATTTTTAAATAATTTTTGAATACGCCATTTTCATTTTCCATATCACTATCTATATTTAAAAAAATCTTAAAATCCTGTAGTTTCCACATTGGTCGCTAAGCTTAATAACAGACACCACTTCCTGTTCTGTACAGACCACTTTCCAGCAGGCATCTCTTATAGGTAGGATTAAAATAACAAATAGCACCTTTAAATATAGATGACACAGGTGACACCAGGGGCGTTGCTAGGGTCTCAAAAGATCTGGGCCCAATTTTTTAAGTCGACCAACCGGCCCTCACCCCCCAACCACCCCTGCAAACACTAACACTGAAGACATTTTCCTGTACTTGTTATACAGCAGCACATACCTGTCACAACCAGGGTCTCCCAGGTGACGTCTCCTCTGATTTAGATCTTCTCTGTCGTCATCTTCTCTAGTGTTGATCGAGCACCAAAGTGCTCGTGTGCTCTGGTAGAACACTTAGTGATGCTCGAGTGCTCTACACAGCACCCGAGCACAATGTAAGTCAATGGGAGAAGACCAGGCACCCCCTGCTCGGATGAGGGGAGGGTGTCGGGTTCATAGGAAAAGGTCAGAATCGCAAATTCTCCTCTTTCACTCGTTAAAGTACGCTAAATAACTGAATTCGTATGCATGTATGCAATGCTAATGTTACACATTCGTACGAATTCGTATGCTAATGTTACGCATTGTACGCTAATACGTACAAATTTGTATGCTAATGCTACACATTGTACGCTAATGCGTACGAATTTGTATGCTAATTTAGCATACAAATTTGTACGCATTAGCGTGCAATACGTAGCATTAGCATACAAATTTGTACGTATTAGCGTACAATGCGTAACATACCGAACACCGAGTGGACCTGAGCGTAGGCATGCTCGGCCGAACAGCGAGTTCGGCCGAGCATGCTCGCTCAACACTAATCTTCTCCATTCGGTCCGGACAATTTCTCTCAGCCGCCTCGTCTCTGCAGAGTGCGACACATGGACATCTTAGCATCCTCAATTTTCTGTACCCCCAAATACTATCCTGAAGAAATCAGTGCCCCCATAGTAATAGTGCTCCTCAAAGTCCTACCAGTTGTAATCCCCTTCTAGAATGCCCTCATTAGAAATTCTGCCCCCTACAGTGTCCCTAACAGTGATAGTGCTCCTCAAGAGTGCCCTCATTAGTAGAAGAGCCCACTAGTATTAATAATGCCCTTACAGACCCCCCAGTAAAAATAAGGCCCCCCTATTGTTTTCCCAGTGGTAATAAAGCTCCCTACAGACCCCTCATTAGTAATGAGACCCCCATAGTGCTCCTAGTACAAATAAGGCGGAACTATAAGTCCCTCCTATAGAGCCTCCAGTAGTACTAAGAACGCCTAATGTCCCCTGGATTTAAAATTCCCCCACAGTGCCCCCAGTATTTATAATGCCCTCTACTGTTATAATGCTCACCCTGAAGTGCCCCAGTATTTATATCGCCCCCTACTGTTATAATGCTCGCCCTGAAGAGCCCCATGTATTTATAATGCTCAACCTGAAGTGCCCCCTGTAGTTATATTCCTCCGTTTACTGTCCTCAGAAATTATAATTCCTCAGCACCTCCACCATGCAGTCCCATGTAAATAACATTATTTCCCTCCCTCCGCCACAGAGTCCCATAGAAATACCATCACACCATCTCTCCAATCCCCTCCTATATACAGTCCCATGTAAATAACATCCCTCTATATCTACAGCCCCCTCCAAAATGCAGTCCCATGTAAATAACATCACACCATCTCTCCTGCCCCCTTAAACATAAAGTCCCATGTAAATAACATCACTCCCTCAACTTTCAGTCCCATGTAAATAACATCACTCCACTCCACTATCCCATGTAAATAACTTCCCTCCCTTCAGCCCTAACATACAGTCCCAGTTAAATAACTACAACCCCCAGCATTGCTCTGCCTCTCCCTTCACTTACCTCTCCTCAAGTAGCAGACCTCACAGCTTCTTCCCAGGACTTCTCTTCACTGCTGAGCCATCCTCTCCTGCACTGGTCACATAACTGTGACATCATCCGAGGCCCTTTTCAGCTACTGCATTCAGAACTGATAACATGACCTGCGATGTCATGAGGATGGCAATACAGTTATATCTGTCAGACAGGCAGGACATTCGGGGCCTGGGAGAAAACATCAGGGGCCCAGGCCCTGAATGTTTTAGCCTAGCAACACCCCTGGGTGATACAATAGGTGATATCACAGCTTATCTATTCCCTCCTGACCACTGCACAGGTAACAGAGCATGCATCGAAAACTCTACCATAGAAATAAATGATGTATCCTCCAGTCTATTCTGTCTATGACCGCTTCTGTAAAGCTTATCTCTAAATGCTATCAACAACAGCTCAGGCAAGATAGCTGCCCAATAATCATGCTCAGGAAACAGAATTAAAAAAATATACAATTGACAACTACATGTCGTAGTTTTGGTCCGACCGCAAAATGAGAACACAAATCCAGAAAATCGCATTGATTTTTTAAGAATTTATTTGCAAATTATGGTGGAAAATAAGTATTTGGTCAATAACAAAAGTTAATCTCAATACTTTGTTATATATCCTTTGTTGGCAATGACAGAGGTCAAACGTTTCTGTAAGTCTTCACAAGGTTGGCACACATTGTTGCTGGTATGTTGGCCCATTCCTCCATGCAAAGTTCATCTAGAGCAGTGGTTTTTTAAGGCTGTCGCTGGGCAACACAGACTTTAAACTCCCTCCAAAGGTTTTCTATGAGGTTGAGATCTGGAGACTGGGTAGGCCACTCCAGGACCTTGAAGTGCTTCTAATGAAAGAAGCATGATGTTGCCACCCCCATGCTTCACAGTAGGTATGGTGTTTTTTGGATGCAACTCAGCATTCACTCTCAACCAAACACGACAAGTTTTCTTTGTACCAAACAGTTCTAGTTTGGTTTTATCTGACCATATGACATTCTCCCAATACTCTTCTGGAACATCCAAATGCTCTCTAGCAAACTTCAGATGGGCCCGGATATGTACTGGCTTAAGCAGGGGGACACATCTGGCACTGAAGGATCTGAGTCCATGGCGGTGTAGTGTGTTACTGACGGTAGCCTTTGTTACTTTGGTCCCCGCTTTCTGCAGGTCATTTACTAGGTCCCCCCGTGTGGTTCTGGGATTTTTGCTCACAGTTCCTGTGATCATTTTGACCCCACGGGGTGAGATCTTGCTTGGAGTCCCTGATCGAGGGAGATTATCAGTGGTCTTGTATGTCTTACAATTTCTAATTATTGCTCCCAAAGTTGATTTCTTCACAATAAGCTGCTTGCCTATTGCAGATTCAGTCTTCCCAGTCTGGTGCAGGTCTACAATTTTGTTTCTGGTGTCCTTCAACAGCTCTTTGGTCTTCACCATAGTGGAGTTTGGAGTGTGACTGTTTGAGGTTGTGGACAGGTGTCTTTTATACTGATAACAAGTTCAAACAGGTGCCATTACTACAGGTAATGAGTGGAGGACAGAGGAGCCTCTTAAAGAAGAAGTTACAGGTCTGTAAGAGCCAGAAATCTTACTTGTTTGTTGGTGACCAAATACTTATTTTCCACCATAATTTGCAAATAAATTCTTTAAAAATCAAACAATGTGATTTTCTGGATTTGTTTTCTCATTTTGTCTCTCATAGTTGAGGTCTACCTATGATGTCAATTACAGGCCTCTCTCATCTTTTTAAGTGGGAGAACTTGCACAATTGGTGGCTGACTAAATACTTTTTTCCCCCACTGTATTACTAGCAGGACCTGGCTTCGCACAGGTTTATTTCCACTATTTCATTTAATTTCATTAATGTTTGTGTGTATCGTTAAAAGATATCCACAGTGTCCCCCATAACAGTAACCTTCTCAGCAGCTCACCCCTTAACAATTACCCCCCACAGTGCTCTGCCCCCTTAAAACGGGACCTCCATAGCACTCTCCCCACCCCCTTAACAAAGACCTCCAAAGCGGACCGCCTCCTTAATAATGACTCTCCGCAGCTATCTACCCATTAGCAGTGACCTCCACACCACTGCCCCTTTAACAGTGACCTTCACAATACTCCATCCCCTTAACAGTGACTTCCACCATTCCCTGCCCCCTTAACAGAGACCTCCACAGCGCCTGCCCCTTTAACAGTGACTTCCACAGTACATTGACCTCCATAGCAAACTGTCCCCTTACCTGTGACCTCCACAGCACTCCGCTCCCTTAACAATGTCATCCATAGCGCTCTGCCCCTTTAAAGGTCACCTACTGCAGTGAAGAAAAATAGCTGGGTTGTTATGGAAACCTGGTTAGAACTCTGTGTATATCAAGACTGAAGGACCTGTGAGCTTCTATTGGCTGATAAGGGTCATGTGACCATGTGTGTGTAGCAGTTGGGGTATGAGTGAAAGACCTGTGGGCTTCTATTGGCTAATGCAGGTCATTTGATGGTGCCATATTTGCATTTTTTGAGAATATCTCAGGAACGGTACATCCTATAGAGTTGAGACCTGGTCTAAAACGGTCTAAACATCGCAATCGAAATCAGTCTTATACTAAGAATGTCCTTCGTTGCCTATAGCAACCATTCAGAGCTCATATTAATGACCTGTAGCAAAATAGAAGCTGAGCTGTGATTGGTTGTTATATGCAACCTGATGAATATCCAGGCTAACTGCCACAACAGCCGACAGCTCCTTTAGTTTGAAGGTTAGGTTACTAAGTGTATTTTTTGTCAAATAATTGGTAAGCGCTGGGTGAAAATTTCCACTAAAAACATGACATTCCCCGAGTCACAGGAGGCAGCTGTGCAAAATTTCGTGATTGTAAATGTGACGGTGTGGATTCCTTTAGTGACATACATACACTCAACTTTATATATTAGACTACTTTTGCACAATAAATACACTTACAAAAACAATAGGCATAACCTTTTTTTATTTCACCGTCAACTAAGCTGTATGGGGCCCAATGGCAAATTTTTTGGCAAGTTGTACATTTTATTGATATTATTTTGCGGTACAAACTTTTTTGATCACTTTTTTTAAGTGAATGAGCAAAAAGCAGCAATTCTAGCACAGTATTTTTATTTTTTTTTTCATTTACATGGTGCTGCACAGGTGAGTAATTAGGGTGTGGCTATCTAATTAGGAGAAGTTAAATAGCCAGTCTTGAGGGCAGTTCAGTCCTTTGAATCCAGAGGACAAAAAAAAACAGACTAGTTTGCGTTTCCCACTTATAAAAGCAGAGACAATACGCGAGTTTGAGCGTTCGCGTGTTTCACTTTTAAGTGTGTGGTTGAATTAAGTGTGTGACTTTAGATTACGTGACTTCAGATTCGGGAACTTTAAAAGGGACTACAGTAAGTCTTTCCATATCATTGTATTGTATTTTTTCGCTTTTGCTTGTGTAATCCCCATTAGCATGGCTTCCATCATTGACAGCGCAGTCCAGTGCACATCTTGTCTGATGTATGCAGTCCTGGAACAGCTGTTTAAGGGTGCATATATTTGTTCAAAATGTGAGCAAATTGTCCGCTTGGAATCGCACATCGTGTATCTAAGCGGGCGAATTTCAACGCTGAGAAGCACTGACAATTTGGAAAAGAGTTTGCTGCTCAGTGAGAAAGCACTCTATGGGGTAGATGTGGGGGAGGGTGGTAGTGAGGAGGCTCAGGAAAGTGAGGTAGCTAGCTGGGTAACAGTTAGAAAGCGGGTTAGAGGGAAAAGTGCCAGGGAGGCTAGCCCTGATCTGACACACCCCAACAAGTTTGCAAGTTTGGCAGATGAGGGGGATGTTACTTCAGGGATAGCACTGCTGCAGCCGGACACTTCCTCTGCCAGTCAGGGGAATGTCAGCTCCAGTAAGCAGGGGGCCAGGAGAGCAGGGCAGGCCAGGCAGGTGCTGGTAGTGGGCGACTCTATTAGGGGTACAGAGAGGGCAATTTGTCACAAAGACCGGGATCGTCGGATGGTGTGCTGCCTTCCAGGCGCTCGAGTTCGGCACATCGCGGATCAGGTTGACAGATTACTGGGAGGGGCTGGAGAAGATCCAGCAGTCATGGTCCATATCGGTACCAATGACAAAGTTAGAGGTAGGGGGAGCGTCCTTAAAAATGATTTTAGGGATTTAGGGCATAAGCTTAGGGCAAGGACCTCCAAGATAGTGTTTTCTGAAATACTGCCTGTACCACAAGCCACACAAGAAAGGCAGCGGGAGATTAGGGAGGTAAACAAGTGGCTCAAGAACTGGTGTAGGCAGGAGGGATTTGGGTTCTTAGAGAACTGGGCTGACTTCTCTGTCGGCTACAGGCTCTACCGTAGGGATGGGCTGCACCTCAATGGGGAAGGGGCAGCTGTTTTGGGGGAGAAGATGGCTAGAAGGCTGGAGGAGTGTTTAAACTAGGGACTGGGGGGAGGGTAACTAAATTATAGGATGGGAAGATAGTGCAGATAGAGACTTGGGGCAAGGTAATAGAACTGGGGGAGGAATGGAAGGAGGAACTAGAACAGTGCAGAAGGAAAGGTGTAGGGTAAGAAATATACATCAACCTCTTAATTGTATGTACACTAATGCCAGAAGCCTAACTAATAAAACTGGTGAACTGGAATTAGTGATGTGTGAGGAGAACTATGACATAGTGGGAGTAACTGAGACATGGCTGGATGATACCTATGACTGGGCAGTCAACGTACAGGGTTACAGTCTGTTTAGAAAGGATCGCCAAAACCGGAGAGGGGGAGGGGTCTGCCTTTATGTAAAGTCGTGCCTAAAGCCCACACTCCAGGAAGATATAAGTGAGGGACATAAAGATGTGGAGTCACTGTGGGTAGAAATAAATGGAGCCAAAAACAATAGTAAAATACTAATAGGACTTTATTATAAACCACCTAATATACCAGAGTCCACAGAAAATCTACTTCTAAACGAAATAGACGAGGCGGCAAATCATAATGAGGTCATTATTATGGGGGACTTCAACTACCCAGATATAGACTGTGAAACTGAAACCTGTAGATCTCATAAAAGGAAACAGGTTCTTGGCAATAACCAAAGACAATTACCTTTCCCAACTGGTTCAGGACCCCACTAGAGGGACGGCCATACTGGACTTAGTATTAATCAATAGACCTGACAGAACAACAGATGTGCAGGTTGGGGGACACCTGGGAAACAGTGACCATAACATAATAACCTTCCAATTGTCAACTGTGTGGATGAATAATTACAGTTTTGTTCATTACAATCGCGTCAATACCAGTTACTTAATTTTTTTTTACTTTAAAAAAAAGTTTTTATAAGGGGAAAACTTAAATTTTTTTTTGTTGGGATTTTATTTACACTTTATTGAATCTTTATTTACTACCTTTTTTAGTCCCACAATGGGACTTGAACATGCTTACATAATAAACTGTACTGCTTAAGCAGTGCAGTGTTTTACAAATGTAATTTGACCTTAATAAACTGCAGTTAGGCTACTTTCACACTTGCGGCAGCAGGGTCCGACAAGCTGTTCCGGTAGAGGAACAGCCTGCTGGATCCGCGCTAACGCTAGCCCACCGTGCCGCCGGAAGTACTTTCCGGCCCCATTCACTATAGTGGTGGTGGGCTAGAGGTTCGGCCGCAGCACGGCAGGACAAAAACTACAGCATGCTGCAGTTTTTGTCCGGCCACCTCTCGGCTTGTTTGCCGTGCTGCGGCCAGACCCCCGGCCTGCCCCCATTATTGTGAATGGGGCCAGAGTGGACTTCCTGCAGCATGGTGGGCTAGCATTAGCACGGATCGGGCAGGCTGTTCCCCCCACCGGAACAGGGAAGCACTCCACCCATCATGGAAGCCTTTGCTGGGCTTATTTCACCATGCAAGAGACTGGCTGCTAGGTACCAGCCTCATCGCTAATTTGGAAATGTAGATTTCCTTATCAAGATGTCCCAACCCATTATGTACTGTATGGAAATGCCCAAAATGTGATCTGAGTAAATATAACCTGCTGTTGGATTGACTTTTCTATGGACATATAATGTGGGATTTCCCCAAATGTTTGTTTATGTTTGCTTATGTTATTATAGAAAAGTGTTAACTACGCGAAAGGAGTTACATAGGATCATAGAACCATCTGGGTTACAGAGATATTTATACGACATAATAAGATAACCTTTGGCATATAAAATATAAACTAAGGAATAGAAAGATACAATTATGTCAAAGCAATCATGCATAAAAAAGGGGAAAGTTCCACCGGCATATTGTTCCCCATCAGCTATTTAAAAATGTAACGATACAGGGAGCAAATCATAAATGCAATGATGAAACAAACTGCCTCTCCAAAAATCCGCCCATGAGCAGTAAGGTGGATGTGAAAAAGTGGGAGAGGATCTGCACACACTCAAAGGGTGAGATAATACTTAATGTGACAGTGGTGAGATAACGTTTAATGTAACACTGGCAAAGATTGTGAGGATACCCCCTCAGATGATGAGATCAGTATGGCCCCCAGTGTATAACTAAGTCATCCGAATGGTCATGGTGGAACGGATTCTAATACTTCCCCTAGCTTACAAGATGTCTTTGCTGAGATTAAGCAGTGCAATGTAGCAATTAGGGATTTATCCCAACTGGTGGGAAATGTGAGAGAGAATTTGGGGTTACTGTGGGCTGACTTGCAAAAATACAAAACCAGACTAGAGGAGGTTGAAAAAAGGGTATCTGATAATGAGTACTCCCTTGGTGAATTACAGAAAGACTGCAAACAAGTAGAGGCAGAGAATAAAGAACTAAACCGTTGTAACAACAGCTGCTGTGCGCCGCTGTTCCCCTGCTTACCACCGTGGTCCTGGGCGCCATATTCAGCAGTGATCTGCTGCCTGTGCTTCCCATTCACCGCTGCAGTCCTGGGCTCAGTCTGTATAGTACTGTTGTTCTGGGATCCGCTCCACAGTTTGCATTACTCCCTTAGAGCTGGCGCGTGTCACTTCCTGTGCTCTATGGGTTGGATCATATGGCCTCGTTGACCAATCCTAGCCCTCCTGCACGTATATAAGTGGCTCATCCCCCTTCCCAGATGCCTCAGTGTCAAGGTCCTTGTGTCCTGCTTAGGTTGCGATTATCCCTGCTTGTGTTCCTGACTTGTGCTTGTGTTCGTGACAACCATAAATTGTTAGATCAGAAAAATAGATCAAGGAAAACGCATATACAATGTATTGGATTCCCCAAGGGAGTAGAAGGGAATAATGTAGTTGACTTTATGCAGTCTTTGCTTATTGAAAGTTGGGTAAAGATTTTTATTCTAATTCTGGTTTTATTGAACGGGCCCATAGATTGTCCAGCAAGATGCACGGCCAAGACCTATATTGGTAAAAATGATATCCTCTAGAGCAGTGGTTCTCAACTCCAGTCCTCGGGACCCACCTGCCAGTCAGGTTTTCAGGATTTCCTTAGTTTAGACCAGCTGATATAATTAGCGTCCATCCATCAGGATTTACCACAGGTATTCATTCTGTGGGATATTCCTAAATCCTGACTGGCAGGTGGGTCCCGAGGACTGGAGTTGAGAACCACTGCTCTAGAGATAGAGATGAAGTGCTGTGCAGGGCCAGGGGGAAAGAGAAACTGGAGTTCAAGGGTAATCCTATTCCCATGTTGTTTCCAGATTATGCCACAGAGACACAACTAGAGCACAGTCATTTTGTGGAAGTAAAGAAAATATTGTGAGAAAAGATAAAGTGTTGTAATGTTTCTACCTGCCATGGGGAGGAAGGGAGACAGAATTTTTCTGTTGGGAAAGGTGTGTCTCCTGCAGGATTCAATTACACAGAAGTGACATGAAAATGCTCACCACACAAACGTATGATGGTCCTTAGACATCTTAAAAAACTTGGTGCTGACATTGCACTCCTGCAGGAGACACACCTAGGAGAGAATGATTTTTGGAGACTCAAAAGGCAATTGGTGGGGCAGGTGTTAGGCTCTTCCTCAAACGGGAAAAAGGCGGGCGTAATCATGCTCCTGCATAAAAAATTCCAATTTCTGGGACTCCCACTGTGGATGATGAGGGTAGGTTGATGAGGATTGAATTTGACTCACCATCGGGACCACTGGTATTATATAATTTATATTCACCGAATCATTGCCAGCAAGGATTTTATGATAAACTTGAGAATTTCCTATTACAAGAAAGCATAAAGCAGGTGATAGTAGCGGGAGTCCATAACGAACATGAAGATAGGCGCACGCAAGGGACTAGATATCAAAGGAACCCTGTAGGACATCAAACATTGAACCCCTTTTTGTCAGCTACACAGTTGATAGATGTGTGGAGAAATCATAATCCCATTGAAAGGGAATTTACACATTTTTCCCACTCACAGGCATCTTGGTCAAGGATTGATTATGTACTGGTTTCTCCCGGTTTATTGCCTAAAATTTAGCAAGTCAACATAGCGGATCATGCTTGATCATGATCTTGCTGGATGTAGTGGACACGATACCAAAAGGAACTGACTACATTTGGAGACTTCCGGGACACTTAGGGTCTGACCAAGAATTTATAGATAGATTAAAGGGTTGGTGGTGGGAATATGCCCAAGACAATAGAGAACATGATCAGAATCCACAACTCTTTTTGGATACTGCAAAAGCAGTTTTGAGGGGTCGGATCATAGCCTATACAGTAGGAAAAAAGAGAAGCATACAGAAAAAGTATGATAAGGCAGCAGTGAAAGTACAGGAAGCCTACACTTTGTATTTACGAGATCCTACTGAATTACACAAAATTAGTTGGGTGACTGCAAAGCACAATTTTGATTATTATTACTACTCTGCCACTGAGGAAGGGGCAGGTAAATACGCCCCAAAACGCGTTTGGCTCCATAGACAATTCAGGACTGGATATTACACATTGGATTAACTTGTTTAGACTCCTTTCTATATCTTCTGATTATAAATCTGTGTCAGTATATAGGACTCTTATATTGAAGACTGGACTGACACAAAAAGAAAGGACACATACTACTTGCAGGCTACTTCAACACACACAACCACAACGATAGAAGAGACACCTGAAGATTCAAAGTTTCGTCTTTATCAGCGAACTCCCGCGTGGGACACCACGTGGGACGCCGTCTCCCAAAGCTCCATTCAGCTCGCTGTAAAAGCGCGCGCACTCTGCATCCTCGTGCTGCTGGAAGAAACAACTAAGGACAATAGCAGACGGAGAGAAGCTCCCACAATCTTTGGAAGGACTGGAACTACAAGGGTAACGTACAGTGTGTGACACAGTTTTGATACACAAGATACACATTCAACTGTGTTTAGCCGCAATTGCATATAACTAAACTGCATTTACCCCTAACTGCGCTCACTCCTAATATACTGTACCTCTCTCCACAATAGAAGAGATATTTAAGCTGTGCATAGCAAGTATACAATTGATGTTCAATTACCTTGACTTACTTTCCAAAAAATTGAGGAAACTATCATACAGGAGCAACAATATTGGTTTAATTTTTAAACTTTAAAAAAAAAAAAAATATCTTCTGTTTTTTATCCTTAATTTTTTCATCCACAAATATTTTTATTTTTCATTTTTTTCCCAGAGCTGGAGAGTTATAATTATATATATTAATTCGATATACCTACTGTATTTATTTGTTTTATTAAGTCTTTTCCTGTATATAATAAATAGTTTACTATATTTTACTCAATCACAGCTAACTAATTTCTAATTATGAAAATAAACTAATGGTTTGGCTCACACTGTTGAGATGGAAAACAAGGGTGCCACATCCACTGGATCACCCAAAATCCAGAGAAGGAGAATACAAGAAACACACAATTGGGTGTGCACACCTTACTGGAATAAGAAAGTATAAGTATATATTTAAAAATAAAGATTTAATAATTAGAGATGAGCGAGTAGTGAAATATTCGAAAGTTCGAAATTCGATTCGAATAGACCGCGAAATTCGACTATTCGACCGAATATCGAATCCCATTAAAGTCTATGGGGAAAAAATGCTCGCCACTTGGAAATCTCAATTCGACCACTTGGAGGTCACCAAGTCCACCCTGAAACCTCAGAAAAGGATGCCAACACTGCTGGAATGCAACTGGGACAGCAGGGGAAGCATGTCTGGGTGCATATAACGCGCCCAAGTCGCACTATTACGCCACTATCACAGCCTCTCAACAATACACTCCAAAGACAATGTAACCTCTCTGTAAAGTGAGACCATACAAGGAAACCTTCTTTCCTCTACATTGCCATGGACCCCAAGCCAAACTAGACAAAAAAGAAGATGAAATTCTGCACCCCTTAAAATCACGTTGCCTATGACAACCACAGATGGCATAGGCAAGAGGGAAAGCAAATAGACCCCACCCCTAATTGTCATTGTGTGTGTGTGTGTGAGATGTAGTCAGACATGTCTTCTTTAAAATGTAAAAACAACTCAAACACATGCAGAAGCCTTAAAATGCCCAAATTGTTGGCGCTAGAGATGTCAGTGACCCGACCTGGCCCAGTGTCATGTCTAGCAGGTAAAGCAGTGGGGATGTTGAGGGATGCGTAGGACCGCAAAAGGCAGGAAGAGGCCGTGGGCTGGCCAGAGGCTCATGGAAAATTTTGTGGAGGCCCAAGAGGTGAGACGTCTTAAAAATTGTGTGGAGGCTAAAGAGGTGAGACCTCTTAAAAATTATGTGGAGGCCCAAGAGGTGAGACCTCTTAAAAATTATGTGGAGGCCCAAGAGGTGAGACCTCTTAAACATTTTGTGGAGGCCCAAGAGGTGAGACCTCTTAAAAATTATGTGGAGGCCCAAGAGGTGAGACCTCTTAAAGATTTTGTGCAGGCCCAAGAGGTGAGACCTCTTAAACATTTTGTGCAGGCCCAAGAGGTGAGACCTCTTAAACATTTTGTGCAGGCCCAAGAGGTGAGACCTCTTAAAAATTATGTGGAGGCCCAAGAGGTGAGACCTCTTAAAGATTTTGTGCAGGCCCAAGAGGTGAGACCTCTTAAACATTTTGTGCAGGCCCAAGAGGTGAGACCTCTTAAACATTTTGTGCAGGCCCAAGAGGTGAGACCTCTTAAACATTTGTGCAGGCCCAAGAGGTGAGACCTCTTAAAGATTTTGTGGAGGCCCAAGAGGTGAGACCTCTTAAAGATTTTGTGGAGGCCCAAGAGGTGAGACCTCTTAAAAATTATGTGGAGGCCCAAGAGGTGAGACCTCTTAAAGATTTTGTGGAGGCCCAAGAGGTGAGACCTCTTTAAAATTATGTGGAGGCCCAAGAGGTGAGACCTGTTAAAAATTATGTGGAGGCCCAAGAGGTGACACCTCTTAAACATTTTGTGGAGGCCCAAGAGGTGAGACCTCTTAAAGATTTTGTGGAGGCCCAAGAGGTGAGACCTCTTTAAAATTATGTGGAGGCCCAAGAGGTGAGATCTGTTAAAAATTATGTGGAGGCCCAAGAGGTGAGACCTCTTAAACATTTTGTGCAGGCCCAAGAGGTGAGACCTCTTAAAGATTTTGTGGAGGCCCAAGAGGTGAGACCTCTTAAAGATTTTGTGGAGGCCCAAGAGGTGAGACCTCTTAAAGATTTTGTGGAGGCCCAAGAGGTGAGACCTCTTAAAGATTTTGTGGAGGCCCAAGAGGTGAGACCTCTTAAAGATTTTGTGCAGGCCCAAGAGGTGAGACCTCTTAAACATTTTGTGCAGGCCCAAGAGGTGAGACCTCTTAAAGATTTTGTGGAGGCCCAAGAGGTGAGACCTCTTAAAGATTTTGTGGAGGCCCAAGAGGTGAGACCTGTTAAAAATTATGTGGAGGCCCAAGAGGTGAGACCTGTTAAAATTATGTGGAGGCCCAAGAGGTGACACCTCTTAAACATTTTGTGGAGGCCCAAGAGGTGAGACCTCTTAAAAATTATGTGGAGGCCCAAGAGGTGAGACCTCTTAAAGATTTTGTGGAGGCCCAAGAGGTGAGACCTCTTAAACATTTTGTGCAGGCCCAAAAGGTGAGACCTCTTAAAAATTATGTGAAGGCCCAAGAGGTGAGACCTCTTAAAAATTATGTGGAGGCCCAAGAGGTGAGACCTGTTAAAAATTATGTGGAGGCCCAAGAGGTGACACCTCTTAAACATTTTGTGGAGGCCCAAGAGGTGAGACCTCTTAAAAATTATGTGGAGGCCCAAGAGGTGAGACCTCTTAAAGATTTTGTGGAGGCCCAAGAGGTGAGACCTCTTAAACATTTTGTGCAGGCCCAAGAGGTGAGACCTCTTAAAGATTTTGTGGAGGCCCAAGAGGTGAGACCTCTTAAAGATTTTGTGGAGGCCCAAGAGGTGAGACCTCTTAAAAATTATGTGGAGGCCCAAGAGGTGAGACCTGTTAAAAATTATGTGGAGGCCCAAGAGGTGACACCTCTTAAACATTTTGTGCAGGCCCAAGAGGTGAGACCTCTTAAAAATTATGTGGAGGCCCAAGAGGTGACACCTCTTAAACATTTTGTGCAGGCCCAAGAGGTGAGACCTCTTAAAAATTATGTGGAGGCCCAAGAGGTGAGACCTCTTAAAAATTATGTGGAGGCCCAAGAGGTGAGACCTCTTAAAGATTTTGTGGAGGCCCAAGAGGTGAGACCTCTTAAACATTTTGTGCAGGCCCAAGAGGTGAGACCTCTTAAAGATTTTGTGGAGGCCCAAGAGGTGAGACCTCTTAAAGATTTTGTGGAGGCCCAAGAGGTGAGACCTGTTAAAAATTATGTGGAGGCCCAAGAGGTGAGACCTGTTAAAAATTATGTGGAGGCCCAAGAGGTGACACCTCTTAAACATTTTGTGGAGGCCCAAGAGGTGAGACCTCTTAAAAATTATGTGGAGGCCCAAGAGGTGAGACCTCTTAAAGATTTTGTGGAGGCCCAAGAGGTGAGACCTCTTAAACATTTTGTGCAGGCCCAAGAGGTGAGACCGCTTAAAGATTTTGTGGAGGCCCAAGAGGTGAGACCTCTTAAAGATTTTGTGGAGGCCCAAGAGGTGAGACCTCTTAAAGATTTTGTGGAGGCCCAAGAGGTGAGACCTCTTAAAGATTTTGTGGAGGCCCAAGAGGTGAGACCTCTTAAAGATTTTGTGCAGGCCCAAGAGGTGAGACCTCTTAAACATTTTGTGCAGGCCCAAGAGGTGAGACCTCTTAAAGATTTTGTGGAGGCCCAAGAGGTGAGACCTCTTAAACATTTTGTGCAGGCCCAAGAGGTGAGACCTCTTAAAGATTTTGTGGAGGCCCAAGAGGTGAGACCTCTTAAAAATTATGTGGAGGCCCAAGAGGTGAGACCTCTTAAAGATTTTGTGGAGGCCCAAGAGGTGAGACCTCTTAAACATTTTGTGCAGGCCCAAGAGGTGAGACCTCTTAAAGATTTTGTGGAGGCCCAAGAGGTGAGACCTCTTAAAGATTTTGTGGAGGCCCAAGAGGTGAGACCTGTTAAAAATTATGTGGAGGCCCAAGAGGTGAGACCTGTTAAAAATTATGTGGAGGCCCAAGAGGTGACACCTCTTAAACATTTTGTGGAGGCCCAAGAGGTGAGACCTCTTAAAAATTATGTGGAGGCCCAAGAGGTGAGACCTCTTAAAGATTTTGTGGAGGCCCAAGAGGTGAGACCTCTTAAACATTTTGTGCAGGCCCAAAAGGTGAGACCTCTTAAAATTATGTGGAGGCCCAAGAGGTGAGACCTCTTAAAAATTATGTGGAGGCCCAAGAGGTGAGACCTGTTAAAAATTATGTGGAGGCCCAAGAGGTGACACCTCTTAAACATTTTGTGGAGGCCCAAGAGGTGAGACCTCTTAAAAATTATGTGGAGGCCCAAGAGGTGAGACCTCTTAAAGATTTTGTGGAGGCCCAAGAGGTGAGACCTCTTAAAAATTATGTGGAGGCCCAAGAGGTGAGACCTGTTAAAAATTATGTGGAGGCCCAAGAGGTGACACCTCTTAAACATTTTGTGCAGGCCCAAGAGGTGAGACCTCTTAAAAATTATGTGGAGGCCCAAGAGGTGACACCTCTTAAACATTTTGTGCAGGCCCAAGAGGTGAGACCTCTTAAAAAATTATGTGGAGGCCCAAGAGGTGAGACCTCTTAAAAATTATGTGGAGGCCCAAGAGGTGAGACCTCTTAAACATTTGCGGAGGCCCAAGAGGTGAGACCTCTTAAAAATTATGTGGAGGCCCAAGAGGTGAGACCTCTTAAACATTTTGTGCAGGCCCAAGAGGTGAGACCTCTTAAAAATTATGTGGAGGCCCAAGAGGTGAGACCTGTTAAAAATTATATGGAGGCCCAAGAGGTGAGACCTCTTAAACATTTTGTGGAGGCCCAAGAGGTGAGCCATAAATATATAAATTTTTCTTATTTACGGAGCAATTCTACGGCGGTTAAGGAGGAGGAGGTGGAGGAGGAAATGGCACTTCATACAGATGGCACTTCACTTTTGGCTGCTTTCCACGGTTGGAGAAGCAAAGTCCGGGGTCAATCCACTTGCTGTTCATTTTGATTAGCGTCAGCCTGTCCGCACTGTCGGTTGACAGGCGGCTGCGCTTATCGGTTATAATGCCCCCGGCTGCGCTGAACACCCTTTCTGATAGCACGCTGGCGGCAGGGCAGGCAAGCACCTCCAAGGCGTACAGGGACAGTTCCAGCCACGTGTCCAACTTGGAGACCCAGTAAGTGTAGGACGCCGAGGGATCGGGGAGGACAGGGGTACGGTCTGCCAGGTACTCCCGCAACATCCGCCGATACTTGTCCCTCCTACTGATAGCGGGCCCCGCAGTGATGGAAGTTGCACGAGGGGGTGCCATGAACGTGTCCCACACCTTGGAGAGTGTTCCCCTGGTGGCTGTGGGCCTGATAGATGTTGTGGGACTCTGGGAGACCCTCTCCTCTCTGCCGCCAGCGATGGTGGGTGGGAAAATCTCCATCATGTTCTGCACGAGTTCCCTCTGGTATTCCAGCAATCGATTCGTCCTCTCCTCTACCGGAATAAAAGAAGAGACATTATCTTTATACCGGGGGTCCAGGATTGCGAAGACCCAGTACAGTTTGTTCTCCACTATCCGGACAACACGTGTGTCCCGGGAAAAGCAGCCCAGCATGAAGTCAGCCATGTGTGCCAGACTCTGAATAGGCATGACCTCACTGCCCCCACCAGAAGGATCACTTGCCATTTCCTCCTCTTCCTCTTCCGCCTCCTCTCCGCCCCATCCGCGCTGAACCAATGGGACGCACACAGCCTGACTGCTACCCTTGCCGCCAGCATCCTCCTCCTCTTCCACAGCCACCTCCACGTCGTCCTCCTCCTCATCCTCCTCCTCCTGCAACTGCCACCGTGAAGCAGACAAAAGTGTGGTCTGACTGTGTAGCTCCGTTGCGTCTCCTCCTACCCCCGTCTCCTCTGCGTGCAATGCGTTCTCCCTTATTGCGATGAGCGATTCTTTAAGGACGCATAGGAGCGGGATGGTTACGCTCACTATAGCGTCCTCGCTGCTGACCT
Organism: Rhinella marina; assembly: GCA_900303285.1. Classification (NCBI taxonomy): domain Eukaryota; kingdom Metazoa; phylum Chordata; class Amphibia; order Anura; family Bufonidae; genus Rhinella; species Rhinella marina. The sequence goes on from ONZH01024962.1 coordinate 50,769, forward strand.
TCTTGGTGGACTCCTCAAAGATACGCAGTACATCGCATATGTCTGCCATCCATCCACTGAGGGAGCTGAGTTGGAGGCACGCGTGGATTCATAATCTGGTACTCCATCAATGCTCTCTGCTGCTCACACACCCTGGCCAACATGGAATAGGTGGAATTCCAGCGAGTCGGCAGGTCGCACAACAGCCGATGTTCAGGCAAATGGAGGCGTTGCTGGAGTTTTTTTAAGCTAGCAGCAGCTACAGTTGACTTCCGAAAGTGAGCGCACAAGCGCCGCACTTTCACCAGTAGCTCTGCCAGGTTGGGGTAAGTCTTTAGAAATTTTTGGACTACCAGATTAAAAACGTGGGCCAGGCATGGTACGTGATTGAGTTCGGCAAGCTCCAGAGCCGCCACCAGGTTACGGCCGTTATCGCACACGACCATGCCTGGTCCTAGCTGCAGCGGCGACAGCCACATCTCCGTCTGCTGCAATATGGCGTCCCTCACCTCTGGGGCGCTGTGCTTCCTGTCGCCCAAGCTGATGAGCTTTAGCACCGCCTGCTGACGTCTCCCCGCGCCAGTGCTGCAACGCTTCCAGCTAGCGGCTGAGGGAGATGTTAAGGCACAGGAGGAGGAGGAGAAGGAGGAGGAGGAGGAGGAGGGGGGTTTATCAGAACCCATGCTGGCAATCTTGGGGCGGGGTGGTAGGTAGGCCGTCTCTGTTTGCGACCCTGTCCCGCTTCCACTACATTCACCCAGTGTGCCGTCAAAGAGATGTAGCGTCCCTGGCCACAAGCGCTTGTCCACGAGTCGGTGGTCAAGTGGACCTTTGCGCTGACTGCGTACCTCAGGGCCCGCCTGATGTTACGCGACACGTGCTGGTGCAGGGCGGGGACGGCACTCCGGGAAAAGTAGTGGCGGCTAGGGACGGAAATAGCGAGGTGCGGCAGCCGCCATCAGGTCGCGGAAGGCCTGCGTCTCCACAAGCCTAACGGCAACATCTCCAGGGCCAGCAGTTTG
>ONZH01024963.1:0-309177 GCA_900303285.1 Rhinella marina
GATTATCAACCATTCCAGCCCATCAGACAGAAACCCCATGAAAACTAACACCCTCACCACAACTTACCTAATGACCAACCTCCAGTCCTGCTATTGCCAAGTGCCATGCTGGGATTATATAGCGGGGTCATGTGCCTCTCATAACCCAATCACCGGATGATTAATGCAGATGATTATTCAATTACCTCCATCTGCTTCTATCGCTGCAAAACCTACAAACCGATCACTGCACAAAAAACACACAATGGGGGAGATTCCGCACGGGCAATGCGTGATGCGAACGCAAAGCACCCCTGAATTCCTGACCCATTCATTTCAATGGGCTTTTCACATGGGCAAATTTTTACGCATCAGTTCGCCGTTGCGTGAAAATCGCAGCACGTTCTATATTCTGCGTTTTTCACACAGCCCTGGCCCCATTGAAGTGAATGGGGCTGCGTGAATAACGCATTGCATCCGCACGCAAAAAACTGAACGAACGTATGCAATCAAACTGACTGCGATTGCGTGCGATTTTGGAACGCATCCGCTGAATCCGACGCCCGTGTGAAAGAGCCTTAGGCTCATTCACACAATGTAGCCATCACATGTGGATGCAGACAGCGGTTGACTTGAATTGGTTCCGCAATCGCAAGACGCACGGATTGGAAGCCACAGAAGCATTACAAAAGTCGAATCGATGGTCCGTGAAACAATACAGCCACACCAAGCATTGTGGACAGAAGCACAGACGCCTACAGTCATGTGAATGAGCCCTATAAAAAACTGGTAGAAAGGAAACCTGACCTTAGTGCCCATAGCATACAAATCAAGTTAGCCAGGTTTTTTACATCCCTTTTGTTGCACGCAGTGTTTTTACTCCGTCCTCGGCACATGGGCGCCTTACCATCAGTCCCGGCCTATTCACTTACTCCAGTTTGAGTCATAAAACATGCCAAAAATCAACAGACACTCTCTGGTCCTCATTGATCAACACTGTGTAACCAGAAAAGTGTATTAGTTGTCCATAGCAACCAATCAGAGCTCACTTTTCATTTCTTAAAGTGTTCTGAATAAAGGAAAGGTGAGCTCTGATTGGTTGCTATGGGCAACTAAGAGACTTTTCCTGTTAGTTCTCTTTCACATTTTTCCATCATGGTGCGATGCGTGAAGCAAACACTGCACATAGCATCTGGACTAAATTCTTCCCATTCATTTCAGTGCGTCTGTGCACACGAGCATTTCTGCGTTCATGAAAAATCTCAGCATGTTCTGCATTCTGCATTTTTTACGAAGCCCTGGTTCCATAGAAGTGAATGTGGCTTGAGTGAAAAACAGAATCCGGATGCAATGCGTTTTTCACTGATGGTTTCTAGGAGATGTAGATTGTTATTCTTCAGGTTTTTTTTTTCATGCATCTGAAAACCAATTAAAAATTGCACCTGTACGGAAAAGACTGAAACACTGATCTTGCGCGCAAAACTATCATTTTTTTCCAGAATAGACCCTGAGAGAACCTGTAACGCTCGTGTGAAGGAGGCCTCAGACAGTGTTGATAAATGACACCCAGAGACATGGTTGGATTTGAACCTAGGACACCAGTGCTAACCACTGAGCCACCATGCCACCATCAAATTCTCTCTGCTGGGTCTCACATCAGCAAATTTTTGCTATAAATAGCATCTGTCAGCAGATTTGTACCTATCTGGGCGTGTCCTTTCTCAGGGCATCCGGGACCCCACTGATCAGCAGTTTGAGAAGGCACAGGCGCTAGCAGTAGCACTGCGGCCATCTCCCTCCTCGCCAAACACAGCGCCGAATAGCGGCTGTACTTGGTATCGCGCTCAGCCCCCTTCACCTCTATGGGGCTCAGCTGTTTCTAGGCCACGTGACTGATAAACGTTACGTCACTCGGCCTAGCAAAGCTGTGAGAAGGCTGCGGCACTACTACGAGCGCCAATTAACCAGCTGATCGTCAGGGGTCCCAGGGGTCGGACCCTCATTGATCACATACTGATGACCAGATAGGTCATCAGTAATAAAGTTTCAGAAAACCCCTTTTAGGGCACATGAACATATTTTATTTCCGTTTCTGTTCCGTTTTTTTTTCCTGCCCATATACGGAACCATTGACTTAAAGAGGCTCTGTCACTAGGTTTTAACCTATGTATTTAAATACATAGGTTAAAACCCCTTGACTTCTACAGTTAGAACATACCTTTATTGCAGAGTACAGCGCAGCGGTTGTGCTGAAAAAAGACCTTTAATCTTTATGTTAATGAGCCTTCGGAGCACCGGGGGGCGGGCTCTTTCTTCCTGAGCACCGCTTCTTCACCGCCCCCCGGGTCCCGAGGCTCTCTCCGATGCCGACGTCCACGCCCCCTCTGAAAATTGATTGACAGCGCTAGGCCGTTTGGCCTAGCGCTGAAATCCCGCCGGCGCATGCGCAGAAGCGCTTGCAGTGCCGAACACCGCAAGCGCTTCCATCCTTGTGCGCACGCGCCGTCACTTCGCTGAACCCGGAAGTGACGGCGCGTGCGCACAAGGATGGAAGCGCTTGCGCGTGTTCGGCACTGCAAGCGCTTCTGCGCATGCGCCGGCGGGATTTCAGCGCTGTCAATCAATTTTCAGAGGGGCGTGGACGTCGGCATCGGAGAGAGCCTCGGGACCCGGGGGGCGGTGAAGAAGCGGTGCTCAGGAAGAAAGAGCCCGCCCCCCGGTGCTCCGAAGGCTCATTAACATAAAGATTAAAGGTCTTTTTTCAGCACAACCGCTGCGCTGTACTCTGCAATAAAGGTATGTTCTAACTGTAGAAGTCAAAGGGTTTTAACCTATGTATTTAAATACATAGGTTAAAACCTAGTGACAGAGCCTCTTTAAAGGGATTCTGTCAGCAGGATATGGGGTATAGAGATATTAACATCTATGTATTACTCTCTGCGTTGTAATTCCAAATATACTATTCTTAATTCTATCAGAGCAGTAGTTTCTTTTAAAAAATCGTTTAAATTCATATGCTAATTACTCACTTAAGGAGCCCAAGGGGCTGTGTCCCTTGCCGTTGGAGAGCAGCCGCGCCAAATATTTTGGAGCCCAGCACCGCCCTCTTGCTAATTATTCACTCCCCTTTAGTGCTCTGGTCTTCTCTGGCTGCAGCGTGATCTCGCGCATGCGCCGTGGAGACATGAGTTTTCACCCGTGCGACGTCGTGGCATCGGCCTCATCGGACTAAATGCGCATGCGCCGGCGCGAGATTACACCGCAGCCAGAGGAGACCAGAACACTAATGCCCCTTTCACATGAGCGGGAGACTCGCATGTCTCCCGCAACGCATCTACAGGGCTGGACTCGGCACGGACAGGGATCGCAGAGCATTATGTGCGATCCCTGTCAGTGCCGAGTCCAGCCCTGTAGATGCGTTGCGGGAGACATGCGAGTCTCCCGCTCGTGTGAAAGGGGCATAAAGGGGAGTGAATAATTAGCAGGAGGGCGGTGCTGGGCTCCAAAATATTCGGCGCGGCTGGGCTCCAACGGCCAGGGACACAGCCCCTTGGTCTCCTTAAGTGACCATGCTAAGTAAGTTAGCATATGAATTTAAACGATTTTTTAAAGAAACTACTGCTCTGATAGAATTAAGAATAGTATATTTGGGATTACAACGCAGAGAGTAATACATACACTCACCGGCCACTTTATTAGGTACACCATGCTAGTAACGGGTTGGACCCCCTTTTGCCTTCAGAACTGCCTCAATTCTTCGTGGCATAGATTCAACAAGGTGCTGGAAGCATTCCTCAGAGATTTTGGTCCATATTGACATGATGGCATCACACAGTTGCCGCAGATTTGTCGGCTGCACATCCATGATGCGAATCTCCCGTTCCACCACATCCCAAAGATGCTCTATTGGATTGAGATCTGGTGACTGTGGAGGCCATTTGAGTACAGTGAACTCATTGTCATGTTCAAGAAACCAGTCTGAGATGATTCCAGCTTTATGACATGGCGCATTATCCTGCTGAAAGTAGCCATCAGATGTTGGGTACATTGTGGTCATAAAGGGATGGACATGGTCAGCAACAATACTCAGGTAGGCTGTGGCGTTGCAACGATGCTCAATTGGTACCAAGGGGCCCAAAGAGTGCCAAGAAAATATTCCCCACACCATGACACCACCACCACCAGCTTGAACCGTTGATACAAGGCAGGATGGATCCATGCTTTCATGTTGTTGACGCCAAATTCTGACCCTACCATCCGAATGTCGCAGCAGAAATCGAGACTCATCAGACCAGGCAACGTTTTTCCAATCTTCTACTGTCCAATTTCGATGAGCTTGTGCAAATTGTAGCCTCAGTTTCCTGTTCTTAGCTGAAAGGAGTGGCACCCGGTGTGGTCTTCTGCTGCTGTAGCCCATCTGCCTCAAAGTTCGACGTACTGTGCGTTCAGAGATGCTCTTCTGCCTACCTTGGTTGTAACGGGTGGCAATTTGAGTCACTGTTGCCTTTCTATCAGCTCGAACCAGTCTGCCCATTCTCCTCTGACCTCTGGCATCAACAACGCATTTCCGCCCACAGAACTGCCGCTCACTGGATGTTTTTTCTTTTTCGGACCATTCTCTGTAAACCCTAGAGATGGTTGTGCGTGAAAATCCCAGTAGATCAGCAGTTTCTGAAATACTCAGACCAGCCCTTCTGGCACCAACAACCATGCCACGTTCAAAGGCACTCAAATCACCTTTCTTCCCCATACTGATGCTCGGTTTGAACTGCAGGAGATTGTCTTGACCATGTCTACATGCCTAAATGCACTGAGTTGCCGCCATGTGATTGGTTGATTAGAAATTAAGTGTTAACGAGCAGTTGGACAGGTGTACCTAATAAAGTGGCCGGTGAGTGTAGATGTGAATATCTCTATACCCCATATCCTGCTGACAGAATCCCTTTAAGAACGTAAATTACTCCGTGTGCATTCCGTATCCGTATGTTGCCATGGCTGTTCTGCAAAAAATAGAACACGTCCTATTATTGTCCACATTACGGGCAAGGATAGGACAGTTCTATTAGGTGGTGGCCGTTCCGTAAAATGTGGAATGCACATGGATGGTATCCGTGTTTTGCAGGTCCGCAATTTGCCGTTGTGTGCATGAGCCCTTTGCAGAATTTCTGCAAGACTGCCCGCACCCGTGTGCAGGTAGCCTAAGGGCTCATGCACACAAACGTATTTTCTTTCCGTGTCCGTTACGTTTTTTTTTTTTGCGGACCATATGCGGAACCATTCATTTCAATGGGTCCGCAAAAAAAAACGGAAGTTACTCCGTGTTCATTCCGTTTCCATATGTCTGTATTTTTGTTTTTGCAAAAAAATAGAACATGTCCTATTATTGTCCGCATTACAGAGAAGGATAGGACTGTTCTATTAGGGGCCGGCTGTTCCGTTACGCAAAATATGGAATGTACACAGACGACACACGTATTTTTTGCAGATCCGTTTTTTGCGGACTGCAAAATACATACGGTCTTGTGCATGAGGCCAAATAGTGGTGTTCCTCCGAATCGCCTGCTAGAACATATAGATACAAAGTTGTCTTAAGATTACTGCTCCTTTAAGAACTCTATGCACTAAGATGAATGAAGCAGGTCACAGATATCTGCGCTGGCGCTGATCCGCGCTCATACAGGAGATGTACACGCTCTGCCTGCAGCGTCCCCGCTCAGATTGTCCTCCTGCATCAGCTTTTTTAACAAAGTGAAAGGGGAAGTTTGTGTGAAACTGAGATGAATGTCTGAGAGCACACGCTGGAAATTCCTCATTCAGTAAGGAGGCACAGACCAGCGCGGTTGTGCCCCAGGACCTCACTGATCCATCCAGACCCTGAGGCTTCACTGCAGGGGGCAGAGCTGAGAACACCAACATGGGGGACCGCGCTGAGGAAGGTGGGTGCCTGTACAGTGAGGTTAGGTGGGTGCCTGTACAGAGAGGTTAGGTGGTGCCTGTACAGAGAGGTTATGTGGGTGCCTGTACAGAGAGGTTAGGTGGTGCCTGTACAGAGAGGTTAGGTGGTGCCTGTACAGAGAGGTTAGGTGGTGCCTGTACAGTTAGGTTAGGTGGTTCCTGTACAGAGAGGTTAGGTGGTGCCTGTACAGAGAGCTTAGGTGGTGCCTGTACAGAGAGCTTAGGTGGTGCCTGTACAGCGAGGTTAGGTGGTGCCTGTACAGAGAGGTTATGTGGGTGCCTGTACAGAGAGGTTAGGTGGTGCCTGTACAGAGAGGTTAGGTGGTGCCTGTACAGCGAGGTTAGGTGGTGCCTGTACAGAGAGGTTAGATGGTGCCTGTACAGAGAGGTTAGGTGGTGCCTGTACAGAGAGGTTAGGTAGTGCCTGTACAGCGAGGTTAGGTGGTGCCTGTACAGCGAGGTTAGGTGGTGCCTGTACAGCGAGGTTAGGTGGTGCCTGTACAGCGAGGTTAGGTGGTGCCTGTACAGCGAGGTTAGGTGGTGCCTGTACAGCGAGGTTAGGTGGTGCCTGTACAGTGAGGTTAGGTGGTGCCTGTACAGCGAGGTTAGGTGGTGCCTGTACAGAGAGGTTAGGTGGTGCCTGTACAGTGAGGTTAGGTGGTGCCTGTGCAGAGAGGTTAGGTGGTGCCTGTACAGTGAGGTTAGGTGGGTGCCTGTACAGTGAGGTTAGGTGGTGCCCGTACAGTGAGGTTAGGTGGTGCCTGTACAGTGAGGTTAGGTGGTGCCTGTACAGCGAGGTTAGGTGGTGCCTGTACAGAGAGGTTAGGTGGTGCCTGTACAGTGAGGTTAGGTGGGTGCCTGTACAGTGAGGTTAGGTGGTGCCCGTACAGTGAGGTTAGGTGGTGCCTGTACAGTGAGGTTAGGTGGTGCCTGTACAGTGAGGTTAGGTGGTGCCTGTACAGCGAGGTTAGGTGGTGCCTGTACAGCGAGGTTAGGTGAGTGCCTGTACAGCGAGGTTAGGTGGTGCCTGTACAGTGAGGTTAGGTGGTGCCTGTACAGCGAGGTTAGGTGGGTGCCTGTACAGAGAGGTTAGGTGGGTGCCTGTACAGTGAGGTTAGGTGGGTGCCTGTACAGTGAGGTTAGGTGGTTCCCGTACAGTGAGGTTAGGTGGGTGCCTGTACAGTGAGGTTAGGTGGGTGCCTGTACAGTGAGGGTTAGGTGGTGCCTGTACAGTTAGGTTAGGTGGTGCCTGTACAGTTAGGTTAGGTGGTGGCCTGTACAGTGAGGTTAGGTGGTGCCTGTACAGAGAGGTTAGGGTGGTGCCTGTACAGTGAGGTTAGGTGGTGCCTGTACAGCGAGGTTAGGTGGTGCCTGTACAGTGAGGTTAGGTGGTGCCTGTATAGCGAGGTTAGGTGGTGCCTGTACAGAGAGGTTAGGTGGTGCCTGTACAGAGAGGTTAGGTGGTGCCTGTACAGTGAGGTTAGGTAGTGCCTGTACAGTGAGGTTAGGTGGTGCCTGTACAGTGAGGTTAGGTGGTGCCTGTACAGCGAGGTTAGGTTGTGCCTGTACAGAGAGGTTAGGTGGTGCCTGTACAGCGAGGTTAGGTGGTGCCTGTACAGTGAGGTTAGGTGGTGCCTGTACAGAGAGGTTAGGTGGTGCCTGTACAGAGAGGTTAGGTGGTGCCTGTACAGAGAGGTTAGGTGGTGCCTGTACAGCAAGGTTCTTTGCTGGTTCACTGTGGAGACATTTTACAGAATGTAATCAGCATCTGTTTTATTAGTTATCTGGCGGTGTAATATCTCTCGTAGCACAGTGTCTCCCTCTAGCTGCAGGTCTGATCCTGTTATAACATGCAGGACCCCAGGGATAATGGAGATTCCTTGGATATCTGCTCTGAGAATGCATTGTAGTTATTGTTGAATCATGTATGACAGGGGTCAGCAACCTCTGGCACTCCAGTTATTCAGAAACTACAACTCCCAGAACGCTTCATTCAATTCTATAGGAGTTAAAAGAGGAGCCGAGCATGTTTGCATGCTGGGAGTTGTAGTTTCACAGCAGCTAAATGCCAAAGGTTGCTGATCCCAGATATATGATAATATCTGAGCCAGGACATATATGCCTATGATGCGTGATACCGTCGTATCTAAGCCTGTCGTGCATTATACCGTCTGCTGAGCTGCATTTCATTTCAATCCAGGATTGATGTTCAAGGCAATTATCGGGAATGAGCCAAGTGTTTCCGATGATTGCCTGATCCTCATTGGTGATGAGCGCTGGATTTACATGCGGCAGTCGCCTCCACGGGTTCAAGCAATCAATGCAGCCATTGGAAAATCCTTGTTCCTGGGCAGCAGGTCCCTGTTCAGGCAGCAATATGTCAGTGTGAGGGCTCATGCACATGAGCGTAATGGCTCTGCGCCCGTGCTGTGGACCCCAAATAGCAGTCCGCAATGTACGAGCGCTGGATGTGTCCACTCCGTTTGCGGATGCTGACCCGTTCACTTGATTGGGTCCGCGATCCGCAATTTATCGCCATTACCTTTCCGTGTGGCTGTTCTATCTTTTTGCGGTGTGGAAGCACAGACCCGAAAGCTCATGGAAGCACTTCGTAATTTGTAGCTTCCGTGGGCTGCCGATCCGTGCCTCCGCTCTGGGTGAAGTCCTACCTGCGGTCATATCTTGCGGATTGTGGACCCATTCAGGTCAATGGGTCCAAATCCACACCATGGAGTGCACACGGCTCTGAGCCATTACGCTCGTGTGCTTGACCCCTAATTCAACATATTCTAGGTCTGGCAGGGACACAGCATTATAAATGATTATTAAGGATGAGGGCAGATCCTAGATCCGAAGTTCTTCCCTCAAAACTTTGGTTTAATGCTGTACGGAGATCCGTTTCCATACAACATTAAAATGTACGGCCTCCGACGAGGTATTTGATTTTAAAGTGAAAAAAAAATTTTAAAACTTGGATCCGAACTGGGCTGCTGAGCAAATGTATCTAAGCCCATCATATGTGATACAGTCTTCTGAGCTGTGTATCTAATCCTATCATGTGTGATACTGTCCACTGAGCTGTGTATCTAATCCTATCATTGTGATACTTTCCACTGAGCTGTGTATCTAATCCTATCATGTGTTATACTGTCTGCTGAGCTGTGTATCTAATCCTATCATTGTGATACTGTCCACTGAGCTGTGTATCTAATCCTATCCTGTGTTATACTGTCTGCTGAGCTGTGTATCTAATCCTATCCTGTGTGATACTGTCTGCTTATCCTCTGTATCTAATCCTATCATTGTGATACTGTCCGCTGAGCTGTGTATCTCATCCTATCATTGTGATACTGTCTGCTGAGCTGTGTATCTGATCCAATCATGTGTGATACTGTCCACTGACCTGTGTATCTAATCCTATCCTGTGTTATACTGTCTGCTGAGTTGTGTATCTAATCCTATCATTGTGATACTGTCCACTGAGCTGTGTATCTAATCCTATCCTGTGTGATACAGTCTGCTGAGCTGTGTATCTAATCCTATCCTGTGTTATACTGTCTGCTGAGCTGTGTATCTAATCCTATCATTGTGATACTGTCCACTGAGCTGTGTATCTAATCCTATCCTGTGTGATACAGTCTGCTGAGCTGTGTATCTAATCCTATCCTGTGTTATACTGTCTGCTGAGCTGTGTATCTAATCCTATCATTGTGATACTGTCCACTGAGCTGTGTATCTAATCCTATCCTGTGTGATACAGTCTGCTGAGCTGTGTATCTAATCCTATCCTGTATTATACTGTCTGCTGAGCTGTGTATCTAATGCTATCATTGTGATACTGTCCGCAGAGCTGTGTATCTAATGCAATCATGTGTGATACTGCCCGCTGAGCTGTGTATCTAATCCTATCATTGTGATACCATCCACTGAACTGTGTATCTAATCCTATTATGTGTGAGACTGTCCGCTGAGCTGTGTATATAATCCTATCCTATGTGATACTGCCCACTGAACAGCTGTATCTAAGCCTATCTTGTGTCTGTTGAGCTGTAAATCTCTAAGTCTATCATGTGTGATACAGTCAGCTAAGGCTTTTTTATCTTAAGGCCCTTTTACACGAGCCGATTATCGTTCAAATAATCGTTAAAACATAGTAACATAGTTTATAAGGCCGAAAAAAGACATCTGTCCATCCAGTTCAGCCTGTTATCCTGCAAGTTGATCCAGAGGAAGGCAAAAAAACCCTGTGAGGTAGAAGCCAGTTTTCCTCACTTTAGGGAAGAAAATTCCTTCCCGACTCCAATCAGGCATCAGAATAACTTCCTGGATCAACGACCCCTCTCTAGTAACTATAACCTGTAATATTATTACCTCCAAAAATACATCCAGGCCTCTCTTGAACTCTTTTAGTGAACTTACCATCACCACCTCCTGAGGGAGAGAGTTCCATAGTCTCACTGCTCTTACCATAAAGAATCCTCTTCTATGTTTGTGTACAAACCTTCTTTCCTCCAGACGCAGAGGATGTCCCCTCGTCACAGTCACAGTCCTGGGGATAAATAGATGATGGGAGAGATCTCTGTACTGACCCATGATATATTTATACATAGTTATTAGATCTCCCCTCAGTCGTCTTTTTTCTAAAGTGAATAAGCCTAATTTTGATAATCTTTCTGGGTACTGTAGTCCACCCATTCCAGTTATTACTTTAGTTGCCCTCCTCTGAACCCTCTCCAGCTCTGCTATGTCTGCCTTGTTCACAGGAGCCCAGAACTGTACACAGTACTCCATGTGTGGTCTGACTAGTGATTTGTAAAGTGGCAGGACTATGTTCTCATCACGGGCATATATGCCGCTTTTGATGCAACCCATTATCTTATTGGCCTTGGCAGCAGCTGTCTGACACTGGTTTCTGCAGCTTAGATTTCTGTTCACTAAAATTCCTAGGTCCTTTTCTATGTCAGAGTTACCCAATATTTTACCATTTAGTATGTACTGGTGACTTGCATTATTCCTTCCCATATGCATAACTTTACATTTGTCAGTGTTAAACCTCATCTGCCACTTCTCTGCCCAAGCCTCCAGTCTATCCAGATCCATCTGTAGCAGTATACTGTCCTCCTCTGTGTTAATTACTTTACACAGTTTAGTGTCATCTGCAAAAATTGATATTTTACTGTGCAAGCCTTCTACAAGATCATTAATAAATATATTGAAGAGAATAGGGCCCAATACTGACCCCTGTGGTACCCCACTAGTGACAGTGACCCCTCCAGTACTGACCCCTGTGGTACCCCACTAGTGACAGTGACCCAATCTGAGTATGTACCATTAATAACCACCCTCTGTTTTCTATCACTAAGCCAGTTACTTACCCACATACAGACATTTTCTCCCAGGCCAAGCATTCTCATTTTATATACTAACCTTTTATGTGGTACCGTGTCAAATGCTTTGGAGAAGTCCAGATATACGACATCCATTGATTCGCTGCGGTCCAGTCTAGAACTTACCTCCTCATAGAAACTGATTAAATTGGTTTGACATGACCGATCCCTCATGAAGCCATGCTGATATGGAGTTATTTGCTTATTTTCATTGAGGTACTCCAAGATAGCATCTCTTAGAAAACCCTCAAACAGTTTACCCACGACAGATGTTAACTTACCGGCCTATAGTTTCCCGGGATCTGTTTTTGGACCCTTTTTGAATATTGGCACCACATTTGCTATGCGCCAATCCTGTGGAGCACTCCCTGTCAGTATAGAGTCCTTAAATATCAGAAATAAGGGTCTGGCGATGACATTACTTAATTCTCTTAGGATACGGGGGTGTATGCCATCCGGTCCTGGCGATTTGTCTATTTTAATCTTTTTAAGACGCAGCTCTACTTCTTCCTGGGTCAGACAGGGCACTTTTAATGGGGAATTTACTTTTATATTCTGCATTTCATCTGACAGTTTATTTTCCTCAGTGAATACAGTGGAAAAAAAGATATTTAGTAGCTTCGCTTTCTCCTCATCGCTCTCTGCACCTCCCCCTCATTACTCTGTAAGGGGCCGACACCTTCAGGTTTATACTTTTTACCATTTATATAATTAAAGAACATTTTAGGGTTAGTTTTACTTTCTTTGGCGATTAATCTCTCGGTCTCTAGTTTAGCTGTTTTTATTTGTCTTTTACATATTCTATTTTTTTCCTTATAGTTTTTCGATGCTTCCTCGCTCCCCTCCTGTTTTAGTGATTTAAATGCTTTCTGTTTGTCATTTATTGCTTTCTTTACAGTTCTATTTATCCACATTGGTTTTTTCTTGTTCCTTAACCTTTTATTCCCATAAGGTATGTACCTCTCACAATTAGATATTAGGATGCTTTTAAAAATCTCCCATTTTGTGGCTGTATTTTTTATTTTTGAGGACTTTGTCCCAGTTAGTTAGGCCTATGGCCTCTCTTAGTTGGCTAAATTTAGCTTTTTTGAAGTTTGGTATTTTTGTTCCTCCCTGAAGAAACGCTCTTTTAAATGACAGTTGGAAGGTTATTATATTATGGTCACTATTTCCTAGGAGTCCCCCGACCTGCACATCTGTTGCTCTGTCAGGTCTATTGGTTAATACTAAGTCCAGAATGGCCGTCCCTCTAGTCGGGTCCTGAACCAGTTGGGAAAGGTAATTGTCTTTGGTTATTGCCAAGAACCTGTTTCCTTTATGAGATGTACAGGTTTCAGTTTCCCAGTCTATATCTGGGTAGTTGAAATCCCCCATAATAACGACCTCATTATGATTTGCCACCTCGTCTATTTCATTTAGAAGTAGATTTTCTGTGGCCTCTGATATATTAGGTGGTTTATAATAAACTCCTATTAGTATTTTATTATTGTTTTTGGCTCCATTTATTCTTACCCACAGTGACTCCACATCTTCATGTCCCTCACTTATATCTTCCCGCAGTGTGGGCTTTAGACAGGACTTTACATAAAGGCAGACCCCTCCCCCTCTCCGGTTTTGGCAATCCTTTCTAAAAAGACTGTAACCCTGTACGTTAACTGCCCAGTCATAGCTATCATCCAGCCATGTCTCTGTTATTCCCACTGTCATAGGTATCATCCAGCCATGTCTCAGTTATTCCCACTATGTCATAGTCCTCCTCACACATCACTAATTCCAGTTCACCAATTTTATTAGTCAGGCTTCTGGCATTAGTGTACATACACTTAAGAGGTCTATGTATATTTTTTACCCCCCTTTTTAAATTACTATTACCTGTGAAGTGAATATCCGGGGTTTTTGGGTTACTTTGGTTGATGTTTTGCTCAATATTCTCCCTACATTCCTCACTAATCCCAACCCCCACTAACCCCCCACTCTCCCCGACTATGACCCACTCTCTATCTACACTATCTACCCCCTTATTAGTATTACCCCCCACCCTCCCCCCAGATCCTAGTTTAAAAGCTCCTCCAGCCATCTAACCATTTTTTCCCCCAGGGCAGTTGCACCCTCCCCATTAAGGTGCAGCCCGTCCCTACTGTAGAGTCTGTACAGAGAAGTCGGCCCAGTTCTCCATGAAAACGTTCGAATTTGCACGATTATTGTTGTGTATAAACACGGTTAACGATTTAACGACGAACGAGATTTCGTTCGCTTCTCGTTGATCTAATCTTTTGTCCTGCCAATAAATTAATCGTTAATCGTTCGAAAATCTTCCAGTTTAAACGAAAATCGTTTAGTCGTTGGCAGATGGTAATGGGAGGAGTCAATTGTTTATATAGGCGGTTAATGTAAAAGCAAGGAACGATCGTAATAACGATTATAAAACGACCGAAAGTACGAAGATTGTGAACGACTTCTCTTTCAATGTAAACTGTATTTACATTGCATCGTTCGATCGTTCATCTTTCGTTAATATACGATCGCTAATACGATTTATCTTTCCGTGTAAAAGGACCCTAAGCCTCTCATATGTGATACTGCCACACAGCACTACAACCCCCATCAGGATGACGCCCATGTTTACATTTTGTCTGCCTGACTCCACACTGACTCATGACACAAGAACTGCAGACATGGTGATACACGTGGGAGGAGAGACACGGCAACAAGGACAACATTTCCATGAACTAATCCAAAAACCTGGGAAATCCCCGGAGGCGCAGACTGTGTGCAGGGTGGTTACCTCCAGGGGATCTCAGACCTTGTCCTGATCAACGGTGGAGGAGAGACGCAGCGTAGACGTGATGGATATCATGGGGGGGGGCGTCCTGACTGCTACGGGGCCCCATGTGCTGCCAGCAATTAATGGCCTCATCTGCCTTCCACACAGTCGTTACCAGAGGGGGCTGACTACCCATCTGCTACTCTATGATATCTGGATGATGGTTCTGAATTCTTGGGCAGAGATCACACAGAGCAGGTAAACTCTGCACCAGGGCTGTAATCTCCACAGTGGCAGACCATTAGACTGCTATGGGGCCCAGGACAAGAGAGGGCCCAGTCTTAGTTGGGATCATCTCCTCTTCTACTGGAGGTGAAAACTTGGTCAGGACTCTACCCTCTAAAGGAACAACTTTTAGCAAATGAAGCAGTGGAAAATGGACCAAGGGTCATTGAAAGGGGTTTAGGCAGAAACCCTTCTGTCCTGTGTGGGGGGGCCCGGTCTGATCCTTGCTATGGGGCCCTTACTTCTCTATGTACGCCACTGCTGTGCAGTGAACTCCACACAATGCAGAGCAGAACTACATCTAATGTATGGTGGACGTCTATCCATCTGCATAGGTTATGGTAGGTGGTCACTGTCTGACGCCTACCCTGCTCAGAAGAGCTGAGCGAATTGATTCCAAACCAATCAGATTTGGTATTTTTACTAAAAATTCATCTTCCAAACAAAGCTGAAGTTTCAGCAATTCAATTTAGATGCATTGCGCAAAACAGCACCCGCGGACAGACAGAGAATCGCATGACCCCAAGCAGGGTCTTGGCTTACCATATTTTGTGCTAGCTCTGAAGCACAGACGACAATGTGAGCTCAGCCACTGAGGTGATGGACATGTCTGCCCTACCTGCAATGGACACACAAGAAGACAGCCATTGCAGGGTCTGGCAGGGGCAGTGTAAGGACTGTGAAGAAGGTAGAAAGTCAGGTTTTATCATCAGGGACAGTATAGGGACTGTGAAGAAGGTAGAAAGTCAGGTTTTATCATCAGGGACAGTATAGGGACTGTGAAGAAGGTAGAAAGTCAGGTTTTATCATCAGGGACAGTATAGGGACTGTTAAGAAGGTAGAAAGTCAGGTTTTATCATCAGTGACAGTATAGGGACTGTGAAGTAGGTAGAAAGTCAGGTTTTATCATCAGGGACAGTATAGGGACTGTGAAGAAGGTAGAAAGTCAGGTTTTATCATCACGGACAGTATAGGGACTGTGAAGAAGGTAGAAAGTCAGGTTTTATCATTAGGGACAGCATAGGAACTGTGAAGAAAGTAGAAAGTCAGGTTTTATCATCAGGGACAGCATAGAGACTGTGAAGAAGGTAGAAAGTCAGGTTTTATCATCAGGGACAGTATAGGGACTGTGAATAAGGTAGAAAGTCAGGTTTTATCATCACGGACAGTATAGGGACTGTGAAGAAGGTAGAAAGTCGGGTTTTATCATCGAGGACAGTATAGGAACTGTGAAGAAAGTAGAAAGTCAGGTTTTATCATTAGGGACAGCATAGGAACTGTGAAGAAAGTAGAAAGTCAGGTTTTATCATCAGGGACAGCATAGAGACTGTGAAGAAGGTAGAAAGTCAGGTTTTATCATCAGGGACAGTATAGGGACTGTGAAGAAGGTAGAAAGTCAGGTTTTATCATCACGGACAGTATAGGGACTGTGAAGAAGGTAGAAAGTCGGGTTTTATCATCGAGGACAGTATAGGAACTGTGAAGAAAGTAGAAAGTCAGGTTTTATCATCAGGGACAGCATAGGGACTGTGAAGAAAGTAGAAAGTCAGGTTTTATCATCAGGGACAGTATATCGACTGTGAAGAAAGTAGAAAGTCAGGTTTTATCATCAGGGACAGTATAGGGACTGTGAAGAAAGTAGAAAGTCAGGTTTTATCATCAGAGACAGTATAGGGACTGTGAAGAAAGTAGAAAGTCAGGTTTTATCATCAGGGGCAGTATAGGGACTGTGAAGAAAGTAGAAAGTCAGGTTTTATCATCAGGGGCAGTATAGGGCCTGTGAAGAAAGTAGAAAGTCAGGTTTTATCATCAGGGACAGTATAGGGACTGTGAAGAAGATACTGTAGACTTAATTCATTGAACTACTTGGTAGAAAGTCGGATTTTATCATTAGGGACAGGATAGGTCAAGATTGTGTGCCCTTATAGCCAGGGCTGGAGTTGCTCATGAATCACATGTTTACAGACATCTGCACTGCACCTTAGTTTCACAGAGACAGCACTCTTTTTTATGTGCAGGAGTCAGCCTTTTTTCCCAAAAAATCAGTTGCAAAACTTCTACAGTTTATACACATGCAATAAGCTTATTTTCCAGCATCACCAGCAGCATATATTTCTGCTGTAGATTTTGTCCAATTGTGGCTTGTTCAGAACAAGGCACTGATTCTTCTGACATTAAATAGGCTCCTTTACCCGGATCACCCCTATTTAACCAGGCACATAGACTGGTAGGGGTCATCCTGCACTTTAAGATGATACCTTCACTATCAGCACCACGGTTGGTGATAAAATCATACTTTTATTTCGAGCACCAGGAGGCGGGCATTTTTAGCATGAGCACCACTATGTGACACCTACTGGCATCTAAATACCCCCACCTCTCGATTGACAGCCCTAGCCCAAGTTGAACTTGTACTCTAGCACTCGTACTGAAAAAGCCTATCATCTTAAAGTGCAGGATGACCCCTACCAGGCTATGTGCTTGGTTTAATAGGGGTGATCCAGGTGACAGAGCCTCTTTAACACTTGTGTGTGTGTATAAAGGCATATTTTTTGGACACTTGTTCAGAACAAGCCACTGCTTCTGACACAACCATTATATGTGTGTAAAAACAAGAGAAAGTATCTGCACCCATGAAGGCATAACTTTTGGATGCTTGGTCCTAGCAAACCACTGTTTTTTTCTGATAATACAGTGTGTGTTTAAACACCATCTGCCCCGATAAGAGTCAATTTTTGGAATTATAGCACATGTGCCAGTGCTATAGACACGCTGTATGTTAGAACTGTCAAATATGCGCTTACCTACAGCTGTCATGGGGCCACCCTTACTGTCACAGAGTCACTCAGAGAGTCCTCCTCCTTCTAGTAGGTCTCTCTAGCTGTGTATGCCTCTCGTCACTCTCCTTGTGCAGAGACACAGTTGATATCAGTGACCAAATCTTTATCAGTCCTACAGAGATGTGTCACAGAGAGCAGACCTTTCACCCCTGTTTATTGCCACCATGGTTATCAGGTTTTGTAGTTATATTGTAATAATACAATTTATATTATGTAATATAATAAAAAAAAAAAACAAGTATGATTCAATGGTGACATCATCGATGATGGGAAGTAGCTAACGTCTCCTCTTATGTGGGTGTCAGTAGAAATACAGTTCCAGAATAGGAAGGGGGATGGGATTTATAACAACTATACATGGCACTGAGACAGAGCACGTGGCACCCTAATGATTGGGGAAAAGGGGGGTGTCACTGCATTCTGACCCCGACTGATCAGACATTTATGTCTATAGTGAGAAAACATTGTTAAGGACGACCTGGTGCCTCTCCTGACATGTCTGTTTTACTAGCTAAGGGCTTTCCCTACAAATCAATTATTCTTATTACTGTGTGTACTCTAATATTCCTACTAGAAGTTTATGATGGAATTGCCAGCAGGCTGCAATAAAGGTCCATCTGTGTGTGTGTCCGTGTACAGTCTGATACTATCCAATCACTTTTGTCAAAGACTGTGCAGGGACAGACCCCAGACTGGTAACACCTAGATCAGGGCTGGCCAATCTACGGCTCTCCAGCTGTTGCAAAACTACAACTTCCAGCATGCCCAGTCTGCCTATAGCCATCGGCTTACAGCAGGGCATGGTGGGAGTTGTAGTTTTACAACAGCTGTTTGGCCAGCCCTGACCTAGATGAACCATTATTGAAGACTGCTGGCAATTAATTCATAAACTTCTAGTAGGAATAACAGAGGAATGATACAATACAGAGTCATAAGAATAGAAGCTCCAGAATAATTGTTACTACATGGGAAATTCAAGCAGTTACTAAAACAGACATGTCAGGAGAGGGGAGAGGTCCTCTTTAGGTTGATCTGATTTACAAAATGTAAATTAGTTCTATATCTGGACATGTGACATGATAGGGGACGTTACACAATGGCCCAGTCTACAGTAAAACAAGAGTTTGCACAATGCCTGACACCACAGTCATCAGCTGACCAAGGCAGTGGTGCAAGAGAAACACTTGCTTTGCAACAATTACACCTTATGCAGTCAATACATGTATGTACACAGTGACTGCACCAGCAGAATAGTGAGTGCAGCTCTGGAGTATAATACAGGATGTAACTCAGGATCAGTACAGGATAAGTAATGTATGTACACAGTGACTGCACCAGCAGAATAGTGAGTGCAGCTCTGGAGTATAATACAGGATGTAACTCAGGATCAGTACAGGATAAGTAATGTATGTACACAGTGACTTCACCAGCAGAATAGTGAGTGCAGCTCTGGAGTATAATACAGATTGTAACTCAGGATCAGTACAGGATAAGTAATGTAATGTATGTACACAGTGACTCCAACAGCAGAATAGTGAGTGCAGCTCTGGAGTATAATACAGGATGTATCTCAGGATCAGTACAGAATAAGTAATGTAATGTATGTACACAATGACTGCACCAGCAGAATAGCGAGTGCAGCTCTGGAGTATAATACAGGATGTAACTGAGGGTCAGTACAGGATAAGTAATGTATGTACACAGTGACTGCACCAGCAGAATAGTGAGTGCAGCTCTGGAGTATAATACAGATTGTAACTCAGGATCAGTACAGGATAAGTAATGTATGTACACAGTGACTGCACCAGCAGAATAGTGAGTGCAGCTCTAGAGTATAATACAGGATGTAACTCAGGATCAGTACAGGATAAGTAATGTATGTACACAATGACTGCACCAGCAGAATAGCGAGTGCAGCTCTGGAGTATAATACAGGATGTAACTGAGGGTCAGTACAGGATAAGTAATGTATGTACACAGTGACTGCACCAGCAGAATAGTGAGTGCAGCTCTGGAGTATAATACAGATTGTAACTCAGAATCAGTACAGGATAAGTAATGTATGTACACAGTGACTGCACCAGCAGAATAGTGAGTGCAGCTCTGGAGTATAATACAGATTGTAACTCAGGATCAGTACAGGATAAGTAATGTATGTACACAGTGACTCCACCAGCAGAATAGTGAGTGCAGCTCTAGAGTATAATACAGGATGTAACTCAGGATCAGTACAGGATAAGTAATGTATGTACACAGTGACTGCACCAGCAGAATAGTGAGCGCAGTTCTGGAGTATAATACAGGATGTCACTCAGGATCAGTACAGGATAAGTAATGTATGTACACAGTGACTGCACCAGCAGAATAGTGAGTGCAGCTCTGGAGTATAATACAGGATGTAACTGAGGATCAGTACAGGATAAGTAATGTATGTACACAGTGACTGCACCAGCAGAATAGCGAGGGCAGCTCTGGAGTATAATACAGGATGTAACTGAGGGTCAGTACAGGATAAGTAATGTATGTACACAGTGACTGCACCAGCAGAATAGTGAGTGCAGCTCTGGAGTATAATACAGGATGTAACTCAGGATCAGTACAGGATAAGTAATGTATGTACACAGTGACTTCACCAGCAGAATAGCGAGTGCAGCTCTGGAGTATAATACAGATTGTAACTCAGGATCAGTAGAGGATAAGTAATGTATGTACACAGTGACTGCACCAGCTGAATAGCGAGTGCAGCTCTGGAGTATAATACAGGATGTAACTGAGGGTCAGTACAGGATAAGTAATGTATGTACACAGTGACTGCACCAGCAGAATAGCGAGTGCAGCTCTGGAGTATAATACAGGATGTAACTGAGGGTCAGTACAGGATAAGTAATGTATGTACACAGTGACTGCACCAGCAGAATAGTGAGTGCAGCTCTGGAGTATAATACAGGATGTATCTCAGGATCAGTACAGAATAAATAATGTAATGTATGTACACAGTGACTGCACCAGCAGAATAGTGAGCGCAGCTCTGGAGTATAATACAGGATGTAACTCAGGATCAGTACAGGATAAGTAATGTATGTACACAGTGACTGCACCAGCAGAATAGTGAGTGCAGCTCTGGAGTATAATACATGATTTCACTCAGGATCAGTACAGGATAAGTAATGTAATGTATGTACATAATATGTTTCCATTAATCGTACCAGTTTTTTTTCGGATAATGCCGTCAATCTTCAGATATTTTAAAAAAGAAAGGTTTCACAAAAACGTGTATGTAAAAATATGATCGATAACCAGAAAATTGCTACGTTTGTGTACATTTTTTTTTTTACTGTGTGTCTAAACGTATCAGCTTGACGTACAGTGAAAACAAGATGTGAAAAGCCCCTAGGTTATGGAATGTATGTACACGGTGACTCAGCTGTGTTCCTAGATTACTTCTATAGTAAACTGTAAATGGAGATCAAAGGTGAGCATACGCAGTAAATCTAGGCTCTGGCTTATTTGCGGCTGCTTTGAATACAATCTATTATTTCTTGTTATCAGCCATTTCAGATTGGAGAGAGTTAGAATCCAGTATTCCTCAATAGAATGAATAACAGGAACTATACAAACTTCTGTGACCTCCATGACCTCCACTCTGTGTCTCACGTCTCCAGTGGGACATTTACACATATATAGGATCTTATATCAGCAGGTTTTTTTTGTTTTTTTTTTGCATACATATTACTTTTACAGGACGCATACTCCAGATTAATTGGTGAATAATAACCACCAGATGACATGAACTATGGACACCAATCCCTTTCTAGAAAGAGTTGTCATACAAAAACAGTCATGTGTTGTCAGGTGATACAAGAGTTATGAAATCTGATGACACATACAAAATGACAACATCATGGAGTTTCTGCACTCTAGATTGTAGTATCCAAGCTGACAACTAAATTGTGGTTTGTATGACAACCCAAATATTTGGAAGTGTTCAGACTTGGATTGGAATCTCTGCAGCAGAACTGGTTGGTGCAGAGTGGTGAGAAGAGAGACATTCCTGATTTCCACTGTGTCTTTGCTACGGATGATTCTGCTTCGTTTCTTACTGGTTACTTTGTAACATAAAGCTTGTTTGTTTTTGTTTTTTTTCAAACAATGGTTATTAACATTTTGAAAGCTAATAAAGGTAATTATAAAACAGTGGTGCGACTGTAGCACGATCACCAGTACATACTATATAACGAGAAGGAAAAGCGAAGAATATCATTGATAAAGGCCTCTTTCACACGGTCAGTATTTGGTCAGTATTTGTGCATCGGTATTTGTGAGCCAAAACCAGAAGAACACAGAAAACTTCTTACTTTATTTCTCTTGAGTTAATTTACACTGTTTATTAGTGTGTTACTGCATTTTATATGTATGTTCATTATCACTGTATTTACATGGCTCTGTGGAAAGGGTTAATGAATACTGAGAGACTGTTAGGACTTTGAATGAGAAGCTGGTAATTTTCCACAGCTGTCATAGAGTTTAAAGAAGACCATGTTTTGGAGGGTAAAAAACAGGCATTGTTTACCACCAAAACCAGACAGACTGACCTTTTGACTGTCTGGTTTAGCTGTGTTGTTATGTCTGGAAACTTGTTTTTGTCTGGAAAAACTGCTGTGTCATTGCCATTGAGTATCGTTGAAGTTCTAATGTAAGTCTATGACAGACGGAAAGTGTAACATTGTATCTGTTTGTGCTGAGTTTCTCCACTCCACTCCTCCCATTAGAAGGTTCCAGTTTAGATAGAAACTGTATATGAGGAGAGCAGTCAGAGGCCCTTGTGTTCTGCAGTTAGGGACCAGTGCTTGGAAGAGGAGACCTTGCCAGACTATTGAGTGACCAGAAGAAGATGCTGAGACAAGGATACTCTGCCACAGACCCTGAATCACCAGCCTAGGACCACGGTACCAGCCTTCTGAAGAGAGAGAGGCACAACTAGCTCAGACCTTTCCTCAGCATCAAACCCTTCTTCTGCAGGGAGGAGACTGGAGAAGTCAGCTCAGTGCACTGCCTGTATTGTTTTGCACCTGAATTCCTCCAGTAAAGCAGCACCCTGGTTTACTGCAGACCCTGACTGTCTGGACTTATTTCCCATTGGGGTGCACCACGCCTTACCATCCCTTCCGGAGAGCAGCAACACATGGTGACACATCAACGGTGTCCGGGGGACCCAGTGTAGCGTTGGGGCCACCCCAAACCAGGCCATTGCATATAGGATTAGAAAATCATTGGAAAATCCTGGTTAAATCCATTCAAAATTGCAGGATTCAGAATATGGCTGGGTTCACATCTGCGCTGTGAATTCTGGTACAGACTGCTGGAGTTCACTGTGTCTGGCATAGCCGGATGCCACTGTGCACTTTATTGTTGTGGATAGTGTCCCGTTTTGCATATTTGCACTTTTTTATACTATAAATTACCATTTATGTTTTTTGTAATTATTTCCGTGGACATTTGAGTTTACTGGTCAATAATGGTTCTGAGTGCAGCCTTTAGGGGCAACCGTGCCTGTGCTGCAGACCACAAACTGAGAGTCCGCAAAACAAGGTCACAGACAGTGTGCTCTCTGCATCGTGCTGCGGACCCATTGACTTCAATGGGTTCACGCTCTGCAGGATACGGCAAAAGACAGGACATGTTCTATACTTTGCAGTGCCCAGGCACGGATCTCTAGGATATGCCACCAATTTCATAAAGGTGACGGTCCCACCAATGGGACCCACCAAAGTGAAGAAGGGCACACCGCGCAAGCGCAGCCACCCTCTGTTCACTTCTGTGGGAGTTCTGAATAGAAATGTGACTACGCATGCGTGATCCGCTCTCCTTTGCTTTAAGGGCAACTTTTAGAGATATCCTAGGAATACATCAGCAATGTCTCAGATGCACAGCATATATGGGCTATGCTACAGCGCTCCAGGCAGGATGTCATAATCCTTTCAATATGCCTATTCAGGAATGTGGACCTCAAAGAAGAGGGGCCCCTACTAGACCTTCCTATATGAGCAAGAACAAGGGGCCACTCATTTCAATCACAGGCTTCTGGTTTTCCAGTGCAGCCAGTCTTTCCAGTTCCATTCATCCCAGTGACTGCTTTTTAAGGGGACCTTTAAGAATATAATTGGCAATCAATCAAATAAAAATTCCTCAATACAGTGTCACGATTTGTATCATTTCCTTAGGCATGACCTGATATTACCTTCTTGGGCTGCAGGGAATCACAAGTTACACAAGGTTTCAATGAGAAATCTATAGTCTATAGTCTGATGACAGGTGACGGGGAAACCGCAGGGAACCTATACAGCTTTGTGTCACGTTACCGTATCAATACTCAAGCAGGTGCAGATTATCTAAAGTGCGAGTCAACACATTATGCAATTAGATATTTAGCAGGGTTCTCCTTTAAACCCTATGTTTAGGCCTTTAAAGAAGTCCTGTCCCCTCTCCTGGCATGTATGTTTTAGTGACTACTTGCATTCCCCTTGTAATAACAATTCTGGAGCATCTATTCTTAGGACTGTATTTTGAGACATTCCTTTATTATTCCTGCTAGAATTTATATATGAATTGATAGCAGCTTGCAATGAAGGTCCAGATGGGTGTTACCAGTTGTGGGTGTCCCTGCACAGTCTAAGGCCTCTTTCACACGGGCGTCACGAATTCAGTCTGGATGCGTTCCGGAAAATCCGCACGCATCCGCACCAATCCACACGCAATCGCAGTCAGTTTTGACTGTGATTGCATACGTCCGTTCAGTTTTTTCCGCGCGGTTGCGAAGCGTTTTAATGCGTTTTTCATGCGCGTGATAAAAAACTGAATGTTTACAAACAACATCTCTTAGCAACCATCAGTGAATCATGCATTGCATCCGCACTTGCGTGCGGATGCAATGCGTGATTCACGCAGACCCATTCACTTCAATGGGGCCAGGGCTGCGTGAAAAACGCAGAATATAGAACATGGCGCGATTTTCACGCAACGGCGAACTGATGCATGAAAAAATTTGCCCATGTGAAAAGCCCCATTGAAATGAATGGGTCAGGATTCAGTGCGGGTGCAATGCGTTCGCATCACGCATTGCACCCGCGCGGAAATCTCGCTCGTGTGAAGGGGGCCTAACAGTATCCAATCAGTGCTTCCAGTGTCAGACTGTGCAGGGACACACCCCCTACTGGTAACAACCATCTGAACCTTTATTGCAAACAGCTATCAAGTCATAGATAACTTCTAGCAGGAATAATAGAGGAATGGCACAACTAAGAGTCCTAAGAAGAGATGCTCCATGGGGAATGCGAGCAGTTGCTAATTTAGACATGTCAGGAGAGGAAGAGGACCTCTTTAATTCAGGGACATCTGATAAAAGCCATGAAAATATATGATTACTATAAAGTGAATGATTACAAACTGACCTCGTGCGACTGACGATTTATAATCCGTCTTAATCCTTGATTTCTGATCTGATTCTTAAGGTTCACCAAGGAACCGACAATATGGCACCATTGAAAGGACCAATAATGAAGAAGGGTCCACGTATCTGGACGAGAAGATTTCAATACCATCCACAAGAACGGTGAGTTGGGAATCGGATCCTGACTGTCCTATGAATGGCTGAATGTCAAGACTATCTGATAATCTGCCGCCTTTCCCATTCATGCCAGACTAAAGGAATTTCACTTTTAAAAAAATATAAATTGCATTGGAGCAAATTATTATAATATAGAATAATGTTGTCGGGCAGACTGGGAACTTAAAGTGGCCCTGAAAAAAAATTAACTAAAATTGGCCCCATGTTGTAGACGGGTCTAAATTGATTGAAGGTTTGAAAACACAAGTAGACGGGGCTTACAATAGTGTAGCGCAGCGCAAAACACCGCCCCAGCAGAACCAAAGACCATAGAGCAGCACAAAACACTGATGCCCCCACCACAGTATGCAACTGTATCACAGTCCTGAGGATAGTCATACATTTGAGTCCTTGAGGCATACATAAGTAACTCATAGCATTAATTAATGCTGAGAACATCAGTCTGGCGGCCCCTTGGACATCGGCCGACCAGGAAATTTCACTGTAAGGTTTATGGCTAGTCCGCCCCTGACCAAGGAGCTGGCCTAGCTCTTGGAGCACCACTACTACTACCTCCCTCGGTGCTCAGTACATTCCCTCCTCCCCTATGATTGTGAGGGCTAGACAGCCCTGTCTAATGTGGCTCACTAAAAATCATTGGTGGTCCCATTGGTGGTGGAAATACCCAGGGGGACACCTAAGCCCTACTCAAGGCCACTGGCCAAGTACATAAAGATCTGATGCTCTCAGCATTAATTAATGCTAGGAGTATCAGGTACTTATGAACTGGCCATCGGCCAAACTGTCTAATTTGCATTAAAGAAGAATTCCCACAAAAAAATGTATTCTCTGTCTTGCTAGAAATGTACTGTAATCTGTAGTGAATGTCATTTTCTTACCAGTGGCTGTATTTGTGAGTTATATCTCCCTGATGTTTCTCATCTGTGTCATGTGACCAGCAATCAGACTCACCAACTCACTCAGCATCTTATGTGTGGACAGGAAGTCTATTTCTCTGTGCGTTCCTATGGGAGCCTCACTTTCAGTCTTGGGTCAGTTGGAGGTCAGGGAGTTGGTCACATGACCCAGCTACAATAAGAAGAGAGGGGATAACTCACAGATACAGTCTCTGCAAAGAAGATTGCATTCACTACAGATTACATCATGCATCTTTCTAACAGGTCAGAGGATAAACATTTTTGTGGGAGTTCTTCTCTAAGATACAAGTAATATTTATCCACAATGTTGCAAGCTACAGAGAAAAGAACAGCATCAATTTCATCATCATGATCTCTCTAAATTTCTATAACCCTATTCTATGCCCCAGATGCTCGGTGACCATGTGATGGCGCTGCCTAAGGGGAAATATGGTAACACAGGTTGCCCTTGTTTCCTAAGTCCTTAAAATATAAACATCCACGCTCCCGGATGACGGGTCATCTAAGGACATGAAGTTTAGGAAGGATATCAATGCAAGGCTGGAGGAGGATACAGATTTTTTCTATAATGCATCAATTTATTTTTTAGTAAAAAATGGGTTAAAAGTGTCTAATTGACTGCAAACTTGCAAGTTGCTTCATTTTCCCTGTAGCCCTGATGGATTCGGTGCACCCCAAAGTTTTCATCCATAGTGATATGTTTAAAGGGCATCTGTCAGCAGTTTTGTCCCTATGACACTGGCTGACCTGTTACACGTGCACTTGGCAGCTGAAGACATCTGTGGTGGTCCAATGTTCATACATGCCCACATTGCTGAGAAAAATGAAGTTTTCATATATGCAAATGAGCCTCTAGGAGCAACGGGGGCGTTGCCGTTACACGTACAGATGTAGCTGCTAAGTGCACATGCAACAGGTCAGCCTGTCTCATAGATACAAATCTGCTGACAGATGCTCTATAAGAGTCAAGTTTTTCTGCATTGCAATGTAGATTTCTACATCAGGGGTTAAGTGGTTAACAATAGTATTCGTGGTGGTCTACAGCAGTTTAGAGGTTAATACTGAAAAATGTCTGCTGACCTATGGAGGTGAAGCAGTTAACGTAGTAATTGTCTACGGAGTGCTTACGCTTTAATGCCTAGTAGCCCTGGTGGGTAAGGGTGGATTAGAGGTTATTAGCTAAAATCACTGGTGGTTTCAGGGGGTGAAGGGGTTAATGCCATGATATGTGGGGGTTGAGGTAGTAAAGGGATCAAGGGAAGGTATCATTTCTTTTTGTTTGATCTTCAGTTTCCATAGATAAAGGAAAAAATTCTGGCTGCCTGCAGCTGCCACTAGGGGGAGTCACTGCACACGGTTTTATACAGCTCCTATTAAACTCAATAGTGATTGGACCTCGTTAGCCTCTGGGCCCCAGAGCAGCTGTGGTTATGATATGGATTCAGGTGCACCCTATATGGGAGAAATGGCCAGAGGGGCATAACATGGGACAGGGGCCCCATTTCCATTCCGTCTCCTCTCTAGGTAGGTAGGGCCCGACCCTTGTAACCTTTACTGTATCTGACCCCCACAGCCTGGCTTCAGCTTCCGCAAGCTCTGGGCGTTCACTGGACCCGGCTTCCTCATGAGCATCGCCTATCTGGACCCTGGGAACATTGAGTCCGACCTGCAGTGCGGGGCAATTGCTGGATTTAAGGTAGGTGCAGACACTTTCATTCCCCTTCCCAGAGGCTAGAGAGAGCCTGTGCTCAAAGGATAGGTAAATAGCTACAACTTTCTGCAAGAAGTAAGGAAAAAAGTCACCAGGAGGGGGCGCTATTTTGACAAGCTCTGGGGCCTTCTCTTCCCTCCAGGTTTATCAAGAGTTATCAAATTCTGTCATATTGCATCCTGACATTTCTTGGTGTTGTAGTCTTACATAAAACATTAGATCACAACATCTTGCTCCAGACAACCTGACTACGACTACACAACTAGTGCAACCTGACTACGACTACACAACTAGTGCAACCTGACTACGACTTCGCAAACTAGTGCAACCTGACTACAACTACTCAAATTAGTGCATCCTGACATATGACATGTGTTGTAGTTGTCACGCGAGGTCGGCGTCGTGCTCCCTCTGCACGACATCGCCAGACCTCTCCGCCCCCCTAGAGACGAGCAATAGGGAATTGAAGTGCTGGTCTTGTCAGCCAGCACTTCATGAGTTAATTCTCTGTTTGGGTTTAGCCATGTGGTGCTGATCACACCACATGGCTACTTTGCATATTGTTTGGACAGCTTGCTCCGCCTCAGGTCATGTGATGCTGGCCACATCACATGATCCTGGGTGGGCTATTTAAAGATGGCAACTGCCTCACTCAGATGCCTGTGATTAGTTTATACTTTTGATCAGTGCTTGTGCGACCTTGTGTTTTGGATTTGCTATTTGGACTCTGACTTTGGACTTGGACTTGGACCTCTCTTCTCTTGACCCCTGGTATTTACGCTATCTCCTGTGTTTGACCCGGCTTGCTGACTACTCTATCATTGTGTTTGTTCCGTCTGTGTTTTGTCTCTCCCTGTGTTCCCTTTCCCTCCCTCTGCACTTACCCAGTATAGGGAACGTCTTCGTGGTTGTCCGCGGCCGCCTAGGGCCGTTTGAGGCAAGTAGGTAGGGAAAGAAGGGGGGTTTCAAGTACAGGGCACACCTTCCCTTGTCTCCCCCGTGACAGAATCACAGGCCTAATCATATGGAGCAATTGCGGGTGCTCACGGACCAGGTTCAGGGTATGGCGCAGATGATCCAGGACCTGGCCGAGAGGCTCCTACATCAGGAGCAGCTACAACCTGCACTAGTAGCGGCTCCCTCCACATCTAACCCCATTGTGGAACCTCATGTTAAATTGCCGGATCGGTTTTTGGGGAACCGGAAAACTTTCCGTTCCTTTAAGGAGAGCGTAAAATTGTATTTTCGCTTACGTCCTCACTCCTCGGGTGCCGAGCAGCAGCGGGTAGGAATAATTATTTCCTTGCTGCAAGGTGATCCGCAGGAATGGGCCTTTTCTTTACCGCCTGACTCCCCAAGCTTGCAGTCTGTGGAAGCATTTTTTCAGGCCTTAGGCCTATTATATGAGGAGCCTGACTTGACTTCTGTAGCTGAGACTCAGCTCAGAGACATTCGGCAGGGTAACCGTCCAGTAGAGGATTACTGTGCTGAGTTTAGAAAGTGGTGTGTTTCCTCTGGATGGAATGACCCTGCTTTGAGAAGCCAGTTTAGGGTGGGGCTGTCTGACCATCTTAAGGACTTACTTGTCAGTTACCCTACTCCTGACACCCTAGAGGCGGCCATGACACTAGCCATTAAACTGGATCGTCGAGTGAGGGAGAGACGGAGGGAACGTTCAGATATTCCTCAGGGTGTCGTCCTGCCTGAATCCCCTCTTCTGAGTCCACCTTCTACCAGGGTCCCGGAGGAGTCCATACAGTGGGGAGGAACTTTGAGAGATCAGAGACGCTTGAATGGAACCTGTTTCTACTGCGGTGAGACGAACCACTGGCTCCAGCAATGCCCGAAACTTCTGCCCTCTAGAGAGCTTTCTGCCGGAAGTAAGGTAACCCCAGCGGTGGTAAGGAGGAAAGTATTATTACCTATCTCCATTGCGTACAACCAACTCAGGGGGTCCGGTAAGGCTTTTGTTGATTCTGGTTCTGCCATTAATTTTATTGATTTTGATTTTATACAATCTGTGGGGATTCCGCTAGTTCCTTTAAGGAAGGTGATTGAAATTATCGCACTGGATTCCACTCCATTGAATAATGGGAGAGTGGAGTTTTGTACTCCTGAGGTTGTATTAACTGTAGGAATTACCCATACCGAGACTTGTTCCTTCCTTGTATTAAAGGATTTACCTGCCGACCTTGTTTTAGGTCTGCCATGGTTACAGGACCACAACCCTGTGATCAACTGGTCGGTAGGTGAATTGGAAAAATGGGGAATGAATTGTGACAAATGTTGTAAATCAGTATTGCTGTTTGGAGGTACCACTGAGTCTCTTTCCTTGCCCAAGTATATCGGCGATTTTTCGGACGTTTTTTCCATGTCCGAGACTGAGTTCCTCCCTCCTCACCGGCAATATGATTGCGCCATCGACCTTATTGAGGGATCCAAATATCCCAAAGGTCGCATTTATAATCTCTCTACTCCTGAACGTCAGTCCATGAGGGATTATCTCAAGGAGAGTCTGGCCAAGGGTCACATCCGGCCTTCAGTTTCTCCCATGGGGGCAGGTTTTTTCTTTGTTGGTAAAAAGGATGGAGGATTGAGGCCCTGTATCGATTACAGGGAGCTCAATAAAATCACTGTTAAAAACAGATACCCGTTGCCCCTTATTCCTGACTTGCTGAATCAGGTCCAGGGGGCCTGTTGGTTCACCAAGCTGGATTTGAAGGGGGCATACAACCTAATCAGGATTCGTGAGGGGGACGAATGGAAAACTGCTTTTAATACCCCGGAAGGTCATTATGAGTACTTGGTAATGCCTTTTGGGTTAAGTAACGCTCCGGCAATTTTCCAAAACTTTGTCAATGACATTTTTAGACCATTTATTGGGAAATTTGTAATTGTCTATATTGATGACATCCTGATTTTTTCTGCAGACTGGGAAAGTCACGTATCTCACACCAGGCAAGTGCTGGAGGTGTTGCGTGAAAACAAGTTGTTCGTTAAAGGGGAGAAGTGTACCTTTGGTGTTCAGGAAGTGGCCTTTTTGGGATACATTCTCACCCCTTTTTCTTTCAAAATGGACCCAGTTAAAGTACAGGCCATTGTGGATTGGGTGCGACCTTCCTCTTTGAAGGCGCTCCAGCGATTTCTGGGGTTTGCTAATTTTTATCGTAAATTTGTCAAAAATTTTTCTGTGGTAGCCAAACCCATTACGGATTTGACTCGCAAGGGGGCTGATCTGGTCAATTGGCCCCCTGCAGCTATTGAGGCCTTTGAAAGGTTAAAGCAGTGTTTTATGAATGCTCCTGTGTTGGTCCAGCCTGATCAAAGTAAGCCTTTTGTAGTTGAGGTGGATGCGTCTGAGGATGGTGTGGGGGCTGTACTGTCCCAGGGGTCTTCCACCTTAACTAATCTTATGCCATGCGCCTTCTTCTCCCGCAAGTTCTCTCCTGCCGAGAGGAATTATGACATTGGTAATAGGGAGTTACTTGCAATCAAGTGGGCATTTGAGGAATGGCGTCATTTTTTAGAAGGGGCAGTTCACCGCATTACGGTCCTCACGGATCATAAGAATTTAATGTTTTTAGAATCGGCTAAGCGATTGAATCCTAGACAGGCGAGGTGGGCTTTATTCTTTACTCGTTTTGATTTTTGTGTTACCTTCAGACCCGGGAGCAAGAACGTTAAGGCCGATGCCTTATCCCGAAGTTTCAAGGCGTATCAGCCTCCTGACGTCCCTCCTGAGCCCATCCTGCCAGCTGATATCATCGTGGCCGCTACCTCATCTGACCTCGCTTCTGAAATCTCGGCAGGACAACATCTTGCTCCCATTGGTACCCCCAATGACAAATTGTTTGTGCCGGCTCATTTGCGATTGCAACTGCTGGGTGAGTGCCATAATTCTGTTTTGTGTGGACATCCTGGCATCAATGCCACCAAGGAGTTGGTCTCTAGGCAGTATTGGTGGCCGTCAATCTCCAGAGATGTTCAGGCTTTTGTAACTGCGTGTAACACTTGTGCCAGGTCCAAGAATACCAAGACACGACCTATGGGTGAGTTACATCCTTTACCCATACCTAGTAGACCTTGGTCACATCTGTCCATGGACTTTATCACGGACTTGCCGTGCTCTGAGGGTAAAACCGTGATATTTGTGGTGGTTGACAGATTCAGCAAAATGTGTCATTTTATTCCTTTGTGTAAATTACCCTCTGCAAAGGTCTTGGCGTCCGTGTTCATGGATAATATTGTCAAACTGCATGGTGTTCCTGAGAATATCGTTTCTGATAGGGGAGTACAGTTTGTGTCTAGGTTCTGGAGGGCGTTCTGTAATAAGATTGGTATCTCTTTGTCCTTTTCATCAGCCTTTCATCCGGAGACCAATGGTCAGACTGAACGTCTTAACCAATCCGTTGAGCAATATCTCAGATGTTATGTTTCTGATAACCAACATGTGTGGGCCAGATTCCTGTCTCTGGCTGAATTTGCAATTAATAATCGTGTTAATTCATCCTCTGGGATGTCGCCGTTTTTCTGCAATATGGGTTTTCATCCACGCTTTGGCTCCTGTTCCCCATCTGCGTCGGTTGTCCCAGAGGTCAATGATTTTTCTCAAGAACTGTGCACAGTTTGGGCACAGGTTCAGTCGAACCTGGAAAAGGCCCAAGGAGTTCAAAAAGCTAAGGCTGATAGAAAACGTTCTAAGGGTGTGAATTTTAAGGTTGGGGATAAGGTATGGTTATCGACTAAAAATCTCAACATGAGGGTACCATCCTACAAGTTTGCACCTCGCTTCATTGGTCCTTACAGGATCACCAAGGTGATCAATCCGGTTTCTTTTAGGTTATGTTTACCCGACTCCCTTCGTGTTCATAATGTTTTTCATGTGTCTTTGCTCAAACGTTATGTTGCTCCCGTTGGTCCTGAGGAACAGTCTCCTCCTCCGGTTGAGGTAGCAGGACAAATGGAGCATGAGATTGCCAGAATTGTGGATGTGAGAAGGGTCCGGAATTCCTTCCAGTACCTCGTACATTGGAAGGGGTTCGGTCCTGAGGACAGGTCTTGGGTACCGTTGACCAGGATGCATGCAGACTCGCTCATCCAAAAGTTCCATCTGCAGCATCCCGATAAGCCTGCTCCCGCTGGTAAGGGTCCGGTGGCCCCTCGTGAAGGGGGGGGTACTGTCACGCGAGGTCGGCGTCGTGCTCCCTCTGCACGACATCGCCAGACCTCTCCGCCCCCCTAGAGACGAGCAATAGGGAATTGAAGTGCTGGTCTTGTCAGCCAGCACTTCATGAGTTAATTCTCTGTTTGGGTTTAGCCATGTGGTGCTGATCACACCACATGGCTACTTTGCATATTGTTTGGACAGCTTGCTCCGCCTCAGGTCATGTGATGCTGGCCACATCACATGATCCTGGGTGGGCTATTTAAAGATGGCAACTGCCTCACTCAGATGCCTGTGATTAGTTTATACTTTTGATCAGTGCTTGTGCGACCTTGTGTTTTGGATTTGCTATTTGGACTCTGACTTTGGACTTGGACTTGGACCTCTCTTCTCTTGACCCCTGGTATTTACGCTATCTCCTGTGTTTGACCCGGCTTGCTGACTACTCTATCATTGTGTTTGTTCCGTCTGTGTTTTGTCTCTCCCTGTGTTCCCTTTCCCTCCCTCTGCACTTACCCAGTATAGGGAACGTCTTCGTGGTTGTCCGCGGCCGCCTAGGGCCGTTTGAGGCAAGTAGGTAGGGAAAGAAGGGGGGTTTCAAGTACAGGGCACACCTTCCCTTGTCTCCCCCGTGACAGTAGTCTTACATAAAATATTAGGTCACAACCATCTTGCTCCAGACAACCTGACTACGAGTACGCAAACTAGTGCAACCTGACTACAACTACTCAAACTAGTGCAACCTGACTACAACTACTCAAACTAGTGCAACCTGACTACGACTACTCAAATTAGTGCAACCTGACTACGACTACACAATCTAGTGCAACCTAACTATGACTACTCAAATTAGTGCAACCTGACTACAACTTCACAAACTAGTACAACCTGACTATGACTACACACACTAGTGCAACCTGACTTACAACACAAACTAGTGCAACCTGACTACGACTTCACAAACTAGTACAACCTGACTACGACTACACAAACTAGAGCAACCTGACTATAACTACACAAACTAGTACAAATTGACTATGACTACACAAATTAGTGCAAACTCCCCACGACTACTCAAACTAGTGCAACCTGACTACAACTTCACAAACTAGTACAATATGACTGTGACTACACAAAGTAGTGCAACCTGACTACGACTACACAAACCTGTAAGTCTGGAGAGAAAGTTATATAGAACATAAGTAAACTTTCTGAACTACAGGAAGTCCAGATGTAATTTATAGAAATAGCTTCCACTTGCGGATGATCAGGGCACCAGATGAATGAACATGTTATCTGTATGTTTCCAGCTCTTGTGGGTTCTGCTTGGTGCCACCTTCCTCGGTCTGGTGTGCCAGCGGCTGGCCATTCGGCTCGGTGTGGTAACTGGTAGAGATCTGGCTCAGATTTGCCGTTCTTATTATCCAAAGGTAAGGTCAGGCTCAGCAGTCACATTACATGATGTTTTTCCTCTAGTCACACCTAAAGATACAGTTACAGTTCTACTGGTTTCCAGTTATCAGAGAGCAGGGTATTGTGGGAGGTCAGATGACTGTTGCACAGATTGAGAACCGGTAGGTCACATGACAGTGGGGTGGAGCCAAAACACTGTCTATTTCTAAGGACAACCAGCAGAAAAGAGCTTTGGATGTGAACGGAGAAAAAGACCTGAAATAATTTAAAATCAATACAAAATTGCATGTAAAGCATTTGCAGAGTTATTTACTGGGATATTAGTATTTTAGCTGGAGAATGCTCCCTAATGTTATACCCCCCCAGTCTTCTCTTTGTTCTGATATATGATCCATATTCTTTGCATCCTCTGTATCTCAGGCCCCGCGCTGGTTGCTGTGGATTTTAGTGGAAATAGCTATTATTGGGTCAGATATGCAGGAAGTCATTGGTACCGCCATTGCATTTAGTCTTCTGTCAGCTGGACGGTAAGATCCCCATATATCTATATGTACGTGTACAGTGCTGTATGGAGTCAGGTAGATAGACGCTTCTACTTATCTAGAACCGGCATTAATGAGTACTGAATTAGCAAATATTCTGGAATTACAGTCTTAACA
This sequence comes from Rhinella marina, assembly GCA_900303285.1. Classification (NCBI taxonomy): domain Eukaryota; kingdom Metazoa; phylum Chordata; class Amphibia; order Anura; family Bufonidae; genus Rhinella; species Rhinella marina. Next base: position 34,699 of record ONZH01024963.1, read on the forward strand.
AGGAGAGTTCTTATTTTAAGGAGTTAAAATGGCTGGTACTGTTGGGCAACTCTATGGCTGGTACTGTTGGGAGGCTCTGTGGCTGAGATTGTTGGGGGGGTCTGTGGCTGATACTATTGGGGGCTGTATGGCTGGTACTGTAGGGGCTGTATTGCTGGTACTGTCGGGGGGTCTGTGGCTGGTACTATTGGGGGCTGTATGACTGGTACTGTAGGGGGACTCTGTGGCTGGTGTTGTTGGGGGGGTCTGTGGCTGATACTGTTGGGGGCTGTATGGCTGGTACTGTTGGGGGCTGTATGGCTGGTACTGTAGGGGCTGTATGGCTGGTACTGTAGGGGCTGTATTGCTGGTACTGTCGGGGGGGTCTGTGGCTGGTACTATTGGGGGCTGTATGACTGGTACTGTAGGGGGACTCTGTGGCTGGTACTGTTGGGGGCTGTATGACTGGTACTGTAGGGGGACTCTGTGGCTGGTACTGTTGGGGGCAGTCTGTGGCTGGTGTTGTTGGGTGCTCTGTAGATAGTACTGTTTGGGGCTATTTGGCTGGTACTATTTAGAGGCTGTGTAACTGGTAATATAGGGGGCTCTGTGGCTGGTACTGTTGGGGGCTCTGAGGCTGGTATTGTTGGGGCGGTCTGTGGCTGGTATTGTTGGGGGAGGACTGTGGCAGGTACTGTTAGGGGTCTATTTGGCTGGTACTATTGCGGGGCTGTGTGACTGGTACTATAGGGGGCTGTATGGCTGGTGTTGTTGGGGGCTCTGTGGTTGGTACTATTGGGGGCTCTGTAGCTGGTATTGTTGGGGGGGTCTATGGCTGGTACTGTTAGGGGGCTCTTTAGCTGCTTCTGTTATGGGGGCCCTGAGAATGCTATGGTCATGAGTACTTTGTGGATGTTATTCTTATAGGGCTCTGTGGCTGTGTCTGTTATGTGAGCCTGGCGTTGTTACTGGCCGCTGGTACTATTATGAGGACACTGTAGCTGATATTGGTCTGTGGCTTTTTAGCAGTTAATGTCAGGTGATCCTGTGATTTTTATGGGGGTTATGGGGGTCTTTAGCTGTTAATGTTAGGAGGGCCTGTGTCTTTTACTGACATGGGGGCCATGTGACTGGTATTATTATGGGGCTTTATGCCTGGCTTGGTACTATTGTGGGGGTCTTTCAGGTGGTACTATTATGGGGGTTATTGCTATGGGGGTCTTACGGCTAGGCTGTGTTATATCATGACCCCCTGAGGATCACTCTTGTGTCTTGCAGGATTCCCCTGTGGGGCGGCGTCCTCATCACCATCATTGACACCCTATTCTTCCTCTTCCTGGATAAATATGGTGAGATTATGGAGTATAATTCAGATTACGTGCCTGATACGGATGATGTCATCCTGTAGCATCTGACATAATCAGTCCTATCATTGTCTTCCCATTAACCCCTTCCATTTCTGTGTTTATCCCAGGACTCAGGAAACTGGAAGCTTTCTTTGCATTACTCATTACTATAATGGCGGTGACGTTTGGCTATGAGGTGAGGATGGGAGTAATAGAGGGACAATCTATCCCCTGTGTTCTGACTCGGTTTAAGCTTTGTCACAGAGTCGCCCAGGCTCCATAGACATGCATGGGCCCTGCAGGCTCCTCCACGTGTAGTAACTGATTCCCTGTCCTGGTTGCAGTATGTGGTGGTCCGTCCTGACCAGAGAGAGGTGATAAAGGGCATGTTCTACCCGTACTGTTCTGGCTGCGGATCTGCCGAGTTACTCCAAGCTGTTGGCATCATTGGCGCGATCATCATGCCACACAACATATACCTGCACTCCTCCCTCGTCAAGGTAAAGTCTGCACACATCAGTCAGAACAAGTGGCACAGATGTTGGCACTCCTGCCTTCCATCACTAGGGTCCTGGGTCGGCACCATCTGCCGGGGGGAAGACGGGGGGGCCTGTAAATGTTACACTAGGGGGCGCAATTACATCATATGATATGTTCCATGACTGCAGCTAAGTAAAGGTCCTTTAATCCGGCAATCCCAGGGTTTGATTGATGCCGGATTATTGAATGGACAGAGAAGTCGTATCATAAACTCTGTTGCCGGGTTATGAATGGCCGCAGTCCTCTGCTCCTGGTATGAAATCATCCTGATCACATTGCAGTTCATATAAAAGAGGCTGAATAGAGAAGTAATAAGGATTAGATTTATTACCTTTCCCTTATTTATTATCCATTTTCCGTTGGTGCAATAAACTGATAATTTATATCTGTCACCAGAGCTGCCGTATCCGAGCCTTTCCCGTGTGAAACTTCTGCTGAGCTGCTGTATCCAAGCCCATCCTGTGCCATATTTCTGCTGAGCTGCTGTATCTAAGCCCATCCTGTGCAATATTTCTGCTGAGCTTCTGTATCTGAGCCAATCCTGTGTTATACGTCTATTGAGCTGCTGTATCTAAACCCATCAAGTTCAAGTGTGATACTTCTGTTAAGCTGCTGTATCTACCCCTATCCTGTGTGCTATTGTCTGCTGAGCTTCTGTATCTAAGCCTGTCCTGTGGATACTGTTGAGATGCAATATCCAAGCCTATCCGGTGTGATACTGTGTGCGGGGCTGCTGTATCTAAGCCTATCATGTGGATACTGCCTGCTGAGATGCTGTATCCAAGCCAATCCTGTGTGAAACTGTGTGCGGGGCTGCTGTATCTAAGCCTATCCAGTGTTATACTGTCTGCTGAGCTGCTAAGCCTACCTTTTGTTATACTGTTTGCTGAGCTGTGTATCTAATCCTATCATGTGTGATACTATCTGAGGTTCTGGTCTATCTAATCCTATTATGTGATACTGTCTGCTAAGCTGGTGTATCTAAGCCTGTCATCTGTGATACTGTTTGCTGAGCTGCTGTATCTAAGCCTATCATGGATGTGCAGTAGCGTCAGGGAGTTTCACAGTACTACAATCCCCATCGTGTAAGGATCTGGCTCTCATCATACGGTACCCCCAGTGTCTGTATCCAGAATATACTCTGTATACAGGGCTCTGTGTTCGGTTGTGACTGTCTCTGCTCCTCTTCTTCCTCCGCAGTCTCGGGATATAGACCGTAAGAAAAGGCAGGAGGTGAGAGAGGCTAACATGTACTTCCTGATCGAGTCCACCATCGCGCTGCTTGTCTCCTTCATCATCAACCTCTTCGTCATGGCCGTGTTTGCAGAAGCTTTTTACAAGAAGACCAACCAGGACGCGGTGAGCGCATTCTCCACGAATCAGACTTGTGCATTAATTGTAGATATTACAGATGGTAAGGGGCCCCGGGACCCAAGGATTAGCAGAAGTGTCACTGCTCAGAAGGGCCACAGGTTTCAATGATGAAATTCTTTCTGCCTGCAGCCACCACTAGAGGGACCTCTATATACCATTTAATGGGAGCTGTGGCAGTGAGCTCCCCCTAGTGGTGGAATAATGTATGGTTGTGTCCAGAGAAGCAGAGAAAGCTGTATACTATTCCCAATGTATATACATAATGTCGCCAGTTATTGACATTGTCCCTTTATTCCAGTACGATGTCTGTCTGAACAGCAGCAGCCCCCATGCCGGCGTGTTCCCACCCAATAATGAGTCCTTATCTGTGGACATCTACTCAGGAGTAAGTGGAAAAATAATTACACAGTATACATTCAAACTTGCCAATAGACTTAAAGAGCACATACCAGCAGGATCAACTCTATTAAACCAGGCACACTGTCTGGTGGGTGGATCCTGCTGATTAAAATACCTGTCTTGTTAAAATAAGTTGCAGAATTAAAAAAAAAAAATGTAAATTCTTCTTGCAGATAAGGGTTTCAGTGCACCGAGGGGTAGGGCCTGGCCCCTCAGTGCACCTCAGCTTTCCAGTGCTGGCTATGTCCAGCCCAGTCAAAATTATAATAGGGGACCCTTCAAAACGAGTCCTGCTAACTAATGGAGTCCATGGCAAGGTGTTATATGACCCTTCTTGACTTCTGCTGAAAGGTTGAGAGGGCTCCTCAGGGGAGGGGCTTATGTAGCCAGAGTGTCCTTTAATCAGGCATTTGATAATCATCAGGTTATATTCACACCTGCAGAAAATTACCCCAGCAGACAGATGGAGTATTTTCTTGGAGAACTGGTTGTGTTGTGTTTCTGTCCGTTTATCCAGAATAATTTATAATCTGCCATTGATTATATCTCTGCTACATGAAAGGAATGTTATATCCATATGTGTCCAATGTTTTCTGACTTCTCCCCTCTGCACAGGGCATTATTCTTGGCTGCTTCTTCGGCCCCGTCGCCCTCTACATCTGGGCCGTGGGCATCCTGGCTGCGGGGCAGAGCTCCACCATGACTGGAACGTACGCCGGGCAGTTTGTCATGGAGGTGACTATATAATTTACTGCAGACGTTCCTTATGTACGTGTAATGTGTGTTTTTGCATTGATGACTATGTGAAGGATTGTCCAACAATATGTGATCAGTGGAGTCTCACCCTCAGGACTGCCCGATCTCACCCTCATAATCGCCACCGATCCCACCCTGGGGTCCTTCATTGAACCCATCCATTGAAGCCTTCACCGATCTCATCCTCAGGGCCTCCACCAATGCTACCCTTGGGACCTCCACCTATCCCATCCTTGGGACCTCTACTGAATTTCCCCCTCGAGACCACCACCGATCTCATCCTGAGAATCTCCACTGATCCCACCCTGGGGACCTCCACTAATTGCACCCGGACCTTCACCGATCTCACCCTCAGGGCCTTCACCAATCCCACCTTTGGGGCCTCCATCTATCCCACCCTCAAAACTTCCACCAATGCCACCCTTGGGACTTCCACCTATTCCACCCTTGGGACCTCTGCTGGATTTCCCCCTCAGAATCTCCACTGATCCCACTCTGGGGACCCCCACTAATCCCACCCATCAGGACCTTCACTGATCTCAAACTCAGGGCCTCCACAATCCGACCTTTGGGACCTCCACCTATCCCATCCTTGGGACCTCTGCTGGATTTCCCCCTCGAGACCACAACCGATCTCACTCTCAGAATCTCCACTAATCACACCCATCACGACCTTCACCGATCTCCCCCTCAGGACCTCCACTAATCCCACCTTTGGGGCCTCCACGATCCCACCCTCAGAACTTCCACCAATGCCACCCTTAGGACCCCCACCTATCCCACCCTCGAGACATCTGCTGGATTTCCCCATTGAGACCACCACCAATCTCACCCTCAGAATCTCCACTGATCTCCCTCTAGGGACCTCCACTAATCCCACCTATCAGGATCTTCACTGATCTCACCCTCAAGGCCTCCGCCAATCCCATCTTTGGGACCTCCACTTATCCAGCCTTAGGGGCCCTCCAACAATCCCACCCTCAGGACCTGCTGGATTTCCCCCTCAAGACTTTTGTAAGCCCTACCAATCCCACCCTTGGGACATCCTACGATTTTACCCTCTAGATCTCAACCCATCCAACTCCAATATGATGGGTCATAGACAAGAGACAGATTATTTCTACTGCCTAGACTGGACATAATTGTAGCAAGGCCCAAGGAAAGTATGGAATCTGAACATAATTTTAGCCTCTGGAGGCAGACCATAATGTTCCCATTCATTGACAGTAACCAGAGATCTTGCAAATCTTGAGGAACTGAAATACAAAGTATCTTAGACTATGGATTGACAGCCTCGTACTGCAGTTACGTGCACATTCTGCAGTTCATGTTGGTGTAATGGTTGAGCTGTGATGTCCTCCATCTCGGTTCCTCCGTCTTCTTCTCACTTATAACCTCCATTCCTTTTCTTTATTCATCCAGGGCTTCTTGAACCTGAAATGGTCCCGCTTCTACCGAGTCCTGTTCACCAGGTCCTGTGCCATTATACCCACCATATTTGTGGCCGCTTTTCAGGATGTGGAACATCTGACGACAATGAACGATCTTCTTAATGTTCTGCAAAGTATTTTGGTAATTCAGGATATTAAAGTTTACAGCAGTGAATGGAAATGGCGACATCAGCAAATAATGAGCCGTCACTGCCTGCTGCATCCGCTGTGTTATTATTTCTAAAAAAATATCTGAATAGCTCCATAATGAATGCAACTTGTTATATTTTATTTACACAAGTATAATTTTTTTTTAACTTGTTGCTTTCCAGCTCCCATTTGCTTTGCTCCCGGTACTGACGTTCACCAGCATGCGCCCACTGATGCACGATTTCACGAATGGCTTGTAGGTTTTATTGGAGATATAATAATCACTATCATATCCAAGTTACATCCTGTATTACACTTCAGAGCTGAACTCACTATTCTGCTGGTGCAGTCACTGTGTACATACATTACTTATCCTGTACTGATTCTGAGTTACATCCTGTATTATACTCCAGAGCTGCACTCACTATTCTGCTGGTGCAGTCACTGTGTACATACATTACTTATCCTGTACTGATCCTGAGTTACATCCTGTATTATACTCCAGAGCTGCACTCACTATTCTGCTGGTGCAGTCACTGTGTACATACATTACTTATCCTGAACTGATCCCGAGTTACATCCTGTATTATACTCCAGAGCTGCACTCACTATTCTGCTGGTGCAGTCACTGTGTACATACATTACTTATCCTGTACTGATCCTGAGTTACATCTTGTATTATACTCCAGAGCTGCACTCACTATTCTGCTGGTGCAGTCACTGTGTACAGACATTACTTATCCTGTACTGATCCTGAGTTACATCCTGTATTATACTCCAGAGCTGCACTCACTATTCTGCTGGTGCAGTCACTGTGTATATACATTACTTATCCTGTACTGATCCTGAGTTACATCCTGTATTATACTCCAGAGCTGCACTCACTATTCTGCTGGTGCAGTCACTGTGTACATACATTACTTCTCCTGTACTGATCCTGAGTTATATCCTGTATTATACTCCAGAGCTGCACTCACTATTCTGCTGGTGCAGTCACTGTGTACATACATTACTTATCCTGTACTGATCCTGAGTTACATCTTGTATTATACTCCAGAGCTGCACTCACTATTCTGCTGGTGCAGTCACTGTGTACAGACATTACTTATCCTGTACTGATCCTGAGTTACATCTTGTATTATACTCCAGAGCTGCACTCACTATTCTGCTGGTGCAGTCACTGTGTATATACATTACTTATCCTGTACTGATCCTGAGTTACATCTTGTATTATACTCCAGAGCTGCACTCACTATTCTGCTGGTGCAGTCACTGTGTACATACATTACTTATCCTGTACTGATCCTGAGTTACATCCTGTATTATACTCCAGAGCTGCACTCACTATTCTGCTGGTGCAGTCACTGTGTACATTACATTACTTATCCTGTACTGATCCTGAGTTACATCCTGTATTATACTCCAGAGCTGCACTCACTATTCTGTTTTCTGATCTTTCTCCATCTTGTCTCTGCAGAATCAGTAAAGCCATTGCCATCGCCCTCATTGTACTGATCATCGCTATCAACCTATACTTTGTGGTTGTCTATATCCCGACCCTGGACAGCATTGCGTTGTATGTGGTGGTTGGGGTTATTCTCCTTTTTTATGGAGTGTTTACATTGTACCTGGTGAGTAAAAGGAGTGAGAGAACTATAATGACAGAAACTGGTTGAGCGGAGTTCTGCTCTAAAGGGGTTATCCAATACTAAGGCTGAGTTCACACTTCAGTTATTTAGTCAGTGATTTCCATCAGTGATTGTGAGCCAAAACCAGTAGTGGAGTCTCCACAGACATAAGGTCTAATGGAAAGATCTGCACCTGTTCTGTGTTTTTGACCCGCACCTGGTTTTGGCTCCCAATAACTGATGGAAATAACTGACCAAATAACTGATGTGTGAACTCAGCCTAAGGCCCCTTTCACACGAGCGGGAGACTCACACATCTCCCGCATCGTGTGCTGTGTACTGAACTGCTGACACTGAACGGGGGTTACATAGCGTTATACTGATTTATGATGCTATGTAACCCTTACAGTTCTGGAATGTGCTGGATAACATTGTCAGCATTATCCAACACATTCCAGAACTGTAAGGGTTACATAGCATCATAAATCAGTATGATACTATGTAACCCCCGTTCAGTGCCGGGAGTTCAGTACACTGCACACGATGCGGGAGACATCCGAGTTTCCTGCTGGTGTGAAAGGGGCCTAAAAGAGTGGCCCAGGGTGGGGGTGATGCTTACCTGATCCCCACCCCTGGATCTGGTCTCTTGGACTCCTGGGTGGGCAGTCCCGCTCCCACGTGCGCTGAGGACAACATCTGTTGATGTGACCGCTGCAGCCTGTGATTGACCTGCTCCCCTTGCATCACATATGACGTCACGTGACACAAGAGGAGCAAGTCACTGTTGCAGCCTGTCATTGGCTGCAGCGGTCATGTCAACAGATGTTGTCCTCGGCGCACGTTGGAGCGGAACTTCCGGCCCAGGAGCCCAAGAGACCAGATCCAGTGGCAGGAATCAGGTAAGCATCACCCCCATGCTGGGTCGGGCAGGTCTGGGCCACTCTTTTAGTATTGGATAACCCCTTTAACTTTATATATACTGCAATAGATGGGACAATGAAGGGAATCTTCTGGTTTTATGACTTATAACATAGTAATGCTGCAAGAATTTTTAATATACTTTGTGTCTGAATATCTCTGTTTGCTGTCAGGGAATGGAAACATTCCTTTTTACATACAAAGGTTGAAAACCTTTTCCTCTCAAAGCTACGTTTGTTATAATTGTATCCATTCTACCTAAACCTGTTTGCAAATAGTATGGATTGTAGATTGATACATTTTACTGTACATTGTAACAATCTATCAGGACCAACTTGCTTTGATGATGTGTTTGTATTCCCAAATTCTCAGCTGTGAGAAGTACTAGGGTGCATTCACACTCTGAGGATTTTGCTGCAGAAATTTCCAGGACTGAAAATCAGTTCCATTCATTTGATTGGGGCAGCAAGCACATGGATTTCTGCAAGGCACTTTAAAGGGTTTCTGTCACCAGTTTTTTCGGTATGAATCAGGCTGACATTAGAGATGTGCTAATGTCACCTGATTCCAAATATGTATCTGTTTTATTTACTAGTGCCCCCATTTTTATATAAAATGAACTTTTATTTTATGCTAATAAGGCTCCTAGGTGCAAGGGGCGTTACCCCTGCTCCTAGAGGCTCTGTTGATTGACAGGACCAGGCAGAGAAGAAACACTCCATTCACCAGGGCTTTTAAGGACCTTCAATGATGTCATGACCATGTGATCAGTCACATGGTTAGGATCACACAAACAGCCTGTCTCCTCCTAAACCATGTGACTGATCACATGGTCATGACATCATTGAAGGTCCTTAAAATCTATGGTGAATGGAGTGTTTCTTCTCTGCCTGGTCCTGTCAATCAACAGAGCCTCTAGGAGCAGAGGTAACGCCCCTTGCACCTAGGAGCCTTATTAGCATAAAATAAAAGTTCATTTTATATAAAAATGGGGGCACTAGTAAATAAAACAGATATATATTTGGAATCAGGTGACATTAGCACATCTCTAATGTCAGCCTGATTCATACCGAAAAAACTGGTGACAGAAACCCTTTAAAGCGAATGGAACTGATTTTCAGTCCTGGAAATTTTTGCAACAAACTCCTGAGCATCTGAGTTCCCCCCTAGATCCCTGCACGCTTTCCAACCTCTGGAGGCTAAGAAGTATGTTTCCATTAACTGACAGCAAGCAGCGATTTTGGGGAAAAAAAAAAAAGTTGAAACTGAATTTGAAGATTTTTTTATGCAAATATCTTTATAACCAGAATATTCCTTTAAGTAATGATGTCAGCAGCATGAGAGGGCGGAGCTGTGACCACCTCTTGTAAGTTTTAGGTTAGGTTTACATGACAACTTTGCAAAGTTGCACACAGCCTGTGCGCCCAAGAAATGTCTGCAACCTGCTGCATCCTTGGCCCCTTGCGACTAGACAAGTTGCGTGCAATTTAGGACTTTCGTCACCCAATAGATGCTACTAAAAAATAGAAGAAAATAAAATAGCTGAAATGTCTGAGAGTGTTAAACTTTGTTTCAATTTTCACAATCTTCCAGAAAATTGCTTGCTGTTAGTGAATGAGAACCTTCTGGTTTTCATTCAGAGGTGGTAAACCTGTCCACAGCTGAGAAGTGGATAGAATTGTGCTGTGTGAGCTTAAAAGATTATTCCCATCTTGGACATTGGGGGCTTATCGCTAGAATGGGACGCGCACCTCTACCTAGAATGGAGCTTGCCAAGCACCAGAGGGCGCACTTCGCATGCTCGGCTGCTTTCCATACATTCCTATAGGAGTGCTGAAAATAACCCGCAGCATGCTTGGCTATTTTCAGAAGTCCCTAGTACTGCCACCGCTCCATTCGCTTCTATGGGGATTACAGAAATAGCAGAGCCAGGAGGAAGGAATGGAGGGCGGGTGTGTCCTCTGGAACCTTGCCGGCTCCGTTCTAAGTACAGGCCCCCAATGTCCAAGATGAGAATACAAATCTCTCTGCTACAATGTATCAGTCCGGGCTGTTTAGCTCACAGAGCATTGTCTAGTACAGGGGTAGGCAACATTCAGCACTCCAGCTGTTGTGGAACTACAATTCCCAGCATGCTCCATTCATTTCTATGAGAGTTCTGAGAAGAGTAAGTATGCATGCTGGGAGTTGTGGTTTCACAACAGATAGAGTGCCAGAGGTTGCCTACCCCTGGTCTAGTAGTATAAAGCTTGTGATGATAACGTTAACCATTGTGAATCATATTCCTCACACAGCTCTGGACCTGCTGTCTCGCCCATGGAGCCGAATTTCTGTCGTGTGGCAGACATGTTCAGTTTTGGTATGGATTACCAGAGGACTTCAATAACCCACCAGGGACCCAGTAGTGAGAACAGGGACCTCTGGACTGTTTGGGTAAATGTGGATTTATGTGCTAGAGCTCAAGGGTTCGGCTACACAGTGATCTTGGTTGCACGACATCCGTGTCACGCCCAAGGATTGCAGTGAAGCAGCGCTAGTATAGAAATAAATGGGGGCGTGGCAGGACCCCAGAATTGCTAAAATTCCAGCAGTGTTGGATTTTTTGCGATTCTGGTGTCACTGTCAAGACGCTTGTGCAAGTCGTGCTGCAGCCAACTCTATTTCTATGCTAGCACTGCTACACTGAGATCTGTGGGCGCTACACTTATCGTACAACTAAGACCGCCATATAGCCGACCAACAAATGCCGCGCATGAAGTCCATGCAGTGATGTTTCAGTGACGCCATCTTGTGGACAAAATGTATACTGACGGTGAAACAAGATTCAGAAATCATGGAACCACGGGGGGCCTCCAATCTCAAGTATTAAACTCCAGTAAAAATTCTGGAAAATAGGAGCGACTGTGGCGCCATCCGGAGGTCAAGCCCAGCAACTCCAAAGATGTTTTAACCAGTTCTGTAAAGACCTGCGTCCAGATTTTTTTAGGGGTGTTTTTCATGCAGGACCCATGAGAAATCCAGACCACTGAATACCGGATAAAAGGAATTTTACGAATTTTACTGTGTTTCAAAGTGGGAGTCATGTGATTACAAGACGCACAAAAACATTTTAGGAGATATTTTTGAAAATGCTGCACATCCCATGGAGAATAAGTATACAATGAACACGGGCGTGCCCCTGACCACAGGTGTTACAAATTGACATTTTGTACTTTTTAATTTACAGTGGGTGGTGGTCCAAGTCCTAAATATGTCGTGGGGACCAAGGGGAAGGGCAGAAGCCATTTTCAGCACTTTTGACTTCCTTACTTTGACGTACATAATGAGCACAGAGCCCCGTGGCAGTGCCACAGCCCAAATTACTGTAGAAAAGTATAGTATAAAATATTAAAGGGGGCTAGATTGGTGGGGGTCCAACTGCTGGGACCCCATAGATCACTATAATGGAGGATCCAATCCTCTGTTTGATTGGCGTGGAAGGTGAGCATTAGCGCTGCTGCTCAATTCACTTTCAATGGGACTGAATCCGAGCTCACCCGCCGCTCCTGTCAAATGGAGACTCGGCTCCCCGTCCTTGTAATCACTGGGTGTCCCTGACTTTGACCCCTTATAAATATTCCCCATCCAGTCTAAAGGACAGGCTATAAAACTAGAAAAGTGAAAAAAATATACATAAAATAATCCCGTATAAAAATGCCCAACTAATCACAGGGATTTGCAGAAATCTGCAGTAGTGTAATTTGCACCAAATTAATCAGATGTTTTGCTCCCCCTATCATAGCGTTAAAAAAGTCGCAAATTATGGCACACACTATGTTTTACACCGTAATTTGCAACTTTTCATTTCTCTTGCCGTTTTTCATTGATGGGGAGAAAAGTGGGTGGGGCTTAGTGGAAGGGCGTGGCCTCCACCAGCCCAACAGATAGTTCATATTTCCGCCAGGTCATAGCTGATGTAGATTTTAATTACTGCTGCACGGACTGCCAGCAGATGCACCAAATTGATTAAGAGGCCCTGTCTCTTTGGAAGCCAGAATTCCAGAGTGCGGGGTGTGATACGTTCCCCCCATGTGATCAACAGAAAAATGAAGTAGAAATTATAATTCTTACAAACTGTAAACCTAATCTTTCTATAAAAAGTATAAATCATGTGATTAAATAAAAAATAAAAATCAGAAGGTAAATAATTTAACAATAATAACAATAATTTAACACGTAATAAAAATGGTTAAACTGCTGTAAAGTCTGGACCAAGTGTGACACAGGGGCGTGGCCTAAAGGACCAAGTATGGCACAGGGGCGGGGCCTAAGGTTCAGGAGTATGACACAGGGGCGGGGCCTAATGATCCGGCATATGACAGGGGGCGGAGCCTAAGGGATCACGTATGACACAGGGGCAGGGCCTAAGGATCCAGAGTATGACACAGGGGTGGAGCCTAAAGGGCCAGAGTATGACACAGGGGTGGGACCTAAGGGATCAAGTATGACACAGGGACAGGACCTAAGGACCCAGAGTATAACACAGGTGTAGAGCCTAGGGATTTGGAGTATGACACAAGGGCAAGGTCTAAGGGGCCAGACTTGCTGAGGGGCCACAGGCTGCCAGGGACAGGTTCTCAGCACAGACCATCTGTTGCACCAACTGAATCCTGTGGGAGGAGCAGAGCATCCCTATAGCCACCCAGAACAGAAATGAGCATGCCCACTATGAGCCCCATGTATGTGCTGCCACTGACATGCAAGGTACTTCTGCTATAGTGGGGGGACATGGTGGTTTGTTTAGGCAAGACAGGGGAATAGATGTCTATAGGTGTTTCCCATATCTACCATAGCTGGCTGCATACTAGTCTATACATGATGTATATGAGGCCTATATATTGGGCTGGTCTGTCCTGGGATGTGTCGGGGAGTCTGGACATAATCTTTACAATTGCAATTTTCATGCAGAAACAAACTACACAACAATGAGTAACTCTGCAAGTACTCTGCTTTATACAGTTACTATATCCTGTACTCCAGTCACCAGCAAATCTGCATTCAGGATTCTATTGACTGCTGCCCCCTGCTGGTCAGAGCCAGTGCAGAATATACTGTGCAACAGTGATGATGCAGAATAAAAAACATCTCCCATAATGCTCCAAAACAAAGTGCCGAGCAAGGGGCAGGTCTGTCAGTGATGACAGATTTCAAGTAGCAGGCAACAGACTTCTGAATGCAGCTCTGGAGGTGTACAGAGCACAGTATATAATGCGACTTGTTAACAGACTGTCTTGCAGATTTGGTGGTGTTACGATGTCTGGTTGGAGTTCTGTGTCATAAAGTGAATTCAGAAAACTGTCTCCAGTTCTAAAAAAATATCAATGCAATAAAAACCACTGAACTAAAATGTGTCTTTTTTTGTGATACAAATAAAATTTCATTCATCCCTCGCAGCTCCGATCACATGGGAAACCTCAGTGTAAAGGCTCATGCACACGAACGTATTTTCTTTCCGCGTCCGTTCCGTTTCTTTTGCGGACTGTAGGCAGAACCATTCATTTCAATGGGTCAGCAAAAAAAAAAACGGAAGGTACATTCCGTTTCCGTATGTCCGTATATCCGTTCCGCAAAAAAATAGAACGTGTCCTGTTATTGTCCGCATTACCTTATCGCTAAGTAGGCTTCACTTCTGGTTTTGGCTCACAAATCACTGATGGAAATCACTGACCAAACACTGAAGTGTGAACAAGCCCTAAGGCTTGACATTGGTAAGGTCAGGTAGGGGCAGTCTAGAGAAAGCCTCCTAATTACTAATGGTCTAATGAGAACCCCGGTGCCCCTGATGCTGCCGTCCTCTACTGACAGGGCCGGACGGGGAATGATATGCAGCCCTGACATTTTAAAACAGACAGGCCCACGTGTTGTGCGGTCCGCTCCAGTGCTAGAGGCATGTTTGGACAGACATTACATTCAGTGCTATAAACATACGGGGTAATACAGCACCACATACCTCTTACATCCAGTATAATACAGCGCCCCATACCTCTTACATCCAGTGACGTCTCCTCTGATGTAGATGTTCTCTTTCCTCATCTTCTCCATTCGGCCCAGACCACCATGATGATTTCTTTCAGCCATCTCTTGTCTCTGAAGTTTGCCACAGAGACATCTTAGGTTTCTTGCTTCTCTATCACCCCTCCCCCCCATACTGTGCTATACAGATAGTCACCCGATAGTAACAGTGGTCCCAAAAGTTCCCCCGATTCTAATTATCTCCCAGAGTGCCCTCATTACCAATAGTGTCCCTAAGGCCTCTTTCACATGTGCGAGTTTTCCGCGCGGGTGCGATGCGTGACATGAACACAGCACCCGCACTGAATCCTGACCCATTTATTTCTTTGGCTTTGTGAACACATCCGGAACCGATCCGTATTGTTTGTGTGAAAGTGGCCTTAGTAGTAGTGCCCTCCATATTGTGTTTATGATGCCCCCTCAGTTTCACCAGTAGTAATAACGTCACATCAATGTTCCATCAGTACTGATAAAATTCCCCCAAGTACCTTCAATAGTAATAAGGCCCATTAAATGCTCCAAATAGTAATCTCCCCTCTTAAAGTGCACCCGGTACTTATAATGGGGCCCTGTAGTGCCCCTATCAATTATATTGTTCCCATCTAGTGCCACCTTGTGTTGCTGGGTGATCACAATGACGTCATCTCTTCACAACCACCCGTGCTGCCTCATAGGCTATAGCCCTGGTGGCTTGTGGTCTATAAGAGTGAATGTCAGGGAGAGGAACCATTGGTTCCCATGACGCACTATTCTGAGGACGGTGATACAGTTGTATCTGTGGCCACTACTACTTTCAGGGCCCCGGATGTTTTGGCCTTGGGTGGTCCACACAAGCACTGGTCCTTCTGGCATCTGCCAGAATTGCGAGATGGGCAGTAAGACCCTGGTCACTGACAGTCCAGTCTTCTTTCCTTAAAGAAGAACTCCCGCAAATGTTTATTCCATGTTCTGCTAGAAATGTACATGATGTAATCTGTAGTGAATGTCATTTTCTTACCAGTGTCTGTATTTGTGAGTTATATCTCCCTGAGGTTTCTCATCTGTGTCATGTGACCAGCAATCAGACTCACCAGATAACACAGCATCTTATGTGTGGACAGGAAGTCTATTTCTCTATGTATTCCTATGGGAGCCTCACTTTCAGTCTCATAGGAATGAATAGAGAAGTAACCGGCTTCCTGTCCTGGGTCAGTTGGAGGTCAGGGAGTTGGTCACATGACCCAGCTACAATAAGAAGAGAGGGGATAACTCACAAATACAGTCTCTGATAAGAAGATTGCATTCACTACAGATTACATCATGCAGCTTTCTAACAGGTCAGAGAATAAACATTTTTGCGGGAGTTCTTCTTTAAAGTCCAGCAGGAGCCTCATCAATGCTGATACGGGTTCAAAATTATTAACCCAGATGGTCCAGTGGGATCTTCAATGCTCCTAATGGTACAGTCTATATACTATGTGCTCCAGATGGTCCAGTGGGATCCTCAATGCTCCTAATGGTACAGTCTATACTATGTGTTCCAGATGGTCCAGTGGGATCCTCAATGCTCCTAATGGTACAGTCTATATACTATGTGCTCCAGATGGTCCAGTGGGATCCTCAATGCTCCTAATGGTACAGTCTATATACTATGTGCTCCAGATGGTCCAGTGGGATCCTCAATGCTCCTAATGGTACAGTCTATACTATGTGTTCCAGATGGTCCAGTGGGATCCTCAATGCTCCTAATGGTACAGTCTATACTATGTGTTCCAGATGGTCCAGCGTTTACAAGTTTACCCCAGTATTCAAGTAGTGTTTTTGCTTACCGATGATGGGAGTCTGGACATCATTAAGGGACTATTACAGTGAAAGACTCCTCATTACTAATGATCCATTGGGAACTCAGTGTCCCTATAGGTCTACTGGAAGCATCATTGTCCCAGACAGTCTTATAATCCAGCAGTCTTTTCTGTTACTGTCCCAAAGTCTTTGATGGGAATCGTCCCGATAGTCCAGTGGGATCTTCACCTCATTGTTCCTGATAATCTAGTGGGAACTAAACATTACCCGGGGGTTACAATTACTTAGATTTTCTTCCTAAGATGACATTTAATAACTCATTTAAAAGACCTTATCATTTTTGATGGTCTACTTTAGCAAAAGCTTCTCAATCACAATAGATCCAATGGGAACTTCAGTGTCCCTGGTGCTCTAGTGGGAACCTCATTGCCCCCATAGGACTATTAGAAGCTTCATTGTCCCTGATTGTCTTTCGTTACAGTCCAGCAGAAGCTTCAACACTACTGATACCACCCCAAAGACTTTGATGGAAACCTCATTGTCTATAATAGTCTAGTGGGATCTTCACCTCATTATTTGTGATGGTCCTGATTTTCTCCCTAAGATGACATCTTGGAGACTCATTTTAGGAACCTTATCACCCTTAATGGTCTAAACTGGTAAAAGTCTCCTTATAACTAATAATCCAGTGGGAATCTCCGTGCCCTTGATGTTCTGATGAGAAATTCATTATCATTAAAGAAGAACTCCCGCAAAAAAGTTTATTCCATGTCCTGCTAGAAATGTACATGATGTAATCTGTGGTGAATGTCATTTTCTTACCAGTGTCTGTATTTGTGAGTTATATCTCCCTGATGCTTCTCATCTGTGTCATGTGACTAGGAATCAGACTCACCAGATAACACAGCATCTTATGTGTGGACAGGAAGTCTATTTCTCTATGCATTCCTATGGGAGCCTCACTTTCAGCCTCATAGGAATGAATAGAGCAGTAACTGGCTTCCTGTCCTGGGTCAGTTGGAGGTCAGGGAGTTGGTCACATGACCCAGGTACAATTAGCAGAGAGGGGATAACTCACAGATACAGTCTCTGATAAGAAGATTGCATTCACTACAGATTACATCATGAACCTTTCTAACAGGTCAGAGAATAAAACTTTTTGCGGGAGTTCTTCTTTAATTCTATTGGAAACCGCATTGTCTTTTCACTACTGAAACTGTCCTAAAGTCATTGATGAGAACCGCATCATCCCTGATGGTCTAGTGGGATCCTCACCTCATTGTTTGTAATGGTCTAGTGTTGGCTTAAAATTACAACATTTTGGACTCATTTTAGGGACCTTATTATCCTTGATGGTCTAACCTAGTGAAAGTGGTAGTAGTGGGATAGTGGAATCTCAGAGCCTCTGATGCTCTAGTGGGAACCTCAGTACCCCTATAGGTCTACTGTCCTGGACGGTCTTTCCACTACTGATGTTGTCCCAAAGTTTTTGATGGGGACCTCATCATCCCTGATGGTCTACTTCAGGGATGGCCAATCTGAGGCCCTCCAGCTGTTGCAAAAACTACAACTCCCAGTATGCCCAGACTGCCTACAGCTATCAGCCTACAGCAGGGCATGGTGGGAGTTGTAGTTTTACAACAGCTGGAGAGTCGCAGGTTGGCCATGCCTGGTCTAGTGGGATCCTCACCACATTGTTACTTATGGTCTAGTGCAGACATGGCCAACCTGCGGCTCTCCAGCTGTTGTAAAACTACAACCCCCACCATGCTCTGATATAGGCTGACAAATGTAGGTAGTCTGGGCATGCTGGAAGTTGTAGTTTTGCAACACCTGGAGAGCCTCAGGTTAGCCATCCCTGGTCTAGTGCTGTGATGGCTAACCTTAGTTTCACCACAGCTGGAGTGCCGGAGGTTAGCCATCACTGATCTAGTGGATGCTAAAAATTCCCTGGCGCCGCTTTAAAAATGATATTTTAGAGACTCGTTTTAGAAAATAATTTGGCTTTTTATATAAATATCCAAGACTTTAGCAAACTACGTTGCTGTAGCACAGCGGCTCCAATAAGTAGACTCCGTATTAGTCCCCAGCAGAGGGGACTAGAGAATAAATGCAGTTTCCCATCGTAATATTCATTAGAGCGCAACTGATTCCATAACAAATAATCTTTTCCCTCTGACATTTGCTACACAGACGCGGTCTTTCCAAGTGTTATTACACGGACATAATCTGGCGCTGTCTTCATTTGTAATTTGGGGTGCGGTGGGATCTACTATCCTGCATTTATGTAAATGACTCCTTATAAGATGCGATTCCAGCTGTGGCCAGCAGGTGGTGTTCACATGCATACACTGTGATTGCTCTGATCTGATCCCACTTACAAAGTGTTGTAAAAAGGGGGGGAGGGGTGCAGATTTATAGGAAACATGGGGGTGACCTATGACTGGTAGCGTCCGGCTGCAGAACAGGGAACCATCACAATAATACCAGACCTCCAAGGTGTCTCTCTTTTGGAGGGACAGTCCCTACTTTTGACCCAAGTCCCTCTGTCCTTCTTTTTGACCTGAGGTATAAATTTTCATCATTAGGGTCCATTCACACGTCCGTATGTTTTAATCCGCATCCATTCCGCAAACGCGGAATCCAGAATGCGGATCCATTCATTTCAATGGCTCCGCAAAAAATGCGGACAGCACTCCGTGTGCTGTCCGCATCCGTTGTTCCGTTCCGTTATGCGGGTCCGCATATAAGATAGAGCTTGTCCTACTTTTGTCCGCATTTGCGGTCTGTGGTCCCATTGTAGTCAACGGGTCCGCAAAAAATGCGGATGATATGCGGAGTGCATCAATAGGTCATCCGCATATCATCCGCGATGGCGGATCCGTTTCCAGGAAATAGAAAGAAATACCCTACCAACATATATTCCTCCTTCCTTTTTTTTTTTGCGGAAAAATGGAACGGATGCGGATGTACAATTGGTAAAAACGAAAGATTTTTGCGAAAACACGGATCCGCAAAAAACGGAATGAAAATCTGGAAAAGAAAAATACGGACGTGTGAATGAAGCCTTACATTTACAATATTGATCTAGAAAGTGTTTGTCTGGTTCCTCTCTGTATATTAGACTCCACCTTGTATATTATTTCATTATTTGATGCAATTTAAATTTTAAAAATTTCTAGATTCAGATAATTTTTGCGGTATTGTGTAAAAAAATAAAAAATAAAAAATTACTGAAGTGCATATTCTTCTCACCATGAAATATAAGTGTCCCTCTTGGTCTGTCAAAAAATTTGGGAGGTACATTGATACAATGCTTATGAATCTCAAAACCTCAACAAGTGAATTAGGCTTCTTTTGTGCTTTGCGGATCCGCAAAAAAACCCCAAAAAACAGATGACGTCTGTATGGCATCCGTTTTTTGTGGATCCATTGTAACAATGCCTACACTTGTCCGCAAAATGGACAAGGATAGGACATGTTCTATTTTTTTTTTTTAACTGCGGGCTACGGAACAGACACACGGATGCGGACAGCACACAGTATTTTTTGCTGACCCATTAAAATGAATGGGTCCACATCCTGCCCGCAAAATATACTGCCGTGTGAAAGAAGCCTCAAAAATAACCTCACAGTTTACAGGTCAGCCTCAAACCCCCCACCCTACAAATGTTGCACTGTAAATAAGCCACCTTCACCCATGCAGCATTTCGCCAGCCCCTGAGCATGCATTAGTCTATATATACAGCAGGGGGCAGCAGTGCAGCCAGTCCCTGCAGGAGGAGCACTGGAGCTTTACAGACGGTCCCTGCTTTCTGAGCTCTGCTTGTTGCTTCTGCTCATCTCCCGCCCTGCGCCTCACTCCCAGGCTGGAGCTTTGCTGACGCTCCCTAAGCTGTTTCCAGGCTCCCCCTTCGCAAACCTCCTCCTGGAGCTTAGTATATATGTAAAAATAATAAAACCTTCCTTCTGTGGAGCCTGCAGGGGCCCCGGGGTCCTCTCATGTGTCCCCTGAGAGGGCCCCTGACAGGGAGCCTAGAGGGAGAGCAGGACTCCCCCTGAGTAAGGAGGCCCAGAGGAATCCAGTGCTTCACCATCAAGCAACTTGTTTTTCTGAAGAATGTCAGAAGTCTTAAAGGGGCGACGCCCTCATTGCTGGGCCTCCCCTGACAGGGTCACATGTTCCTGAGCTGCCCATGTGCAGGGTTATGAGCCCTCAGGTGCCCACAGCTTCAGAGCTGCAGGTCTGTTCCAGTGTGTGCATTGCAGTGCACTGGGGGCCAGCTACAGGACGAGGGAAAATGGTGCAATAATTAGAAATAAATGGGACACATTTACTAAAGTGTCTGCGCCACTTTTTTGTCGTATTCTCTCCTTGATACCTGTGTTATTTTGTGTCAACACAATTTTTTTAACATTGTAGCGCCTGTTTTGTTGTGTTATGCGACGTACGTGCCATTTTCTGATTTTACGACAAATTCGTAAGGTGGTGCGCCTTTTATGACTACACATTTAACGTGCGCCTATATTAGTCCGTCATTTTTTGGCATAGAAAGTGGCTTAAAACTATGACACTCTGGGGGGGGGTGGATTTTTCATCTACACGTGTATGACACCTGTATGAGATTTTTGGCGCACTTTTTCAGATGTGTTCTACAAAGTAATATTTGACCTTTTGCAAACAGCTTTTTAAAGTTTTACTGTAATTTTTTTTATGTGTAGAGACAGGGATAGGGAACATTTTTCTAATGTAGTTTATTTAGGGAACATCTTTAGGGCTCATGGACACAAACGGGTGCTGGCCTGGCCCGTTCTTCGGTCCGCAATGTACAGGTACACCGACTGTAGGACTGCCGTATGCGGACGCAAGACCTATTCACTTGAAGGGGTCCGTGATCTGCATCCGACGGTCCGCACTGCAAAGGTTGAAATTCGTAGTAAAAAGCCACAAAAACAGTTGACATGCTTCCGATTTCAAAATCCGAAATGTTGCCGCAGTACGCCATCACGCAAATTTACTGCAAATTCCTATAATTTGAAAATCAATTGTTAAAGGAGTTATTCTCATCTTAGACAATGGGGGCATATCGCTAGGATACGCCCCCATTGTCTTATAGGTGTGGGTCCCACCGCTGGGACCCGCACCTATATCGAAAACGGAGCCCCCAAACTAAAGGAGGGCGCACTGCGCATGCGCAGCCGCCCTCCATTCATTTCTATGGGGCCGGCGAAAATAGCCAAGCGCAGGCACAGAAATGAATGGGAGCGGGGGCCGCGCATGCGCAGTGCAGTCCCATTCATTTCTATGGGAGCAGCGGGGGAGCTGCACCTGGTGGTGGCCGGACCCCGGGAAACCTGAGGTCCTCCAGGCACAGCGCTTACCCCTCCTATCTCGAAATAGGTGCGGGTGGGACCCGCACCTATTAGGCCTCTTTCACACGAGCGTCACAGATTCAGTCCAGATGCCTTCAGGGTGCGTTCCGGAAAATCCGCACGCATCCGCACCAATCCACACGCAATCGCAGTCAGTTTTGACTGCGATTGCGTACGTTCATTCAGTTTTTTCCGCGCGGGTGCGAAGCGTTTTGATGCGTTTTTCATGCGCGTGATAAAAAACTTAATGTTTACAAACAACATCTCTTAGCAACCATCAGTGAATCACGCATTGCACGCAGACCTATTCACTCCAATGGGGCCAGGGCTGCGTGAAAAACGCAGAATATAGGAGATGCTGCGATTTTCATGCAACGGTGAACTGATGTGTGAAAAAATTCGCCCATGTGAAAAGCCCCATTGAAACGAATGGGTCAGGATTCAGTGCGGGTGCTGTGCGTTCGGAAATCTCATCCGTGTAAAAGGGGCCTAAGACAATGGGGGCATATCCTAGCGATATACCCCCATTGTCTGAGATGGGAATAACCCTTTAAAGCGTGTGGTATGATCGATGTTTACTATGCATAATTACGACTCCGTTTTATAACTGCTGAATTAAGGTAAAGCTGCATGTCAGCACGGTTTTCGGCTGCTGCACCCTTAGGTTACGAAGCACTGTCTAGACTAGATACAATTGTAACAAGCTTTCAGCTGTGAGAAGTATTAGGCTACCTGCACACATTACGGATTATGTGCGGTTTTTCCACACAGATTCTAGTGTGGAATAACCGCAGCGTATTAGAATACCACCAAAGGGTACGAGATTAGAGAAGTCTTTTTTCTCTTCTGTTTGGGAATTGACCTGCCCTGCGGAATCTGAAATCTGCATCCTGGCTGTTGTTTGTGAGATTTTTGGTACAGATTTCACCTTTTTCAAAGAGTGAGATCTGTGGCAAAACCGCATCAAAAACTGCAAGTAACACATACGTTTTTTTTGGTGCGGAAACCTGCATGGAAATCTGTGCAAATATCTTGTAAGTAAGGGCTTGTTCAAACGACTGTATGTATTCTGCGGTCTGCAAAAACGGATCCGCAAAAAATACAGATGATGTCCGTCTGAATTTCCGTATTTTGTGGAACAGAACAGCCGGCCCCTAATAGAACAGTATTATCCTTGTCCGTAACGCGGACAATAATAGGACATGTTCTATATTTTTGTGGAACGGAAATACGGACATACGGAAACGGAATGCACGCGGAGTACCTTCCGTTTTATTTTGCGGACCCATTGAAATGAATGGTTCCGCATACGGTCGGCAAAAAAATGGAATGGACACAGAAAGAAAATACGTTTGTGTGAATGAGCCCTAAACCTGCACCCATGCAGAAAAACTGAAACACTGAACGCAATCGCAATCAGTTTTTTCCTGAACAGACCCTGAGACAATCCGTATTGTTTGTGTGAAAGAGGCCTTAAAGGGGTTCTGCAGTTTTTAAAAACTGATGATCTATCCTCTGGATAGATCATCAGCATCTGATCGGCGGCGGTCCAACACCCGGGGCCCCCGCCAATCAGCTGTTTGAGTAGGCAGCGGCGCTGCAGTAGCGCCGCGGCCTTCTCTGTGTTTACCGCAGGCCCAGTGACGTCACGACTAGTATCACTGGCCTGGGCGGGGCTAAGCGCTGTTCACATGAATGGAGCCTAGCCCCGCCCAGGCCAGTGATACTAGTCGTGACGTCACTGGGCCTGCGGTAAACACAGAGAAGGCCGCGGCGCTACTGCAGCGCCGCTGCCTTCTCAAACAGCTGATCGGCGGGGGTCCCGGGTGTCGGACCCCCGCCGATCAGATGCTGATGATCTATCCAGAGGATAGATCATCAGTTTTTAAAAACTGCAGAACCCCTTTAAGATTCTTATTATTTTTTGAAAGAAAAGAATTTCATATTTGGGAATTTTGAAGGTTAAAGTGAGTCTGTCAGCAGTTTCGTCCCCTCAGAACTGCTGACAGCACTAGATAGGTGAAGGATAAGGTGGTTTGAGCAGCCCCTCCCCTCTGCTCTTGACTGGCGATTCTAGTGTCTGACCAGAAGGACACTGCACATGAAGGGAACACCCAGAGGATAATTGTGAGCGCAGCTCGAAGGGGATTACAACACGTAGCATGACCATCGCCCTAGGCATGTTTACATCACTTTACACATCACTTCCATAGAGCTGTCAGTGGTCTAATGAGGCTCTCTCGCTCGGCTGGATGGGCTGAACATCTAATATATATGGCGGCCTACCGACCCTCCCCTTGTGGCACATAAAGAAGGATCAGGCAGTTGGACTTCAACATGCCCCACCATTTGTTCTCTCAAGAAATAAGCGGCCATTAGAGGTGTCTGGCAGCGGCTTATTCCCCTCTCCCCCATTGAGAACACATGCACACTCAGCTGAGCCCAGCATGCATGTGTAGGGCACCTTTACAGAAAACACATAGGGGGAGGGGGGGAGGCAGGGGATTTATCATGAAGGAACTTTTTGAAGTCAGTGTTGCTTTGAGTCTCATTGCAGTAATTTGCACCAAATTTATGAAGTGTTGCCCGCTTATGGTAACTTGGCGCATCTTTAAATTTAACACTTTTGCCTAGAAATGTCAATCCAGTTTATTTTTAGAGAGGACCTCTCACCTCTCCTGACATACCAATTTTAATAGCTCCATGCATTCCCCATGTAATAGCAAGTCTGGAGCATCTATTCTTATGTCTCTATGTTGTGCCATTCCTTTATTATTCCTACTAGACGTTATGAATGAATTGCTAGCAGTCTGCAGTAAGGGTACAGAGGGGAGGTAACCAGTTGGGGGTGTGTCCCTGCACAGTCTGAAAATGGCAGCACTGATTGGATAGAGTCATACTGTGCAGGGACACACCCCCAACTGGTTACCTCCCCTCTGTACCCTTACCGCAGACTGCTAGTAATTCATGCATAACTTCTAGTAGGAATAATAAAGGAATGGAACAACATAGAGACATAAGAATAGATGATCCAGAATTGTTATTACATGGGGAATGCATGAAGCTATTAAACCAGACATGTCAGGAGGGGAGAGGTCCTCTTTAAGCTCTCTACCCCCCCCCCAAAAAAAAAATAAATAAATAAAAATAAAAGTAGTAAGATTGTACCTTTTTTTTTTTTGCAACTTTTTTAATTTAAAAAGCTGCTAAATCAGGCGTGCACAGAACATAGCACACCCGCTTTTCCACCGAGATTAATAAAAAAATTAAATACTGCTTTTTTTACCGATTCTGGGGTCGTAGTCTCGCTGCAGTCCATTCATTTCTTTAGCTTCCCTGCTACACTGCGATACGTGGACACGTGACATGTCCTGCCCAAGATCGACCCAAAATATGTGGAACCCTGATCAGACACTTATTTTTTCTATTGAGGCATAAAGGAAAAAAATCCTAACTTATTTTTCGTGGCAAATACACTTCAAGATCTCTGCTTGCTGTCCACTATTGGGAACATTCTCATTACATCTCTGCCCTGTGCACTGCTGCGGGGCTGTTACAGTGTATCAGATCTCACTCTCTTTTGTATTTGTGAGACTTCTGTTCCTCTGACTTCTCACCCAAAGAGGTTTCGCAGCAGCTGCCCTCGTCCAGTCTTAGAAACCCGGCATGAGGAGCCATAACCTCGGGGTCACACCCGAACCTCCAATTGTTCAACTGGACCTTGACTCACCGTACAAGCATGTGGCTGTGAAACTCTGCAGCTGCTGCAGAACTTCTTGCATTATGAAAAACCCTCACAGCATAACCATGATAATTGTAGCCTAGACCTCTTAAAAAACCTACGATCCCTACTACACTGGCCACACAGTAGACTGCCCCTAAGTCCTAAGAGGTTCTGTAGCAGCTGCTCCATCACCATTTATTTCAATGTAGTTTACTGCATCAGCTTTAACCCCGTTTGTTTTTTAACCATGAGTGACTAAGGGAGCTGCCACAGCCTCATTTCCACTAATGGCCATCAGAGCTGCCAAGAGGTTCTGCAGCAGCTACTCTGCCATTTATTCCCATTGGCTTTAATCCAGCTTGCTTTCCTAAAAGAGGTTCTGCAGCTGCTACATCCTCATTTCCACTAATGGCCAGCTGAGCTACCAAGAGGTTCTGCAGCTGCTGTAGCCTAATTTCCACTAATGGCCATCAGAGCCTCCAAGAGGTTCTGCAGCAGCTGCTCCATTGCCATTTATTTCCATGTAGTTTCCTGCATCGTCTTTAATCCAGCTTGCTTTTCTAAGAGGTTCTGCAGTTGCTATATCCTCATTTCCACTAATGGACACCCAAGATGCCAAGAGGTTCTGCAGCAGCTGCACCCA
This sequence comes from Rhinella marina, assembly GCA_900303285.1. Classification (NCBI taxonomy): domain Eukaryota; kingdom Metazoa; phylum Chordata; class Amphibia; order Anura; family Bufonidae; genus Rhinella; species Rhinella marina. Next base: position 60,792 of record ONZH01024963.1, read on the forward strand.
CACTCCTCCTATTACCGTGTGGTCCCCTTCATTGGTTCTGCAGGAGTTTAATCACCAAGAGGTTCTGCAGCAGCTGCACCCTCACTCCCCCTATTATCGTGTAGTCGCCTTCACTGGTTCTGCAGGAGTTTAATCACCAAGAGGTTCTGCAGCAGCTGCACCCTCACCCACCCTATTACTGTGTAGTCGCCTTCACTGGTTCTGCAGGAGTTTAATCACCAAGAGGTTCTGCAGCAGCTGTACTCCCACTCCCCCTATCTCCATGTAGTCTCCTTCATTGGTTCTGCAGGAGTTTAATCACCAAGAGGTTCTGCAGCAGCTGCACCCCCACTCCCCCTATTACCCTGAGTCGCCTTCACTGGTTCTGCAGGAGTTTAACCCCCAAGAATTTCTACAGCAGCAGCAGCAGCAGCTCCCCCTCCAGCTCATTAACTCTGAGGTTCTGCATCAGCTGCGGCCACCCTTCCCAGTTCCTCCCCTTCCACCCGTCCAGTGACCCTGGGGTGAGCAGGAATAAGCTCTCTCTGTATCCGTGCGAGCGGCCCCCAGTGGGCGCTGGAGGTATCGCCGCTTTAATTGGGGCCCCTTGAAACCGCCTCCGGGTTCCATGTTTGTATCCGAGCTGTGAGCGGAGAACTCCATGTTGTAACAAAGTTTCCAGATCTTCCTTTTTTTGTTTTTATTTTTTTTTCTTTCTTTTTTTTTTTCTCCCTCCCCCCGCTCGGCGCCCGTCCCCTCCATGCCCTCCGTCCTGTCCCCTTCTCGCCCTGTGTTCCTCGATTCTCCGGCCAACCCCAAGCCCAGAGGTAGGAAGAAGTGAGAGGAGTCCTGCAGGATCCAGATCCGGGGAGGTGTGATGGACAATCCGTCCATATTCACCCAGGTCAGCCGAGAAGATGTGAGCTCACCCCTGCAAGAGAAAGGTAAGTGCATGGGCCCCTGAAAGCGTTCCCCAAATATTACCCCTGTCCCCAGAGCAGGGTGGGGGCTGCACACCTCACTCAACATTAGGCCCCTTTTCTTTTGGATTTGAGCCTTTTGGAGTCTCTGGCTTTTGTATTGAAGCTGTGCCCCCCTACAATTTCACTGTGTACCCCAATAATGCTAAACCCCAATAGGCATTGCAATCCAGTGTCTATGTTTTTGCGATGAGCCCCAGCAATGGAAGGGTTAATCGCATGAACCCCTTAAAAAGGGGGTTTGACAGATAAGGGGGCGGGGCACCTGAATGTGTCACAGGTCCCGGACCCCTCTCTGGTGACATCCAGTGATCAGGTCCTGCATTCTAGCAATTGTCGGGGTGCCCACATTTTATTTGGGGGTAGACTGCTGATCTCTGCAGGTAATAGGCGTGATCGGTTTTAACCCCTTGTGGCTTGTTACGTTCTTGACAGCTATGGAAGACTGATCCCCCTTGCCCCCACCCCAAAGACCCTGGAGCGTCACCATGAAACCCCCCCCCCCCCGATCCTAATGATCCCGGACCCTGTCCCTGCAGATCTGAGAAGGACCCCCGCTCTCCTTCCAGATCCTTCACTGGGTTTGACAGGAACTTGTTTAAACAGCAAATAAAGGGAATAAGGAATTTTTGGCACGCAGCCCGCACGCTGTGTCCCTGCACTGGAAAAGTCCAGGGTCCCAGTTAGTTCCTGCTGGTAGATACATATTTACTGGAGGGGGGAGGGTTTTTTATGGTATTGGTGGGGGGGTCCTGCTTGTCACCCTGGGGACTGTGGCGCTTTCTGTGGGGCCTGACCCGCACATTATGGCCGTGGCTTTATGTTCCCAAATTGAAAGCAAAAATAAGTTACTTTGTAGCCGCCGGGGAAGTGAAAGCGACTCGTTTCTCTAATCAGTAAATGGCGCCCTCGATGGTGAGCTCATCGGCTTACCACATCTTAAATCAGTGATAAAGGGTTAAATATTTTACTCGTCAGCTAAACGGTCTTGAAATGTTGTACTGATGTGGTCACAAGCAAAAATGTTCAAACTGCATGTGATTTCCCCTCATGGGGCATCAGAAGGAAGGCTCATGCTGTAGGCATCGCCCGCTGGTGACCCCCTATTAGCCACTGAGTATGTGGTGCCCCCTTCTGTTCCTGAGAGACCCTAGAGCAGGGATGCCCAACCTGCGGCCCTCCAGCTGGTGTAAAACTACAACTCCCAGCATGCCTGGACAGCCTACAGCTACTAGGGCATGCTGGGAGCTGTAGTCTTGCAACAGCTGGAGGGCCGCAGGTTGGACATCCCTGCCCTAGAGCCGTACCCTGACCATACGTCAGTAATCCTTAGGCCTTATTCGCTCATTGGGTATTATATGCAGATGTGACGCGCGGATATCTGTGGCGAAATACAGTAGCATTAACGTTAATGATCTTTACAAAATACCACGGACACATTCTGGAATATTTCCATACGTCAAGATTTTTAAATCTGCAGCACGATACGATTTTTATATAGAAATTCCCCATTGGCGGTGATGAAGTCCGGAGGTGGATATTAGGATGAGCCACAAATTCTGTAAGTCCGAAATGGAAAAAAAAAAAAAAACAAAAACCCATGCTCTCCTCCACTGGTGTTTCTTGGTGCTCCCATAGTCCAATGCCGGCCTCCTGCAATGCCCTCTCTTCCCATGTGACCGTTGCAGCCAGTCGTCATTGCAGGGGGCAGAGTTGTACAGAGACCGCCATCGGACCAGGGAAGAGCCAGGGCAGGCGAGTATTCTGTTTTTAGCCTGTTTTCCACCTCAGCGGTCACATGTCGCTGCCAGTGATGTATTGTTCTTGCACACCTGACTGCTGAGACCAATGAGCGGCTGCAGCGGTCCTGTGACCAAGAACAGGTGCCCATCATGTCCGGTCCAGCACTGCCACTGGTGGCACTTTGAAAAGTGAGGGTTATTACTGTCCTTGTGCAAATGTACTGATCAGTGGTATCCGTCAGGGATTCCCGTGTTTTCCATTTCAAGATATTAATAGGATTGTATGCAGGTGATCTTGTCCTTTTTACGTCTGATATGGGGTCACTTACTTTTTTTCAAGCTGTACTTTTCACAAAATCGCTTTACTTTAGCTGCAGCGGGAGCGGAGTCTGAATCTGATTGACAGCTTCCTCCCTGTACTTTGATTAGGGAGAAAGTTGTCAGTCAGAAGCAGCAGGGCTAGGGAATTGTCAGCTCAGGAATTTTGAGGTCTCCACTGGACATTCGTACCATTGAGCTGCAGCTAATAACCAAATATTTTATATGAGAAAAAAGTAAATGAACCTGCTCTGGAATCAGGATTTGCTTTATGGCACAGCGACACTGATTGCACGACACTTTTCACGGCCAGGATCCCTGAGTAGCGGGAATAACAGTGTTGGATTTCTTGCGCTTGCCGCAGTGATCCCATTCATTTCCGCCGCGCGACAACTGTTGCCGTGTAGCCCTAGCCTTCCTGTGGATGCTCATTAGCGATTATCTGCATGATTCTCAGCCCATGTAAAGGGCCCTTAAAGAGGCTCTGTCACCACTTTGCCACCTATGTATTTATACACATAGGCCTGTAGGTGTTGTAATCCTCTCCCCAGACATACCTTCAAATTGCAGAGCCAAGCAGCGATTCTTCCAGAAAAAGAACTTTTATAAATATGTAAATGAGGCTTTGGAGCACCGGGAGGCGTGCTCCTTCAGTCTGAGCACTGCTTCATCAACGCCCTCCCGGCTCCAAAACCCGCCCTGCAGCCTTTATCCCCGCCCCTCCTGTCTCTGATGGACAGCACTAGACCGAAGGGTCTGAAATCTCGCGCCTGCGCAGTCGGAACTTCGCCAGCGCATGCGCTGTACGCATGAAGTGCCGAACACTGCAAGCGCGTTCAATGTATTGCGTACGCTCAGATGATCTTCAGGGTTCAGAGAATTTACGGCGCGTACGTAATGAGTTTAACGCGCTTGCAGTGCCGAACAAAGTTCAGACTGCACAGGAAGTCCATATGAGACAGGAGGGGCGGGGATAAAGGCTGCAGGGCGGGTTTTGGAGCCGGGAGGGCGTTGATGAAGCAGTGCTCAGACTGAAGGAGCACGCCTCCCGGTGCTCCAAAGCCTCATTTACATATTTATAAAAGTTCTTTTTCTGGAAGAATCGCTGCTTGGCTCTGCAATTTGAAGGTATGTCTGGGGAGAGGATTACAACACCTACAGGTGACAGAGCCTCTTTAAGAAGGCCAGCTCCAGATGTTACAGGAGTCTATGGGAACTATGAAACTGTGGACGGAGAGGTTGTTTTTTTTTTTCCGTTTTTTTGGGTCAGTGGTGTGTTTTGGAAATCGAAGTGTGTGTGCTCTGGGTCTGGTGCTGGGTCTTTTTTTATTTTATTTTTATGCATCTTGCGTTTTGCTATGTGTGCTAGCATTTTTTGATGCTGTTTATTTTACCAGTGGCTTTTTTTCATACAGCTCTACAAAAGTAGTACTTTCATCTAAAAAAAAAATGTGACGTAATCCGCAGGCAGCATGTTATAGAGCAGGAGGAGCTGAGCAGATTAATATATAGCTTTATGGGAAAAGATTCCATAAAACTCGTAATTTATTCAATTAATTTCTTTCTCATTCTGGGCTTCACTGACAGTCTTCCCTCTATGACTGTGAATACAGAGAAAGCTGTGAGTCACTGATAGGACCGCCTCCTCATAGAGGGAAGGCTGTCATCACTGATAGGACCTCCTCCTCATAGAGGGAAGGCTGTCAATCACTGATAGGACCTCCTCCTCATAGAGGGAAGGCTGTCAATCACTGATAGGACCTCCTCCTCATAGAGGGAAGGCTGTCAATCACTGATAGGACCGCCTCCTCATAGAGGGAAGGCTGTCAATCACTGATAGGACCTCCTCCTCATAGAGGGAAGGCTGTCAGTCACTGATAGGACCTCCTCCTTATACAGGGAAGGCTGTCAATTACTGATAGGACCTCCTCCTCATAGAGGGCAGGCTGTCAGTCACTGATAGGACCTCCTCCTCATAGAGGGAAGGCTGTCAGTCACTGATAGGACCTTCTCCTTATACAGGGAAGGCTGTCAATTACTGATAGGACCTCCTCCTCATAGAGGGCAGGCTGTCAGTCACTGATAGGACCTCCTCCTCATAGAGGGAAGGCTGTCAGTCACTGATAGGACCTTCTCCTTATACAGGGAAGGCTGTCAATTACTGATAGGACCTCCTCCTCATAGAGGGAAGGCTGTCAGTCACTGATAGGACCTCCTCCTCATAGAGGGCAGGCTGTCAATCAGTGATAGGATCTCCTCCTCATAGAGGGCAGGCTGTCAGTCACTGATAGGACCTCCTCCTCATAGAGGGAAGGCTGTTAATCACTGATAGGTCCTCCTCCTCATAGAGGGAAGGCTGTCAATCACTGATAGGACCTCCTCCTCATAGAGGGAAGGATGTGAGTCACTGATAGGACCTCCTCCTCATAGAGGAAGGCTGTCAATCACTGATAGGACCTCCTCCTCATAGAGGGAAGGCTGTCAATCACGGATAGGACCGCCTCCTCATAGAGGGAAGGCTGTCAGTCACTGATAGGACCTCCTCCTCATAGAGGGAAGGATGTCAATCACTGATAGGACCTCCTCCTCATAGAGGGAAGGCTGTCAATCACTGATAGGACCGCCTCCTCATAGAGGGAAGGCTGTCATCACTGATAGGACCTCCTCCTCATAGAGGGAAGGATGTCAGTCACTGATAGGACCGCCTCCTCATAGAGGGAAGGCTGTCAGTCACTGATAGGACCTCCTCCTTATACAGGGAAGGCTGTCAATTACTGATAGGACCTCCTCCTCATAGAGGGCAGGCTGTCAGTCACTGATAGGACCTCCTCCTCATAGAGGGAAGGCTGTCAGTCACTGATAGGACCTTCTCCTTATACAGGGAAGGCTGTCAATTACTGATAGGACCTCCTCCTCATAGAGGGAAGACTGTCAATCACTGATAGGACCTCCTCCTCATAGAGGGCAGGCTGTCAATCAGTGATAGGATCTCCTCCTCATAGAGGGCAGGCTGTCAGTCACTGATAGGACCTCCTCCTCATAGAGGGAAGGCTGTTAATCACTGATAGGTCCACCTCCTCATAGAGGGAAGGCTGTCAATCACTGATAGGACCTCCTCCTCATAGAGGGAAGGATGTGAGTCACTGATAGGACCTCCTCCTCATAGAGGGAAGGCTGTCAATCACTGATAGGACCTCCTCCTCATAGAGGGAAGGATGTGAGTCACTGATAGGACCTCCTCCTCATAGAGGGAAGGCTGTCAATCACTGATAGGACCTCCTCCTCATAGAGGGAAGGCTGTCAATCACTGATAGGACCGCCTCCTCATAGAGGGAAGGCTGTCAATCACTGATAGGACCGCCTCCTCATAGAGGGAAGGCTGTCAATCACTGATAGGACCGCCTCCTCATAGAGGGAAGGCTGTCAATCACTGATAGGACCTCCTCCTCATAGAGGGAAGGCTGTCAATCACTGATAGGACCGCCTCATCATAGAGGGAAGGCTGTCAGTCACTGATAGGACCTCCTCCTCATAGAGGGAAGGCTGTCATCACTGATAGGACCTCCTCCTCATAGAGGGAAGGATGTCAGTCACTGATAGGACCGCCTCCTCATAGAGGGAAGGCTGTCAGTCACTGATAGGACCTCCTCCTTATACAGGGAAGGCTGTCAATTACTGATAGGACCTCCTCCTCATAGAGGGCAGGCTGTCAGTCACTGATAGGACCTCCTCCTCATAGAGGGAAGGCTGTCAGTCACTGATAGGACCTTCTCCTTATTCAGGGAAGGCTGTCAATTACTGATAGGACCTCCTCCTCATAGAGGGCAGGCTGTCAGTCACTGATAGGTCCTCCTCCTCATAGAGGGAAGGCTGTCAATCACTGATAGGACCTCCTCCTCATAGAGGGAAGGCTGTCAATCACTGATAGGTCCTCCTCCTCATAGAGGGAAGGCTGTCAATCACTGATAGGACCTCCTCCTCATAGAGGGAAGGATGTGAGTCACTGATAGGACCTCCTCCTCATAGAGGGAAGGCTGTCAATCACTGATAGGACCTCCTCCTCATAGAGGGAAGGCTGTCAATCACTAATAGGACCGCCTCCTCATAGAGGGAAGGCTGTCAGTCACTGATAGGACCTCCTCCTCATAGAGGGAAGGCTGTCATCACTGATAGGACCTCCTCCTCATAGAGGGAAGGCTGTCAGTCACTGATAGGACCGCCTCCTCATAGAGGGAAGGCTGTCAGTCACTGATAGGACCTTCTCCTTATACAGGGAAGGCTGTCAATTACTGATAGGACCTCCTCCTCATAGAGGGCAGGCTGTCAGTCACTGATAGGACCTCCTCCTCATAGAGGGAAGGCTGTCAATTACTGATAGGACCTCCTCCTCATAGAGGGCAGGCTGTCAGTCACTGATAGGACCTCCTCCTCATAGAGGGAAGGCTGTCAGTCACTGATAGGACCTTCTCCTTATACAGGGAAGGCTGTCAATTACTGATAGGACCTCCTCCTCATAGAGGGCAGGCTGTCAGTCACTGATAGGACCTCCTCCTCATAGAGGGAAGGCTGTCAATTACTGATAGGTCCTCCTCCTCATAGAGGGAAGGCTGTCAATCACTGATAGGACCTCCTCCTCATAGAGGGAAGGCTGTGAGTCACTGATAGGACCTCCTCCTCATAGAGGGAAGGCTGTCAATCACTGATAGGACCGCCTCCTCATAGAGGGAAGGCTGTCAGTCACTGATAGGACCTCCTCCTCATAGAGGGAAGGCTGTCAGTCACTGATAGGACCTCGTCCTCATAGAGGGAAGGCTGTCAATCACTGATAGGGCCGCCTCCTCATAGAGGGAAGGCTGTCAATCACTGATAGGGCCGCCTCCTCATAGAGGGAAGGCTGTCAATCACTGATAGGGCCGCCTCCTCATAGAGGGAAGGCTGTCAATCACTGATAGGACCTCCTCCTCATAGAGGGAAGGCTGTCAATCACTGATAGGACCTCCTCCTCCTCATAGAGGGAAGGCTGTCAGTCACTGATAGGACCTCCTCCTCATAGAGGGAAGGCTGTCAGTCACTGATAGGACCTCCTCCTCATAGAGGGAAGACTGCCCATCACTGATAGGACCTCCTCCTCATAGAGGGAAGGCTGTCAGTCACTGATAGGACCTCCTCCTCATAGAGGGAAGGCTGTCAGTCACTGAAAGGACCTCCTCCTCATAGAGGGAAGGCTGTCAATCACTGATAGGACCTCCTCATCATAGAGGGAAGACTGTCAATCACTGATAGGACCATCTCCTCATAGAGGGAAGGCTGTCAGTCACTGAAAGGACCTCCTCCTCATAGAGGGAAAGATGTCAATCACTGATAGGACCGCTCCTGGACTTCAAGGCCCAGAATGAGCAGGAATTAAAATTTTTTTCTATAAAACCCATATATCAATCTGCTCAGCTCCTCCTCCTCTATTACCTGCTGCCTTCAGCTCAGTCACCGTGTTCAATGTGACAGGTTCCCTTTAACTGACGAACTGTGGAATGAGACATTAGAGACTGAAATGCTGCTGTTTCCTGACTTGATCCAGTTCACACCAGTGCTTCTGTCAGGCTCTGTGCACACTGGATCCGACCCCGCGTAGTGTGTACTGCAGCCTATACGTTACACGTATCCATAGGTCTCCCTGTTAGATAACTCGACCGAATAAGACCTAATATATGGTCCAAGCCCCAGGTCCAGCCTCTTGGTCAGTGCTGTAGGAGAAATCTTCCACAGATCTGCACATCCTCGTCTTCGGGGTCTTGCCGTGCTTCTTCTTCTTTTTGTAGACTTGAAACATTTTTCCAGGAGCGACATTTCTTGCCACATGTTGTACGGATTGTAGGCCTTATGGAAGTCACCGCCAAGCCCTATAAACGTCGCCATCGTTGTAGCTTTCCCAGGCTCCTGAAGGGCAGATCTGCATGTAATAGAGCAGCCCACCCAGCTTTCCCACCTTCTAGTTGTCCAGGAATGTATATAAGTAGGCAGATCATGAGTTAACGGGACACACCCCGGGTAGAGGCTGTCCTAGGAGCAGAGGAACACACGGCTCAGTAAGGGAGAGTTCACATCACCCTTTCAATATCTGTTCTTCTGATGCGTCATCAAAAAAAACAGGTTCCTGTAAAAAAAAAAAAAAAAAAAAAAAACGGATCCAGAGTGTCAGTTCTGTACATTTGGCATCCTTTTGAGCCATTTCCATCTGAGATCCATTTTTCTAGATGGAGAAAAAAAAAAGTCCTGCATGCAGAACTTTTTTTTTCTGTCTATAAAAACGGATCCGAGACGGAAACGGATGCCAAATGTACAGAACGGACGCTCCGGATCCGTTTTTTTTTCTTTTTGGTTCAGAAGAACGGAAAAATGGAACGGTGATGTGAACTTCAATGGGGCTGCAAAAGATGCTCCGTTCCGCAGCCCCGAAAAAAAGAAAAAGCACATGTCCTATTCTTGTCTGTTTTGCAGGCAAGAATAGGCATTTCTATAATGGGTCGCCCGTTTCACAAATTGCGGAAGGCACACGGGCAGCATCCGTGTTTTGCGGACCCCAAAACACGGCACTTTCGTGTGTATGAGCCCTAAGGTTGTTAACAGTTCTACAGCTCGAATCATTGATTGACTTGTAACGAGCTCTTGATTAATGCAGTAGGGAGATGAAACCGGGTGATGGTGCCCCTGCCCCCTATATTTTTGGGGTTGGTCCCCTTCTTAGTCTGCATGGGGGATCATAAGTCATTGGGTGTTGCAGTTGATGACACAACCGTACAATGGCGGCACGTATCGTATACTTACAAATACATTTTCAATCGATCTGGTCTCTGTTGCTGGGCAACATCTACACATGGTTCTATCCCAGGTCTGACTTTGGCAGTGAGCCCCATGTATGGCCAGGTTCAGGGTTCTGTGACCCCCATGAAGCCTAGTTCACATTTCATTGATTTGGTCAGTTATTTCCATCAGTGATTGTGATCCAAAACCAAGTGCGGGTCAAAAACACAGAACAGGAGGAAATCTGTATACCTCAGCTTTGTATAGGCTCCGCTTCTGGTTATGGCTCACAATCACTGATGGAAATGACTGACCAAACACTGACCGTGTGAAAGTGCAGAAGTTGGGGATTATGCATCTCATGTACACTTTGCTTCTTCTTCTGTCTGGATGTCGACCTGTTGTGCGGATTCTGATATACATAGCGTCTCAGTTTCTGGTACGGATTTCACCCTGTTCAATGGAAGTCTGAGATCTGAGGCAAAACTGCATCAAACCTGCACCAAAAAACGCAAGTACGGTAAGACATGCAGAATTTGGTGTAGAAACAAAGAGAAATCCACATGGAAATTTGTGCGGATCTTCTACATTATATATATCTATGTTTACCCCCAATAATTTGCCTGATAATTGGTCCGTGTTAAAGGACCTTAAGGCAAGTAATCTTTAATCATGTATAACAGGATAATCTGTCAGTGGCCCCCAGGCTCCATGCATCACCCTGAAGATGGCTAAGGCTACTTTCACATTAGCCCTTTGTACGGATCCGGCGGGTCCCTTGACCAGATAATACAACCATGTGGATCCGTAATGAACGGATCCGGTTGTATTATCTTTAGCATCTCTTAAACGGATCCGTCATGAACTCCATTGAAAGTCAGTGGAGGATGGATCCATTTACAAGTGTGTCAAACCAAACGGATTCGTCCCCATTGACTTGCATTGGGGGCCGTTCCAGATCCATCTTGGTGCGCATGCCAAGACCGGAGAGCATGTTGCGGTTTGCTCTCTGGTCTGAAGACGAAACGGAATGCTTCTAGGAGCCTCCGTTGTCTTCGGTTCAGTTTTGTCCCCATTGACAATGAATGGGGACAAAACTGAAGCGTTTTATTCCGGTACTGAGCCCCTATGACGGAACTCAATACCGGAATAAAGAAAATGCTAGTGTGAAAGTAGCCTAAGGGCTAATGCACACAAAATTGTGCTGTCCGTGCTGCAGACTGCAAATAGCGTTCCACAATGCACGGGTACCGCCGCCGCATTGGCCGCTGTTTTCAGATGTGGACCCCTTCACTTGAATGGGTCTACGATGCTCAAGATTCAGTCCGCACCACAAGAAATCCAACAGAGGCGCCCCATAGTGCTTCCGTTGGCTTTCGCTCCTTGCCTACACACCACTTCATATCTTGCAGATTTTGGACCCATTCAATCTATTTGCGGGCCGCAATACGGGCATGTGCTTCAGCCCTAAAACTGAACTTCCTCCAGTTCTGTCCTACACCTTCAGATCAGCATGTGTAGCGACCACAAAATCTTATCTATGAAAGGAAAAATCACTGTGGTTTCTAACTGTCAGCAACTGATCTGATGCAACTAATGTCACTGACATAACCATGACGGACCATGTGCCCCACAGCAACAATGTGAGCTCTGTGGTATGAGCGGAGGAAAGTGATACTGTAACAAACTAAAATGAATATAACTGCTGTACCTGTTATACCTGACTAATATAATACTGCTCCTATGTACAAGAATATAACTACTATAATACTGCTCCTATGTGCAAGAATATAACTAATATAATACTGCTCCTATGTACAAGAATATAACTACTATAATACTGCTCCCTATGTACAAGAATATAACTACTATAATACTGCTCCTATGTACAAGAATATAACTACTATAATACTGCTCCTATGTACAAGAATATAACTAGTATAATACTGCTCCTATGTACAAGAATATAACTAGTATAATACTGCTCCTATGTACAAGAATATAACTACTATAATACTGCTCCTATGTACAAGAATATAACTACTATAATACTGCCTCCTATGTACAAGAATATAACTACTATAATACTACCTCCTATGTACAAGAATATAACTACTATAATACTGCTCCTATGTACAAGAATATAACTACTATAATACTGCCTCCTATGTACAAGAATATAACTAGTATAATACTGCTCCTATGTACAAGAATATAACTAGTATAATACTGCTCCTATGTACAAGAATATAACTACTATAATACTGCTCCTATGTACAAGAATATAACTACTATAATACTGCCTCCTATGTACAAGAATATAACTACTATAATACTGCCTCCTATGTACAAGAATATAACTAATGTCTGCTTGCTGCCAGTGAATGGAAATACCCTTGTTTATATCTGGAGGCTGTACAGACCTAAACCACAGCTCAGGGTTTGCTATACTTGTACCCAATGTAGACAATACTCTGTTATCAAAACAACCTGGACCCCAGACTGATACATTTTACTGCATTGATACATTGTAACAATCTCTCAGTACAGGAGTTATTTGTGCTGCCGATGTTCTATTCTCGGGGCGCTGTCTCACCTTCTTATTTTTTAATTCATTTTTTGAAGCAAAAGCAAGGAGTGGATTATAAAGAAGTGGAGAAGTTGTATCTGCCCTGAATACTTTCTCCTCTTATGATCCACACCTGATTTTTACCTTTAAAAACCTGCTTACCTAGTGGATTTTTTTTGTAGCAGCCTCTCAGTTGTAACAAATATCATTAGGTCTGTTCTGGCTTTTAGCTTCTAGATGTAAGCAGTAATGCTTCGATTCACTGACAGCAAGCAGAGATCTCTGATGCTAAATTAAAGGATTGTTACTAAACCGACTGCGTGAGGTTTGAACATTTGCCACGATTGCACCTCATACATCTCATATCGTTGTTGATTTCATCTAATTCACTGTTTTACCGGAAAATGAAGTTTTCATAAACAACGCGCAGCGGCGGCGGATACGCAGATACAGGGTTGATGAGCGAATCGCATGTGCTGATGCTGCGTCTTTTGTTAAAGGGCCAGTAACCTGAAATAATTTTGATATCAGGTGCTTGTTTTTGGAAAAAGGGCATGGCGGGGCATGACATTTTTAACCCTTCCTCTTCCACTCTCCTGTAATAAGAAGTTAACATGTAAAAATAAAGGGAAAACTGGAGATTTGCTGTTCAGAGGCCTTGGAAAGCTGGGTAGCTGCTGGGTCCATATTGGTTTTCCCAGCTTTGCTGTAGTCGCCCAGCTTTCCCAGAGTCCTCAGTGTAAAACCTCATTAGGCGGTGACGTGGCATGGGGCAGATTTTCCCTCAAGGCCCCAGGAAAGCTGTGTGAATGATTGACTTGACTTTGGTCAGATGCTCACTACTTGTATCCGTTTCTGAGAAAGCTGAGTCACTTCCACGTCCAGGACGACCAATATGGGCACAGATATGGCTGTCATAGGAGTGGTCACCCAGTCCTGAATGACATCTGCCTGGTTACAGTGAAGTCCTGGGTTTGGACATGGTAGCCCTATTGACCACATTGTTTGTCACCCAGCTTTCCCAGAACCAGATAGGACTGGAGGACTCTGTGGGCTCTGTCCCGGCAGCGCTGCGGTCTCTGGGAGCTGCGTATGTCCTGGCAGGGTGTTCGGGTGTGGCTGCAGTTGACATTGTTGCTGCCCACGCAGGGAGGTGTGCGATGTGCACAGGAGGCGCCTTTTCCCCGCTCTCTCCGAGCACTGAGAGGTTCCCAGACGTTGTGTCCCTCACGTCCCTTCATATAATGGTGCTCCTCCCAGGGAAGGGGGCCAACATTTAACTTCCGATCTGGGCGATGTCTTGGAAATACATACTGTGCCCTATCTATAATGGAGCTGAACATGGAGGAGAAGACGTCATCGGAAAGCTGGGTGACATCCATCATGGGCAGTACTAAAGCTTCATCATGGTTGTCATTCAGCTTTCCTAGTCCCAGCGCTGGGGGAGGGCATGCATTCCAGATTGTCCGTTCAGTAATCTGGGAAAGCTGGGTGACGATCCCTATGTGAGCTCTAATAGTATGCCTCTGGGGTCACCCAGCTTTTCTGTTATCAGATGCAATGGTAGGAGAAGGCAGCCACAGCTTTCCCGGACTCCTGTATGGCGATGCAGGCATTGATCCCTGGTCCTCCTATTGTTGCATATCTAGCTGGGCCTTTATGCCAGTCAGATCGAAAGTACCAGGCCTGCCTGGGAGGAGGGGGCAGGGGCCATCACCCAGCTCTCCCAGGCGTCGTCACCCAGCTCTCCCAGGCTCCTAAAAGGCAATTCTCCCTGCCATGTGATAGGTGAGTGGTCACATGGGAACTCGTCTGGATTGATTTGGGCCGATGTCAGGACCAGCGATAAATGAGATAAATGACGCTATAACCGTTTATCTCGCCCGTCATTTATCACCCAGGCTGTAAATGATTTTCAGCGACAGCGTGACCATCCACATAGGGGAGAGGAAGCATCAGTCTGCATAGAAAGAACATATGGGTTTCTGCACCCCCGACTAGATAGGACTTCTAATGAAACGCTGACCCTCTGGGTACGGGATAATGACCCTCTGGGTACGGGATAATGACCCTCTGGGTACGGGATAATGACCCTCTGGGTACGGGATAATGACCCTCTGGGTACGGGATAATGACCCTCTGGGTACGGGATAACGACATTCGGGGTACGGGATAATGACGCGGACACTCGGGGTGACTGATAACAGAGAACAGCAGCTCGTCGGTCTGGACTCCCTCTGACAGGAGATGATAGCAGTATTAGAGGCAGTGCCAGGAGTATACATATATATATACTATACAGAGACTGGCTGATCTCAGAGCAGAGGTGTCGTCACTGTGTGTACATTATATTCCTCTGGATTCATAGACGTCCCCTGATCTTGAACTACTGCAGATCTTCATAAATGTTCTCATCAGGGGTCTGGGAAAGCTGGGTGTGTTTGAGGATGATAGTGATCACGGCATTTGTGATTTCATGCACGTTCGCAGCCATTAATGAGTAACCCTGGAGCTTCTCCTCTCACTTCCTCGTGTCCTTGTTTTGTTTTATTGCTCTGGATAAAATTCTCCTGAAAGGTGTGACTGGAATTCTGCGCTTGTTTTCTATCTCCAGGCCCAGCCCAGTATCAGAGGCTCCTCCCCCTGGGCTGAGGCCCCTCCTCTCAGTCTCTGGGAAGCAGTCGTCATCGTTTTCTCACTGGTGGTTTAGTAATCATTCTGCCCTCACTGTAATCATCTCTGCATGCTCTGACCTCCTGCCCATCTCAGTGTAAAGCATGGTGGACAGAGCAGCAGCCACAGTCTTAGATGTGAGAGGTGGTAGATTCCACAGACTCTGACAGACCCCTTAAGCACATCCTAATATGGGAAAAATTGCCTGAAACAAATAGACCCAGAGGTTCCAGCACCCCCTAGACTTATAGAGAACCCCTAAAGAAAGTCCCTCCAAATAAGGAGCGGAAAGTATGTGGGCACTCAGGAGATTTACTAGCTTCTCAGGGAGTTCAGGGAATCTGGAAAGATTGGCAAGTATTCTCCAGTCGCCTCCAAAGCTGCACTCTTCTGCCTGCAACTTAATTAGACTTCTTAGCAGGTGCCACAGAAGAGCGCGCAGACACTGAAGCAGCAGGGCCGCTTTCAGCTGCCAGATCATCCAGCCTTAGAAGCTGGCAGAAATTTGAATGCAGCTTTGGATGTGGTTGGAGTACAATGTGACATTGCTAGCTGTCCTAGTTGTGCGCTGTATTGTGCCGTATGGACTGTCTGAGCAGCGGGTTTAACCCCGTCTTACCCAGAATGGCCGTCAGTACAAGGCCAGATAGTGGAACTGTTTAATATTCTGGGCTCCAGGGTCTTCCTCTCTCTGTGTATTCTGGCAGAGCTGCAAAGGCTGGATATGCCTGCAAGACAAGGGGGGGAGGGGGGGTCAGCAGTAGAGCATCATGGGAGCAAAAGGTTGGCGCTAAAAGTGGAGAAAGGAAGATGGATAGAGGAAAAACATTGGGGGCGTCATGGAAACAGGGGCGAGGGAGGGGCCGGGGGCGTCCTATGGATACTTTGTAGTCAGTGGATGAATGAAACGTTGGGGCTGAAAAGGAAGGTGGGGGGGGGGTCACCACAGAACGCGAGTGGCCATCGCCTCGTATTGTGTGCTGTGTGTTTTACATTTGGCAATTTTATGTTTTTCTACCCAAAATAATGTCCCTTTATGGATGAATTCAATTTTGCTTGTAAAAAAAAAAACTATAACCAAGTGGCCCTTAAAGGGCCGGTAACTCAGGACTTAAAGGGGTTGTCTCATGATGGACAATGGGGGCATATCGCTAGGATATGCTCCCATTGGCTTATAGGTGCTGGTCCCACCGCTGGGATCCGCACCTATATCGAGAACGGAGCTCCCAAACTGAAGGAGGGCGCACTGCGCATGTGCAGCCGCCCTCCATTCATTTATACCCAGACCGGAGACCCAAAAGGAGGGCGCACTGCGCATAGAAATGAGTGGGAGTGGGGGCGGAGAATGCGCGGTACGCTCCCATTCATTTTTATGGGGATCTGGTTTGGTGGTGGCCGGAACGGAGTCCTCCAGCCTCCACCTTGTGAGGCTCCGTTCTGAGAGGAGGCGGGACCCGCATCTATAAGACAATGGGGGCATATCCTAGCGATATGCCCTCATTGTCCATCATGAGACAACCCCTTTAAGGTGAGTGGTCACATGTCTCTCGAGAGGCTCAGATATGAGATATAAAGCAGTCATCATGGGGGGCAGGGAGTTTTCAGCCAGGGGAGCACTTAGCCTAGCCAAATTCTCAATCTTATTCCTCCTCCCCAGCCCTACTTTTATAGACATATCTCAAAAACATTACATATGATGCTACAAAAACACAGGAAAATGTAGCGCCACATACCACTTACATCCAGTGATCTAGACATTCCTTTTCCTTATCTTCTCCATTCAGACCAGACCACCATGACGACTTTCAGCTGCATCTCTCTGTAGAGCTTGGAACACACACATCTTAGATTCCTCACTATTCCATCATCTTCCTCCTCCTGGTGCCCAGACTTTGTCATCCTGCTGCTACCCCCAATACTGTGCCCGCTGTGCTCCCCAATGCCCATAACTACTATACTGCAGAAATAAGTGCCATGCAGATAGTCCCCGAATAGTAATGGTGCTCCCAGACTGCTCTCAATAGTAACGAAGTCCCCTACACTACCCCCAATAGCGATAATGCTCCCCAGGAGTACCCCCATTAGTAGTAATGCCCTTTATATTGTGCCAAATGATTATAATGCCCCCTAGAGCCCAAAATTGTAATAAGGCCCCTTAAGTGTCCACAGTAGTTATGTCTCCTATTATAGCCCCATTATTTATAAAGCTCCCTCCAGTGCACCCTGTAATTATAATGACCCCCTGTAATGCCAGTATGCATACGTTCCCCCTTAGTGCCTCCTGTATTATAATGTTCCCTCTGTAGTGCTCTGTCCTCTATTTAAATCCCCCCTCATTGTGCCCACATTATTATAACGCCCCTCATGTAGTGCCCCCTGTATTAAAATTATCCCCCTATAGTGCTCCTTCCTGTCGTATAATATCCCCCACAGTGACCCCCGTAGTGCCACTTGTATTAAAATTATCCCCCTATAGTGCTCCTTCCTGTCGTATAATATCCCCTGTAGTGCTGCAGTGCCCCCCGTAGTGCCACCTGTATTACGTTGATCCCCCACAGGCTGTAGTGCTGCCTGTATATTATTGCCTCCTGTATTATAATGCCCCCTTTCGTTCTGTAGTTCCCCCAGTAATACCGCTATATATAAGACACTGACTCTCTTTCTCTGCCGCTGTCTGTCAGGCAGGCCACAGGCCGGTAGAGGCCTATTCCCGATGCAGGCAGCGCAATTACACAGGGGTTTGTAGCCATGTGATCGCCCCACTGAACACCCAGCGCAGGAGGTGGTGTTGATGTAATTGTGAGCTCTTGTGCATTCTACTGCCATAAGCAGTTCGGTCGCCTGAGGCAAGATTCTCACCTCGCCTCATGGCAGATGCGGTCCTGGCTACAGCCAGCCTTTCTCCCCCCACAATGCCAATTTCTTCACCTAACCCCTTTGCTACAATGAAAGCGCTCATTGCCCATGGCCCTTCCGCTGCCCCCCTCTTGCCCCTACCTGGTGCTGCCTCACCTGGCCTCATTGGTGGTGCGCCCCTGCATGTTGGTGTCCGCCAGATGGTAACTCTAACCTGCAGCTTGTACAGTGGATTACTGACTGCGCAGCTGGACTGGTGTTAACCTCTTCACTGCCGGCGAGGCACTGAGACATGGTCCCTAATTCCTGGTGTCGCCCCCGGCTCGATACACTTGCTGGCTTCACGTTGTCGGTGTCTATTGCATGCAGGTTGTGGGCGCCGTGCCGCCTCCTGAGGCATGTATTGCGGTGGTAGGAGTAAAAGGGTTAAACAGAGGTGTTAGGCATTAACCGCGTAGGAGTGACATTCTTGGGAGGGGTGACGTTGTTTTGAGCCTTAACGCGTGGTTGAACTCCACGACCTGAAAAACAACGTAGCGCAATAAGATCTGATTACGGACGCCATCCGCTAACTGATAGGAAGAGCGTGGACAACTCCCGCTCAGCAAAATGGGAGTGATAGTAGTCGGTCGTGCTATTCTTAGTGACTAGTGAGAAGCCGGCGGTCAGTTGTCCAGCGTCCTGTTATTTTTACATGTTGTGCTGAGATCATGTATGTAATTTGATCACACATGATAGGCTTAGATACACCGACCCAGAAGTCAGTATCACACATGATAGGATTAGATACAGCAGCTCAGCAGACGGTATCACACTTGATAGGCTTAGATACACCAACCCAGAAGTCACTATCACACATGGCAGACTTAGATACAGCTCTGAGCAGACAGTACCACACATGATAGGCTTAGATACATCATCATAGAAGACAGTACCACACATGATAGGCTTAGATACATCAGCATATAAGACAGTATCACATAAAATAGGCTTAGAAACATCAGCATGGCAGACAGTACCGCACATGATGGACTTCAATGCACAGCTCAATAGACCGTATCACACATGATCAGCTTAGATACACTGGAGTGAATTCCGGATTTCAGCTCACAGTTAACCTCTTGTGTGACCTCCGTCTGGCGCCTCCATCTCTCTCCTGTTTAATTACATCTTGTTAACCGCGGTCGGATTAAGGTGCAATGATCTGCGCTGATCTCTTAAGGACGCAGTAATCCTACCCGTCGGTCACATCCACTCATCCGATCACTGGAATATGAGTTCTTGTTTGTAACCTGAGTGGACGGGGTTAATAATGCCTGGAATAATGAGGCTATAGGGGTCCGGCTCCTCATCGCCCCCTGCTGGACTCTCATCCTGTCTTCTCTTTATCCTCAGGTGTTCACAGCTCCTCATCCTCCAAGAAGCCTCGGAGCCGCAGCATCTTCCACTCCCTCTTCTGCTGCCTGTGCCAGGAAGATGCTGAGCCCCTTCCTGTTAATAACAATGCCCCCCTACTGACCGAGGAGAATGGATCGGTCCCCAAGGTGAGCGCAGCTGCTTGGACCATGTGACCACTTCTTTAAGGGAGGCGCCACCTTCCGAGATTGTTCAAAGGACCGCAAAAATAACAATTCTCTAAAATGAGTTTGGTAACGGATCACCGCGCACAGGACGCTCGGGTTCATCCAGGATCCTCCTGGGGTTTCCAGCAACAATGTTGCATCAGGGAATTGCTACAGTGTCTATGAGAACCCATAACATTAGAGAAGGAGGTGCAACAATGTATTCAACATGTCATTACCTTAAAGGGGCATTCCGGTAGGTACAAGTTATCCCCTATTCACAGAGGATCAGATCAGTGGAGGTACAGTCAGTGGAGCGCTCACCTATCTGTGGACCTCCCTTAGAAATTAATAGAGCACCGCACACATGACCGGCCACTCCAGTCATTTTAGGAGAGCAGCAAGGAGCCTGCAGGGGCTACGGGGCCCCCATTCTCATGATCGTGGGGTTCCCCCAGGACCCCCACCAATCTGATAGTTAACCACTAACCTGTGGATAAGGGATAACTTGTACTTACCGGAATACCCCTTTAAGGGGTCATGCACAAGTGAATGGGTCCGCAATCCGTGATGCGGGCTGCACACGGCCATGGACGGGCAACGCCCGTGTGCATGAGCCCTAAAGGCCAATTCAGACATCCGTGGAGCAATGTCCGTGAAATCCCGGACCGTACTCCTTCTGAGGGCAGGAGGGTACGGTGTCATTGGTTGCTATGACGCCGTGCGCTCCTGCTCTAAGAAGGAGTACGGATCGTGATCCACAGACGTCTGAATTGAGCCTAACACTGATATTTAAAACTTGAGCCTATTGCCTTTGTTATATATATATATATATATATATATATTAACCCTTTAATGACTGGGTTGAAAAGGCCAGAATGTCCGGACTCTGTTTTTTGTGATTTAGCTCATGTGGTTTAACAATCCCAAATTTTTTATTTGTTGGACCACCAAAATAATTTTTGCTCATATATATATATATTTATACGTGACAAAATTTTATTTTTTTTAGAAAAATTTTTTCTCCCTTTTTTTAGTTTTATTTGGAAAAAACTAAAAAAAGGTCATTTTGTTTTCAAACTATTGCTTTTTATTTATTTTTATAAATTTATTAAATTTTTTTATTTTTTTATAAATTTACATGAAAGGGTCACTAATGACAACAGATTTGATCGGTGCGGACGTTTTATCTTCTTTTATTTTTACTATATTTTTGGCACATGATATGCCCCCCCCCCCCCCCAAGGGGTCATTAAAACACATGTGGGGGAGACACTGACGCTTTTTTAAAAAAATATTTTTATTTTATTTTTTTTTTATTCGCACTTTTCCACTATAACTGGTGCAGCTGCTTTACAATTCTCATTCGGCGTGATCTGGAATTACGTAGACATCCAGTTGCAGAATCTGCGGTTAGAGAATCCTTCCAGATCTAGAACTGTGGAGAGCTGTGATGAAATCCTCGTTATAGCACTAATTAACTTTTTGAGACCACAGAGGTTTATAGCTACTTGTAATTAATGCGGCGTCTCCTGTTTGACACTTACACAGCACCACCTAGTGGAGAGGACGGGGACTGTCCTGGAATTGCTCCTAGCCTACAAATATCTGGTAGACACTGTCACACACAGGCCAGCAGGGGCGCCGTTTCCAAAAACACCCCTAGCCTCGGACACCTGCAGTAAGCGGAGGTTTCTAAACTTGTTTTTTGACTTTTTAGGCGACCAAGTATCTCCTGCCGGAGGTGAAGGCGCAGGATACGGGCAAGATCTGTGTGGTCATCGACCTGGATGAGACTTTAGTTCATAGTTCGTTCAAGGTACGTTTTTTTTTTATTTGCTTGGATTTATTATTCCAACAGGAATTTATAGTTTTCCTAACTGTCAAGATCTCTGCTTGCTGTCAGTGCGTGAGACCACAGGTGGTGGCTTATTACCGTCTTACAGAGCACTGTTTTATTATAAGCCTTGCCTCTGTGTCAGGAGCACAGGTTTTGGGCAGGTGTGAGCTAGAATGTTTCCATTCAGCAAGCGGGGAGTTTGACGTGATGAAATATAAACATTGTTATTTATATCCTGATCCTGGGCTGATGAGACAGGTACAGGTTCTGTAACTAACCTTCAACTATTTCCATTCACTGGCAGCCAGCAGAGTTCTTGAAATGTTCACAGAATGCATATTTTTTATGACGCAGTGTTTGAGTTTTATTTTCATAAGGGTTTCGTTTCTTAGAGGGTCTTGATCACAAGGGGTTATGACCCTCCCCACAATGTTGGGGGTCACTGGGGGGTTGGGCTTGCACCCGGAGCGGAGGTTGGGTTTACTTTTAATATCATGCAGGCTGTCCAGGATTTGGAACAATGGCGCCTCTCCCGGCCATGGGTTGTGTCTGGTATTGCAGCTCTGCTCCATTGAAGTAGGGCTGAGCTGCAGTACCACATTCGGCCTGAGGACATGAGAGGCGCTGTTCATCTCTGTTCTCACTCTGTCACTTTGCTTTTCTTTTACAGCCGGTTAATAACGCCGACTTTATCATTCCTGTTGAGATTGATGGAACGGTTCATCAGGTAAGTGGCGGCTCTTCTGTCCATCCTCCCGCTAATCATGTGACTTTCAGATAAGAAGTGCCTGATCGCGGCCCGAAGACTGTCTGGTCATCTGTCTGACCTCTCAAGGCCGCTGCTAGCTTCAAGTAATCCAGGATAGGCTGCGCTATCACCTTTCAGCCTATTCTTGATTACTTGTGGTCAGCGCCGGCCGCAATCGACAAGATCTCGACGTGGCGTTCCAGCGGACTGATCATCATGTTCTGATCCTGATTCACAGCATGTGTTATGTTCCAAATCTCTCAGGGTACAGCTTCTGGATTACCAAGTTGTTCTGATTTAGAAAATAAAGTGCGTTGTACATAGCTGGCTGCTTGCCATCTTCAGCATCATTCACACAGTACCTGCAGGCTCCTGGAGCTCCTCCCCTCCCCTGACAGGCTCCTTTAGCTCCTCCCCTCCCCTGACAGGCTCTTGTAGCTCCACCTCTTCCCTGACAGACTCCTTTAGCTCCTCCTCTCCTCTGACAGTCTCTTGTAGCTCCACCTCTCCCCTGACAGGCTCATGTGGCTCCTCCCCTCCTCCAGCAGGGCCCTGGAGCTCCACCTCCCCCAGCAGGGCCCTTGGACATGATGGGAGTTGTAGTACATCAGTGCCCCCACTGTGTTTTTTTTCATTACTTGGACATGATGGTAGTTGTAGTACCTTAGTGTTTCAGTGTGTAATTCTTTTCTAGGTTTATTTCATGCAATTGTCAGTTGATGATGGGGGTTGTCACTGGCTGCGCCCGCTCCACATGATTTTACAGGTGTCCATGCAGTCTCAGACTACTACTCCCACCATGCAAGTTGTAACTGGGGGGAACGGTAGCTGCCATGACTACCCAAGATGTTGAATGTACAGATAGGTTGTCAGGGCTGAATACTGTGACGGGACTGGATATAATCCATGCCCTGGTTGTTGTTCTTTATCAAAAAGGTGTCAGTTCTTCTCGTCAGTGACCTGGGGCCCGATCCTTCTGCCCTCAGATTCCTGGATCTTCTTTGGCTGTTGGTTCTACTAAATTTTTTTATCTTTTTTTTTTTTTTCCCTCCCCCTCCCAGGTGTACGTGTTAAAGCGCCCTCATGTGGACGAGTTCCTGAGGAGAATGGGGGAAATGTTTGAGTGCGTCCTGTTCACCGCAAGCCTGGCAAAGGTGAGCCTTAAAGGGGAAGTCCATCCAAACCTAATCTGTAAGCAGATCATATCAGGGCATCCATAAGCTGAGACCTGCATCCTGGAGCCCCCAAAATCCCTCCGGCCCTGCTGACCAGGTGTGCACCATGCCAATTTCTCAACCTAACCCCTTCCCTTCAGCCCTACTGTTAAAGACATACTTGGAAACCATTACATACAGCGCAATAAACATACGGGGTAATACAGCGGCATATACCTCTTACATCCAGTGATGTCTCCTCTGATGTAGATGTTCTCTTTTCTTATCTTCTCCATTCAGACCAGACCGCCATGATGACTTCTTTCAGCCATCCCTCTTCTTTGCAGAGTTTGACAGACATCTTAGTTTTCTACTTTTCCATCATCCTTCCACCTTCTGAACACCCCATCCTGCCACCCCCAATACAGCGCCCGCTGTGCTCCCCAATACTATACTGCAGAAACAGTCCCCCTGAAATTATAAGTACCACACAGATAGTGCCCGCTCCAATAATTATTGACACACAGAGCCCTAAAATATAACTCCGTCCAGCAAATGGTGTCCATGACATGAAAAGCGCTGTACACATAATGTCCCACAAACATAATTGTGCTAAGCTGATACTGTGGCAGGGTTCCTCCCAATGTAACAGTCCTCCCAAAAGTCCCACTAATAGTAATAATTATCTTCCAGAGTGCACTATGTGGCAGCAATGCACCCAATGGTAGTAATGTCCCTCATTTGTTCCCCCTATAATGTGTGCCTGTACATAAATACTCCCTTATAATGTTTGCCAGTAAAATAATTCCCCCCAGCAATGTGTGCCAGTACAAAAATGCTCCCATTATAATTTTTGACAGTACAAAAATGCCCTCTTATGTGTGCCAATACAAAAAAAAAAACCTTTAGTGCCCCCTGTAGAACAAGTGCCCCCAGAAGTGGCCACTTTTAGAATGTGTGCCAGTACAAAAATCTACCCCCTTTTAGAGCCCCCAGTAGAACGGATGTCCCATTATAACGTGTACAAAAATGCCCCTTTTTACAGCCGCAATGTCCCCATAGTGCTTTTTCCAAATAATGACCCCCCACTCCATTGTGGCCGAACACCATGCTGCCAAATAAAAATAATAAACTCAAATACTTACCTCCTCTCTGCTCTCAGCAAAGCAGTGCAGGACACAGACCTTAGGCCTCTGAAAAAGTCTGTTAGAGGAAACGGTGGGCGAGGTAGACATCACTTCCATGCCCCACAATGAAAGCGTTTATTGCCGATGGCCTTTCTGCTGCTCCCCTCTTGCCACTACCTGGTGCTGCCTAAGGCGACCGCCTCATCTGGCCTCATTGGCGGTGCACTCTTGCTCCCGACTCCATCACATCAAGGGCCAATCATATCGATGGAGCTTTCCAGAGACCATTAGGCCTCGTTTATCAAAACTGCCCTTGTTACCCATAGCAACTGACACACTGGGAGGGGTTGCTATGGACAACGAGTTGGGGTTTTCCTTTAAGTTGCTAGGACTTAAAGGAAGTCTGGAAAGTGCGAGTCCCACCTCTGGGTCCTGCAGCTATCTCTAGAACAGGACCCCCGAAGTGAAGGATAGCGTACTGCCATAGTGGAGAGGACGCTGAGCATGCTCAGCCTGCAATTTGGGTACACCGTTCTGGAGACAGGAGTGGGTCCCTGCTTCTATCTGACATTGATGGTATATCTAGGACAACCCCTTTAAGTTGCTCGTAGAGATTTATGGAACAGTCTCTGTTGCCCATAGCAACCAATCACATCACAGGTTTCATTTTCTAGAGTGTGCGTGAAAAATGAAAGCTGTGATTGGTTGCTAAGGGCAACAAGGCAGGTTTTTAGTGTTATAAAGGGCTTAACTTATCAACTAATCAGAGCACAGCTTTCATTTCTCAAGCTACCCTGCAAATATGAACCCTGATTGGTTGCTGTGCACAACATTAGACTGCTGTGATAAATGAGGCCTGTAGAGAACCATAGTCCTGGATATTGATGTTAGTCTGAGCCTATGGGCAGCCCCCATGCTCCCCATGCCCTCTCACGCCCCATCTTTTCCTGTTTGCAGTATGCTGACCCAGTTGCGGATCTGCTGGATAAATGGGGCGCATTTCGAGCCCGTCTTTTCCGGGAATCTTGTGCCTTCCATAGGGGGAACTACGTCAAGGACCTGAGCAGACTGGGCCGGGACCTGAATAAACTGGTTATCCTTGACAATTCCCCGGCTTCCTATATCTTCCATCCGGATAATGCGGTATGTCCTAACCTCAGATGCAGAATTTTAAAGGGGTTGAGCTACAAAAATTTTTTTTTTTTTTTTTTTTTTTACATTTTCCAAACCAGCACCTGGAGCTGAATACTTTTGTAATTGGATGTCATTAAAGATTTAGAATCGGACAGTTATTCTAAAGACAAAATAAAACATGATTGATAAATATCATATATTAAATAGAATAAAATAAGATTAAAAATAAGATAAAATGAAATGAAATATCATAAAAATATCATATCAACTCACTTCACTCGGGGGGTAGTCACAAGGATAAGCACATAACACCCGTGACGAAGAACCCCCCGGCCTGGATGGCGTATGGAATGTTACCGGATAGATGGCAGCACAAGACCCAAGGCTTCTTATCAGAGCGCAATCCCGGAAGTAAATAGACCATGATGATGGTGCGTTCCAAGTTGACACGCATTCATAGTAATTCATAAGCCCGCCTCTTTAGGTGACATCACGTGACTAGACTGAACTTCATCATCATTCATCAACACTGTGGAACGCATGATGCGAACGAACAGGAACTTCCGGGACTCGTATTTCCCGCCGGTTTCTTTCTGCGTCCACGTGTCAATTACCACCATCTCCTATTATAAATACGTGAGTAACTTGATATATACATGTTTGTGTTTTTATTGTACTGCTCCTGAGGAAGGGTGGTTTTTATTCACCCGAAACGCGTTGAGCTAATTGATACACTTACAACCTGTGATGAATCCACATTTTATGAAATAAAAGATTCGATAAGAAGCCTTGGGTCTTGTGCTGCCATCTATCCGGTAACATTCCATACGCCATCCAGGCCGGGGGGTTCTTCGTCACGGGTGTTATGTGCTTATCCTTGTGACTACCCCCCGAGTGAAGTGAGTTGATATGATATTTTATGATATTTCATTTCATTTTATCTTATTTTTAATCTTATTTTATTCTATTTAATATATGATATTTATCAATCATGTTTTATTTTGTCTTTAGAATAACTGTCTTTTTCGGGACATATTCCTATATATTTTGAGATACATATCTATTTAGATGTATACATAATTAGTTGAGACTGGCGCTCATTTGAAAAATTCCCTTAGGTAGGAGACACTACCCAGTTCCCTAGCCTATACATATTGATATTCATTATTTAGTGGTTGGGTTTTTATCCAACACTACAAATGTAGCAGCCGTCCCCTACTTATCATTTCTAACTATTTGACCCCATTATAGTGCATCCTAGTTATATTTTTTGTTGTCCCTTCCCCCCTTTCCCCCCCCCCCTTTTTAGCAGGTGCCCCCAGTTTTTCTATTCTCTGAAGGAATTTTTTCCTTCTTGATTAGATTAACCTCCTCCACAAATAATTTTCTTTTTATTTTTTGTTTCAATATTGTCTTTGCATTAAAGATTTAGCACAGCCGCTGAGCTATTCGATAAAATGTATGTGTATAGCACCACCTGCTGTTTGCTCATTTCTTGTCCACCTCACTGAGGAGGTCGCACTCGCTCAGTTGAAATCTTCAACTGTCTGGTGCGCAGTGCAAAGGCAAAGTCTATTAGGGTACTGCAGAAAGTTTATAGTGGTAAAGCTTTTCCACGGCCATTCTTGGATCCGGGATAGTTCCTGTCGGTCGCCAGTCTCATGTGTCACCATGTTGAGTGAATGTTTTTGTCTCTTGCAGGTGCCCGTAGTTTCCTGGTTTGACGACATGAGTGACACGGAGCTGCTGGACCTCATTCCCTTCTTTGAAAAGCTGAGCCGCGTGGACGACGTGTACAGTGTACTAAAGCAGCGCAGGACTGCCAGCTAATGACTGCCAGGAGGAGGGGCCTCAGCACGTGGAGCATGCTCACACCTGCGCTGGACTCTGGAAAGACAGGGGAGTGGGCGTGGCCTCTACTACCGCTGCCGAGGGGGTGTGTGCAGCTCCTGATCCATAAAGCCTCGCCGTTCACCGGATTTGTGGGTCACATTTTGCCGATTTGATACGAAAACTCTAAGTATTTCGGACAAATGTTTTTGAATTTTTCATTTTTTTTTAAATTCACTAAAATTGAGGGAATTCTTCACAATTTCAGAACCCCTCCCTCCCCCACAAAAAAAAAAAAAACATAACCAGGAATTTTCAATTTTTCAAATTTCATTGTTGATAACCCCCAGGGTTTTTTTTTTTTTTTCAGTTCATGAGGGGGTATGAACCTCATCAGCTCCACCGAGGACTTGCGGCCAATAGGGGGCGCTAGCAAAAGTATTAATGATTCACGAGTTTGCTTGTTGTCATATTTCAGACGGTTGCCATTATTCCCTGCAGTTGTTAGGAATTTTTGGGTGTTTTTGGATTTATTTTTTTTTGTGGAAGGTGTGCAGGGGTCACGTGCTGTGGGTTACACACTGGGTTGTCTCCCTACGTGCCGGTCACAGTTGGGATTGAACTGGTGCCAGCTGGGTGCTGTCAATTTTATTTTTTTTTTTCAAAAAGTATAATAGTAGGTGAAAAGGTGCATTTTGGGCAAGTCGGGTTCATGATTAAATGCTTTTGTCCCTCCCAACCCCCCCGGTATCGAGTCGGCTCAAGGCCTTACCATAACTTGAACGTCACCCTATGACCAATCACCGGACACTGTGGAGTCCACATGGGCGGGGTCGCTGGTATTAATGACGTGGAATCATTAAGAATAATTTTTGCAAATTTTACAAATTACACTTTAGAGATTTTTGAATATTTTTAATAATTTTTTAAGGACATTTTAGGGACCACAGAACTGTGGAGGTTGATAGGAAAATTCATTTATGACTTGAAGAAATCAAGAAGATCTGGGGATCGCCGTGTTGGCCGCTCTGCTTGGACACGGGCGTGGGGTTTTTTGGGGAGCTTTTCAAGTCTTGCAGTTTCAATCCGTTGGATCGGACCGCTCTATTAAAGACAATATGGATCCGAGGACCCCGGGCGTCAAGTCGCCTCCGCCCGTCAGATTTGGGGAGAGGATAAGTGCCTTATAGTCTTGGATGTTGAGAGCAGGGTGCCAATAATTAGTCGGGGCGGGCAGTTTTTGTAGTGCTCCGCTATTTGATTGGATGATTGAGGGCACAATATGGCTGCCGAGCGAATTCGGAAATGCACCCGGGGCTGCGAAATTTCTGCCTTCTCGGCTCCTAACTGTCACGCAGAGAATCGGACATTGAACCGTTTGCCTTAAATCCGTGCCTTATTTTTTTTGTAATCGCGGGATCGAGAATCCACGGTCGACACTATAACCCCCATTCTCCCTTCAGAGTAGTAGTCCAAAGCTGAGCGTTCTCTTGCTGTATTGGAATCGCACATTTTGCTGCAGGGCTACTTTACCGGCGACGTTTTCTCACGTAGAACGATTGATTGTAATGCGAGGAACATTAACAGTGCAGTGTTCATTGTCGCTTCTCTCACGGCAGGATAGTTTAATGGAAATCGCCGCTGCCATGCGTGGCGTTAACACCAGGGGGCGGTGAAGAGGTAAATAAAAAAAAAAATGTTTTAATTAGTTTATCACTTTATAAATATGTATATCTGTATATATGATTTTAGAGCGCTAGCAACACGGACAAGATCGGCGGGAGTTCTCTCCGTAGATTGGGTTTCCTTGTAGACACTTGATTGGAAGGGCAGGTTTGGCCTTTGCTCTCCGGTGCACAGAGGAGTGCACAGAACTGCAGGGTCTGCATATGAACATATCCACCAGCTAGACAGGGTCCAGGTTCTGTGCGTCTATGGAAACCTTAAAGGGGTCCTCTCACTTCAGCAAATGACATTTTTCATGTAGAGAAAGTTAATACAAGGCACTTACTAATGTATTGTGATTGTCCATATTGCTTCCTTTGCTGGCTGGATTCATTTTTCCATCACATTATACACTGCTCGTTTCCATGGTTACGACCACCTTGCAATCCGGCAGTGGTCATTGTACTTGCACACTATAGGAAAAAGCATCACCCTATGTGCGCTCCCATGGTCCCGGCCAACAAATAAGGTGGTACTTTTTCCTACAGTGTGCAAGCACGACCACCACTGCTGGATTGCAAGGTGGTCGTAACCATGGAAACAAGCAATGCATGATGTGATGGAAAAATCAATACAGCCAGCTAAGGAAGCAATATGGAGAATCACAATACATTAGTAAGTGCCTTGAATTAGCTTTCTCTACATGATAAATGCCACTTGCTGAAGTGAGAGGACCCCTTTAAAGTAAACACACCCCTCTAACACCAGGTGTAGTTTATCTAAATAAGTCCAAAATTCTGAGCTGATCATAATATATCTTTTATGTATGTTTTCTGAAACAGAGGTCCAAATCCTCTGCAAAGCCACAGTTAAATGATAAAATTCTGAATTTTTGCGGCCACCACTAGGGGGAGCTCACCGCATATGGTTTCTACCTTGGTCTCTACAGCATGCAGTGAGCTCCCCCTAGTGGTGGCTGTAGACATGCAGAACTACATCTCTGCAGAGGATTTGAAGCTCTGGATCAGATACAATGGGGATTTGACTGAAACCTATGCTGCTTGGTGCCTCACTTTTGAGCTGTAGGCTTGTTTCTGCAGCGCTCCTAGGATCCAGCAGGTGGCATAAGTTCAATGTCATGTCCACAGCTGCCTACGGGTTGGGAACTGGCTGCAGCCCAGCTGAGTGACCATTTGCGTCAGAACATTTTGGGTTCAGTAAGATTTTGGGGTGTGGTCGGTACATCTAACTCTGCATTAACATACCCCCTCCTTCTCCATCATAATCTTAAAGGAGCACTACAGGGGAAAAAAATGCACCGTATTATGCTGAATGCAAGGCCCGAGAGGGTGGAGCATCTGTGCCATGCCCCGCCTCCCTCAAGTTCTGCACTAGGCGGCGCATTGCATCAGTTTTACCCAGAGTTCCCCTTTAATTCACTTCTTTGGCCTTCAAGACTAAAATACTCATTAGTGCCTTAAGAAACGGAGAAGCTCACGGACAGAAAGCCTAATCAATCCTGGCCTGAAATCCTCTGTGCTGCAGTGGGATCAGATTTTCTTGCGCAGACCCATTTTCTTTTAGTGAATGCAGCAGGTAAGCTGCTAAAGTGCGAGGACCAATCAGAATTGCTGTTAGGAACCTGAAAGCTGCGCTCTGATTGGCTGCTGTGGGGAGCAAGGCCACATGAGACCATTGCAGGGTGTAACGCTCTGCAGAGATCCGGTCATGACCCTCTGCATGGCGTGTCGTCTACAGGAAAGCACACGGAGGATATTTAACCCTTAAAGGGGCCGCCGATACTCCTGAAAGTTATTTTTTTTATGATATTATATATTTTTATTGTATATCTGTCTTCAGAGAGAACACGGGAGCTAATCCTCTTAACCTTGGTGAGAAATGCGAGACATTTTAAGTGCCTTCTTTTTGTGTGTGATTTTAAAGCAAAAAAAAAAACTGTAAAATAATCTTTTCAAATGACAAGGAAACAAGAAAACTAAAGAGAAATTCCAAAATCGGTGTCTGTGCCTCGTTCATTTCACGTTCGACGCCTCGGAGATTGAATGTTACGTCTGTTTAGAAACACTTCACACAGCTGAAGGTTTGTTACAGTGTTATCAGTGTAGATGAAGAAATGGCGCTTCTCTCTCTCCTGGATTGTTCATTTTCACACTGATACATTGTAACACACCCCCAGCTGTTTCAGCAGGACAAGGTCATGGTGGGTTTTCAGCCTCTGAATGTAAAAATGAAGGATGCAAACCACTGTCAGCAAGCAGAGATCTTGAAAATGGTGAGAAATGGAAATAAGAACTTTGTTAGAAAGTTCAGGACTTCTTATACAGCGGTTATTGTTTACGGATATAAACTAGAAAGTTCTCATTTAACCCCGTAACTGTTTTGCCCGAGTCCAGCTCGGGCAGTGTGACAAGTAGATAACTGGAGGGGGGAGGGCTGCTTTAGATGCTGATATCTCCTGAATGGTAGCAGCTAGCAACTGGTCTTGTTTGAAAGCAGACAGTCCAGGCTTTCATACAAGACAAGAAATGACCGCTAAAGTCCAAGCAACAGAGGAGAGATCACTGTTAGAAATCAAGTCGCGAATAATCACGCGTTTTTACTTTCACTTTCAGCTGCCTTCACAGCATCCCGATTTCTATCAGTGATATCTTCCTCTGTCCTGAACATATTGCTGACATTTTGGTATTGTCTAAAAGCTTGGAATGTCTGCTTTCAAACAAGACCAGCAGCACAAGAGGTAGCAGCATCTAAAGCAGCCCTCCCCCCTCCAGGTAGCTACTTTTTCCCTCTGCTGGAGCTCCACTCTGGCAAAACAGCAGTTAGGGGGTTAAAGGGGCATTCCGGTTCCATAAAGTTATTCCCTATCCACAGGAGAGAGGACTGCTATTAGATCCTTGAGGGTCCTATTGCTGGGACCCCCCACTGATCACAAGAACATGGGCCCTGTGCTCCGTGGAGCCTTCCAAAATAAAGAGAGCGGCTGGTTGGGCATGAGCCATGCTGCTCCATTCATTTGTATGGGGCCTCCGGAGATGGCGGAGTACAGCGCTTGGCTATCTCCAAAACTCCCATAGAAATTAATGGAGCAGCATGGCGCATGGCCCACCAGCCGCTCTGTTTATTTCAGGGGACTCCACATAGTGCAGGGCCCTGATTGGTGGTGGTCCCTGAAGTAGGACCCCCACTGATCTAATAGTAATTCCCTATCCAATGGATAAAGGATAAATTTCTATAACCGGAATACCCCTTTAAGTGAAAGGGAGCAGTGCTGCAGTACCACTTACAGCCACCAGCAAGTGCAAGGGGGGGAGGAGTCAGACTCCCACCGATCTGATATTGGTCCTATCCTAAGGATATTACATTACTGGAAAACCCCTTTAAGGATACAATGTTTTTAATGGGTAAAACTGTTTCAGTGTACTTTCCTATAAAAAATTTAAAAAAAACACTTTTAAACATTTATTCATATTTTTATATTTTTTTTTATCCTCTTATGTGGGGGATTGAACATCCAGAACAATAAAGTGTAATGGGTGGGGGTCTAACTGCTGGGACCGCTACTGATCTTAAGCACCCTTTAGAGCTGACTGCATAGAAGCTAATTCATAGAAATGTATGAGAGACGCAAAAACAGTCACGTTCTCCTTCTTAGGGCTCATGCACACGAGCGTGTGTGCCCCGTGCCCTTGTTTGCGGGCAGCTTTGTGCACGCCGTTTGCAGATGCGGACCCATTGACTTGAATGGGTCCGCGATTCGCAAGAGACAAAAAAAATAGGACATGTTCTATTTTTTTGTGGTGCAGAGGCATGGATCAAAATCAAACGGAAGCGCTTTTTAGTTTTTTAGTGCTTCCACGGGCATCGGATCCGTGCCTCCGCACCACTCTGTATCTTGAGGACTGCGGACCCATTCAACTCAATGGGTCCACATCCATCATACGCCTTGTTCCCGCTGTTTACAGTCTGCAATACGGGCAGGGGACACACACGTTTATGTGCATGAGCCCTTAGAATCATGGGTGAGACCCCAGCAATCCCTCATAGCAAATCTTATAATTATTGTAAAATTTATTACATGTAAGGAATATCTGCCCCAAGATATATCATGATAGAATCATCTCATTCCCCCCCCCCCTTAAAAAAAAAACTACCAATCTAAGGAACAATGTAATTCTGAAAAAATGTGGCAAAAAAAAAAAAATCATAACTACATTATAAAGCTGCCACTAGATGGTGATGTATCACACCCTCAGTTTTGTGCAGCTGGTCACTGAGAAAAATTAGTTAAAAAGTTGGATGCCTCCTCCACCAGCCCTAAACCACAATGTATCCTCCACCAGCCCCAAACCATGAGGCTTCCTCCACCAGCCCCAAACCATGAGGCTTCCTCCACCAGCCCCAAACCATGAGGCTTCCTCCACCAACTCCAAACCATGATGCCCCCTCCACCAACTCCAAACCATGATGCCCCCTCCACCAACTCCAAAGCATGATGCCCCCTCCACCAACTCCAAAGCATGATGCCCCATTCCACCAGCTCCAAACCATGATGCCCCCTCCACCAGCTCCAAACCATGATGCCCCCTCCACCAGCTCCAACCATGATGCCTCCTCCACCAACTCCAACCATGATGCCTCCTCCACCAGCTCCAAAGCATGATGCCTCCTCCACCAGCCCTAAACCACAATGTCTCCTCCATCAACTCCAAACCATGATGCCTCCTCCACCAGCCCCAAACCATGATGCCCCCTCCACCAACTCCAAAGCATGATGGTCCCTCCACCAGCTCCAAAGCATGATGCCCCCTCCACCAGCTCCAAACCATGATGCCTCCTCCACCAGCCCCAAACCATAATGCCTCCTCCAACAGCCCCAAACCATGATGCCCCCTCCACCAACTCCAACCATGATGCCTCCTCCACCAGCTCCAAAGCATGATGCCTCCTCCACCAGCCCTAAACCACAACGCCCCCTCCACCAACTCCAAACCATGATGTCCCCCTCCACCAACTCCAAACCATGATGTCCCCCTCCACCAACTCCAAACCATGATGCCTCCTCCACCAGCCCTAAACATTGATGCTCCCTCCACCAGCCCCAAACCATGATGCCCCCTCCACCAACTCCAAACCATGATGCCTCCTCCACCAGCCCCAAACATTAATGCTCCCTCCACCAGCCTCAAAACATGATGCCTCCTCCATCATGCTTCACAGTTGGGATGAGGTTTTGGTGTTAATATTGGTGTTCACACTCCATACCAAAACATTGTCCCCACTATGGAGACCTCATGGTTTGAGGCTGGCAGAGGGGGCATCATGGTTTGGAGCTGGTGGAGGGGGCTTTTCTGCCTCAGACCTGGATGTCTTGCAATCATTGAGGGGACAATGAATTTTAAAGTGGATGAATACATTTTAGAGGAGAATACAAGGATGGCATCCATGCCCTCATGTTAGAGAGATGGCAAGAAGATAATGACCCAAAGCTCAAAAGTAAATCAACTAAAGAACAAATGAAAGATTTGTGTTTTGGAACGGCCAAGTCATATTCCAATACTGACCTTAACCCTATGGAGATGTCGTGGTCTGACCTGAAGAACGTTAATTAAAGAAGAACTCCTGCAAAAAATTGTATTCTCTGTCCTCCTAGAAATGTACATGATGTAATCTGTAGTGAATGTCATTTTCTTACCAGTGTCTGTATTTGTGAGTTATATCTCCCTGATGCTTCTCATCTGTGTCATGTGACCAGGAAGTCTATTTCTCTATGTATTCCTGTGGGAGCCTCACTTTCAGTCTCATAGGAATGAATAGAGCAGTAACTGGCTGCCTGTCCTGGGTCAGTTGGAGGTCAAGGAGTTGGTCACATGACACAGCTACAATTAGAAGAGAGGGGATGACTAATAAATACAGTCTCTGATAAGATTACATTCACTATAGATTATATCATGCAGCTTTCTAACAGGTCAGAGAATAAAAAAATTTGTGGGAGTTCTTCTTTAAGGAAGACAACGGAAACATTTGCAGGGAGGAATGGTCTAAAATTCCTCCTCACTGTTGTGCAAATCTTATTTGCGACTACCGAGACATCAAGGGTTCACTTACTTTTCTCCTGGCCGTCTGTATGTTTATTTAATGTGCTGAATAAGGTCAGTGCCCGTGCTGTGAACCGCAATTTGTGGTCCACAATGCACAAGCACTGACCGTGGTGATGCCGCATTCAGATCGCGGGACCCATTCACTTGAATGGGGACCGCGATCCGCATCCGACGGTCCACACTGCAAAAAAGTAGTGCATGCGCTACTTTTTTGCGGTGCGGAGGCACAGCCAAAAACATCATGGATGCACACTGTAGTGCTTCCATGGTGTTCCGATCCGTGCCTCCATTCCGCATCTCTGGGATTGCGGACCCATTCAAGTAAATAGGTCTGTGATGTGGGTTGCACACGCCCAGTGCCCGTGTATTGCGGACCTGCGGTATGCGGGCCACAATACGGCAACAGCCTGGGCAACAACCGTGTGCAAGAGCCCTAAGAGAGATGACCGGTACCGCTGTCTGTGTTATTACTTTAGTTACATTGTGTCGTCTATCATTGTGACGTTGATAACAGACTGTATTCAGTGCAGAAATCCAGGCAGTTGTAAGGGGTTCACTTACGTTTTCTTGCACCTCTATATACCATGTTGTAGGATATCCTCAGTCCTGGCTTCAGCACAATAAACGGAATTTTCTGGGTCCATTGAGCCTCTGGGATGTCTGAGTTCTGGCCCGGATCCAGTTGGTGGAGGTAGCGCTCATTATCCTGTGAGCAGAGCTTTGTGTCCGGTCTCGTTAATGCTCCTAATTTCCCTCATTAGTCTGTGAAACGCGTCGCTCACTGGGGCAGAACTGATGTCCTGAAGCTCATTATTGTCTGTGCATCCTCAGGGCGGAGGACAAGCTGCGAAATTCACATCGGAGACGACAACAGGTCGGGGATGAGCAAGAGAAACACAAGGTGAGGACTACTGCGTATAATGGCCAGTATACCTGTGTATAAGAGGGACTACTGCATATAACAACCAGAATGCCTGTGTATAAGGAGGACTACTGCGTATAATGACTAGTATACCTGTATATAAGGAGGACTACTGCATATAATGACCAGTATACCTGTGTATAAGAGGACTACTGTGTATAATGAGCAGTATACCTGTGTATAAAGAGGACTACTGCGTATAACGACCAGTATACCTGTGTATAAGAGGGACTACTGTGTATAATGACTAGTATACCTGTATATAACGAGGACTACTGCATATAACGACCAGTATACCTGTATATAAGGAGGACTACTGCATATAACAACCAGTATACCTGTATATAAGGAGGACTACTGCATATAATGACCAGTATACCTGTGTATAAGAGGGACTACTGTGTATAATGAGCAGTATACCTGTGTATAAAGAGGACTACTGCGTATAACGACCAGTATACCTGTGTATAAGAGGGACTACTGTGTATAATGACTAGTATACCTGTATATAAGGAGGACTACTGTGTATAATGACTAGTATACCTGTATATAAGGAGGACTACTGCGAATAATGACCAGTATACCTGTATATAAGGAGGACTACTGCGTATAATGACTAGTATACCTGTATATAAGGAGGACTACTGCGTATAATGACTAGTATACCTGTATATAAGGAGGACTACTGCGAATAATGACCAGTATACCTGTATATAAGGAGGACTAACTGCGTATAATGACTAGTATACCTGTATATAAGGAGGACTACTGCGTATAACGACCAGTATACCTGTGTATAAGAGGGACTACTGTGTATAATGAGCAGTATACCTGTGTATAAAGAGGACTACTGCGTATAACGACCAGTATACCTGTGTATAAGAGGGACTACTGTGTATAATGACTAGTATACCTGTATATAAGGAGGACTACTGTGTATAATGACTAGTATACCTGTATATAAGGAGGACTACTGCGAATAATGACCAGTATACCTGTATATAAGGAGGACTACTGCGTATAATGACTAGTATACCTGTATATAAGGAGGACTACTGCGTATAATGACTAGTATACCTGTATATAAGGAGGACTACTGCGAATAATGACCAGTATACCTGTATATAAGGAGGACTACTGCGTATAATGACTAGTATACCTGTATATAAGGAGGACTACTGCGTATAATGACTAGTATACCTGTATATAAGGAGGACTACTGCGAATAATGACCAGTATACCTGTATATAAGGAGGACTACTGCGTATAATGACTAGTATACCTGTATATAAGGAGGACTACTGCGTATAACGACCAGTATACCTGTGTATAAGAGGGACTACTGTGTATAATGAGCAGTATACCTGTGTATAAAGAGGACTACTGCGTATAACGACCAGTATACCTGTGTATAAGAGGGACTACTGTGTATAATGACTAGTATACCTGTATATAAGGAGGACTACTGTGTATAATGACTAGTATACCTGTATATAAGGAGGACTACTGCGTATAATGACTAGTATACCTGTATATAAGGAGGACTACTGCGTATAATGACTAGTATACCTGTATATAAGGAGGACTACTGCGTATAATGACTAGTATACCTGTATATAAGGAGGACTACTGCGAATAATGACCAGTATACCTGTATATAAGGAGGACTACTGCGTATAATGACTAGTATACCTGTATATAAGGAGGACTACTGCGTATAATGACTAGTATACCTGTATATAAGGAGGACTACTGCGTATAATGACTAGTATACCTGTATATAAGGAGGACTACTGCGTATAATGACTAGTATACCTGTATATAAGGAGGACTACTGCGTATAATGACTAGTATACCTGTATATAAGGAGGACTACTGTGTATAATGACTAGTATACCTGTATATAAGGAGGACTACTGCGAATAATGACCAGTATACCTGTATATAAGGAGGACTACTGTGTATAATGACTAGTATACCTGTATATAAGGAGGACTACTGCGTATAATGACTAGTATACCTGTATATAAGGAGGACTACTGCGTATAATGACTAGTATACCTGTATATAAGGAGAACTACTGCGTATAACGACCAGTATACCTGTGTATAAGGAGGACTACTGCATATAATGACCAGTATACCTGTATATAAGGAGGACTACTGCGTATAATGACCAGTATACCTGTATATAAGGAGGACTACTGCGTATAATGACCAGTATACCTGTATATAAGGAGGACTACTGCGAATAATAACCAGTATACCTGTATATAAGGAGGACTACTGCGTATAACGACCAGTATACCTGTATATAAGGAGGACTACTGCGTATAATGACCAGTATACCTGTACATAAGAGGGACTACTGCGTATAACAACCTGTGTATAAGGAGGACTACTGCGTATAATGACTAGTATACCTGTATATAAGGAGGACTACTGCGTATAATGACCAGTATACCTGTATATAAGGAGGACTACTGCGTATAATGACCAGTATACCTGTATATAAGGAGAACTACTGCATATAATGACCAGTATACCTGTATATAAGGAGGACTACTGCATATAATGACCAGTATGCCTGTATACAAGAGGGACTACTGCGTATAACGACCAGTATACCTGTGTATAAGGAGGACTACTGCATATAATGACCAGTATACCTGTATATGACGAGGACTACTGCGTATAATGACCAGTATACCTGTATATAAGAGGGACTACTGCATATAACGACCAGTATACCTGTATATAAGGAGGACTACTGCGTATAATGACCAGTATACCTGTATATAAGGAGGACTACTGCGTATAATGACCAGTATGCCTGTATACAAGAGGGACTACTGCGTATAACGACCAGTATACCTGTGTATAAGGAGGACTACTGCATATAATGACCAGTATACCTGTATATAAGGAGGACTACTGCGTATAACGACCAGTATACCTGTATATAAGGAGGACTACTGCGTATAATGACCAGTATACCTGTATATAAGGAGGACTACTGCGTATAATGACTAGTATACCTGTATATAAGGAGAACTACTGCATATAATGACCAGTATACCTGTATATAAGGAGGACTACTGCGTATAATGACCAGTATACCTGTATATAAGGAGGACTACTGCGTATAATGACCAGTATACCTGTATATAAGGAGGACTACTGCGTATAACGACCAGTATACCTGTATATAAGGAGGACTACTGCATATAATGACCAGTATACCTGTATATGACGAGGACTACTGCGTATAATGACCAGTATACCTGTATATAAGAGGGACTACTGCATATAATGACCAGTATACCTGTATATAAGGAGGACTACTGCGAATAATGACCAGTATACCTGTATATAAGAGGGACTACTGTGTATAACGACCAGTATACCTGTATATAAGGAGGACTACTGCGTATAATGACCAGTATACCTGTATATGACGAGGACTACTGCGTATAATGACCAGTATACCTGTGTATAAGGAGGACTACTGCATATAATGACCAGTATACCTGTATATAAGGAGGACTACTGCGAATAATGACCAGTATACCTGTATATAAGAGGGACTACTGTGTATAACGACCAGTATACCTGTATATAAGGAGGACTACTGCGAATAATGACCAGTATACCTGTATATAAGAGAGACTACTGCGAATAATGACCAGTATGCCTGTATATAAGGAGAACTACTGTATATAATGACTAGTATACCTGTATATAAGGAGGACTACTGCATATAATGACCAGTATACCTGTATATATGGAGAACTACTGTATATAATGACTAGTATACCTGTATATAAGGAGGACTACTGCATATAACGACCAGTATGCCTGTATATAACAATGGCTACTTTATATAACGACCAGTATACCTATGTATAATGATGGAAATGCTCTTGGTCTTCATAACCTAATACTTCTCACAGCTGAGGGTTTGCTACAAGTGCATCCAGTCTAGTCAATCCTCTGTGAGCTGAACACATCAGCAGCACAAATCTCTCTCCTGTCCTGATAGTTTGTTACAATGTATCAGTCTGAAGTGCAGCCTGTTTAGCTCCCTGAGGATTGTCTACACTGGATACAATTGTTGCAAACCCTCAGCTGTGAAATATATTCTGTACAGGTTTTAAGCCCCTGCCAATAAACCAGTGTGTTTCCATTCACTGACAGCATCAGAGATCTTGAAAACTGTAAGGAATTGAAAAGCAAACTCTAACTAGACGTTTCGTTATTAACACATGGCCGTCATGTGAGCTGTAAGCGTTTTCTCTGCCTGCGCGGACTGCGCAGAGGAGACTCAGATGCCCAAGACTGTCGCCCTATTTGCACATTTTCGGGTCCATAGGTTGCTGAGTGTTTGAAATGACAGATAAGAGGCTCATAAATCGCCAGGGTAATAGGATGTGATGTAGTTAATATTTGGCCAGCTACGCATCATTTTTTTTTTTTTTTTATGGCGGGGCACGGTGTAGGTTTTATAGCGCAGTCCAAGCATCGCAGGTTGTATAATGGTTGTACCAGGAAGAAAAGACACCAGAGCTTCCCGAACGCTGAGCCACTTCCTCAGTCCAGATCTGCAGCCCTCATCCTCCTACTTGTACAGAGCAGCCAATCTGAAGAAGCAGAGCTGCAGTGTAAAGCATAGAGGATAGACTCCTATAGACTATGCACACTGATCACAGCTTTACCGTAAAGGGGCTCTCCCATGAAATATGTTCTACATTTTTGAAACCAGGACTTGGCTTTGAATGCTTTTGTAATTGCATGTAATTAAGAATTTGGTTGAGTTATTCACTGAAACCTATCAGTATAGCGCCACCTGCTGATTGCTCTTTGTTTAAAATCTGTGTCCAGCTCACTGAGACGGACAGCAGAAAGGACACGCCCCCCCCCCCCCTTCCCTTTGGAAAATACTCAAACTCTGACCAGCTCACTGAGACGGACGCCCATGCTCAGTTCCATCCTCCAACTGCCACCAACTGCAGCAGAAAGGACACGCCCCCTTCCCTTTGGAAAACAAGCTTTAGCATGTTATTGTCTGGGCCCACACAAATAACGAACATACAGTAAAAGTACCCTACTTAAGTGAATACCTGCGCATTAGTGTACAAATTATATTATGCGTAAATATTATGCGCTTCGATGTCAAAAAAAAAACCAAAGATTTGTATCGAATCTACGAAGCGGCGAATAGATTCGGTCATCTCTAGTAGTAGCAACATTGATCTAAATGAATCTCATCCACGCTCTGCGTAAAAAAGATTTCCACCCATGAGTTGAGTCTTTGCGATGCACAAGGTGAAATCAGCAACAAATCCACCGCAAAACCTGGGACAAATCTGCAGGTTTTGGAGAGGATTTTTTGTTGCAGAATTTGCTACAGATTTGCAAATTTTTTTTTTTCCCGACAGCAATTTACGTCTGTTCGGACGTACCCTAAGGACTTATGCACACGGCGGTTGCGGGCATACTGCGGGTCTGCAATACACGGGCACCGCCCGTTTGCACCCCGCATCACAGATCGCGGACCCATTCACTTGAATGGCTCCTGGAGATGCGGAACGGAGGCACGGATTGGAAGCACTACAGAGTGTTTCCGTGGTGCTTCTGCCCATGCCTCCGCACCACAAAAAAGTACTGCATGCACTACTTTTTTTGCGGTGCGGACAGCGGGATGAGAATCGCAGACCCCATTCCTCAACTGAACGGCTGTATGCTGGAATAAAAGAATATACCGCACTGAATTGAAAAACATCTGCTGGGATTACGTTCATATTGCTCATGGGGAACGCCCCTTCCCGCGCAGCGCAAGCCACGGATTGAGTGCTGTTGCAATCTTACCACTTGTGCCTGTAAACACAGAGAAAAAGCTGCTGTGGTTTTTCCTGCGTTTACATCTTGCCACGAAAAAG
Organism: Rhinella marina; assembly: GCA_900303285.1. Lineage (NCBI taxonomy): Eukaryota > Metazoa > Chordata > Amphibia > Anura > Bufonidae > Rhinella > Rhinella marina. The sequence continues at coordinate 102,746 of ONZH01024963.1, forward strand.
CCAGCGGACTTCGCTCTCTCCATTGCAAAGGCTGAAATCCGCAGCATAAATTTAAATTTCAAATCTGCAATGCCGCACGTTTTCCACTGCGTTTGTTTTTACGCAGCGTGTGGATGAGAATTCCGAACTTCTCCTCCACTTTGATGGTACTGTACAATGCTGTGGATTTGCTGCGCAAAATTTTACGGCGGTAAATCTGCAGCTATTCAGTCAGTTGGCCTCCTTCATACACTATTAGATATCACCTATCAATGGGCGTCCATTACGGGTTCCCATGGGTGCTGTCACCCAGCTCTCCCAGACTCCTGAAGGGCATCTGTGCCTGGATTTGATATCAGGGGTAAAGGTGTCGACCTCATTCTTACTTATCTCCTTTCTATAACGTGTGAGATAGTGAAATACTTGAGATAGTTGAGTTCACAGTCCGAGGGCTCATCTAATGGATTACTAGACACCCGAACAATCCAGCGTTACTTCACATTCCTAGGATGATGGGTGTGGAGCGGGAGAGAAGAATAGATACAATTAGTTACAATATGTAACATTTGTTCTGTATTTTTGCTGCTATTATGAATTGGGTGCCTTGTCCTCATTGCTATCATTGTGCGGCTAGGCTTTCCTTCATCAGTTAGCTGCCCCTGCCCAAAGTAACGCGGCTCGTTGGTGCCTCCCTGGCTCCTCCCTGGCACCCAGCATCTTGGATATTTGCCCCTTCAGCCCCAGCTAACTAATCCCCTGCACAGTCTGTGCCAAAGGGCGCATTTTATTTGCGGTCTGCAAATATCTGGATCAGTTGTTCAGCAAAATCTTCTGTATGTCCGCAAAAAAACAGAATGTATGTTTCCATATGTCTTCTGTATTTTGCGGATCCGCAGAAAAATGGAAGGTATCATTTTAATAGAGATTTAAAGGTGACATTACAGGGCATTTAAATTTGTGGACATGGATCGGCAAAATACGGAATGCATACAGAATGCATCTTTGCGGGACCATAGACTTGAATGGGGCCACGGACTGCATTTTGCGGACAAGTGTAGGACATGTTCTATCTTTTATGTGGACGTATGGAACACACATACAGGAGCAGATAGCACACGGCGTGCTATCTGTAGAATTTGCAGTCCCATAGAAATGAATGGGTCTGCATCTGATCCCCAAAAATGCGGAACTGATGCGGAAAGAAAATTATGGTTGTGTGAATGGGTCCAAAGGGTGATTTTGTGATGACCACCCTCAGTGTCATTTTATGGCAGCCTAAGTGGTTGTCACTTCCCTTCCCCCACATACACAATAAACAGAGGTCCTCAACCCAAATAAAAGTGGCACCCACGTTCATCAGGTTGGCAGGTGATCCAAGTTTGGGACCTTATAGGCTTGAGTTCTTGAGATATGCCAAAAAAACGTCCCACTGAAAGTCAATATAATGCATTTTACCCCACTGTAACCACAGCTGGCAGAGTTATGTCATCTGGCTTCCATTCAAAGCAAAATGGGCATTAAAGTTGTGGTTTCTGTAGTTTCCTCCAAATTATATCAGCCAATGACCCCCCCCCCCCCCCCCCCACACGCACATCTTGTTAGAAATCAATACTGTACCGATCTAACACTTCTCACTGCTGAGGTTTCGATACAGTTGTATCCGGTGTAGACAATCCTCTGTGAGCTGAATACTCTGGACTCCAAACAGATACATTGTAGTAAATGATCCGGACAGATTGGTGCTTCTGATGTACAGTATTTAGCATCCTGAGGATTCCCTAGGCTGGATACAATGGTAACAAACCCTCAGCTGTGAGGAATCTTCGGTCTTCAGAATCTGTATGTAATTAAGAATACTACCATTCACTGACAGCAAGCAGCCCTTTAGAAAATAGGGAAGAATTTAAACACAAAGAGAAAGAATGTAAAACATACACCGGAAAAGTGATATGTGGACAAAAGTAGAACATTTTTGCACAAAATTTTTTATGACTTTTAGGCTCATTGTACTCCAAAGTGCTTTTAACTTGCGTCTGAAAACGGATCTTAGTGAATCAGCCCCACTGTAAATTATAAAGCTGCATTCTTTGTCAGTACACAAGAGCACTCTTTCAAGTCATTTTTCCCAACACTCCCTTCCCCTCCAAACACATGAACGCTCAGTTCGGCTGAGGATGCATGTGTTCTTAATCAGGAAAGGGGACAAAGTCACTGCAAAGGAGTCTTATCTTGCCAAAGGATCGGGCATGTTGATATTAAACTGTCCGATCTTTATCTCCCGTAACATCATTCACCTACAGGGTAGAGTCTGGAAGCCGCCATACACACTGGATGGTTGGCGGCTCCTGTTGAATTTGGAGGGTTTGATAAATTTGGCGCACAGTACGGCAACAAAGACTCCTACAAAGGTAAATCTCCTATAAGCACATCCTGTATATTCACACTCTATGCACGGAGCTGTAGGAGGGTGCCCCACCCTCAGGCGACTTTAGCAATGTGCAGTTTCATGCAGGGTTTTCTGATTATGTTGCTTTATTTTAGCTCCTATCATATTTATTGCTCTGGGTGACGATGGTGGCGGTCTCTTCTAGAAAGGGGCAGAGAAGAAGAGAGAAAATAGGGCCGTAATATGGAAACAAGCCTCATGCAGCTTTACAGGAACAGGCGGTGAGTCTCTCCATAACTGGGCAGATATGCCAGTCAGAGGGCTGGGAAGGTGACAACCCCAATGGAGACTTTAAACTTTAAATATATATATATACAGCATATACACACCTTGGGTTATATACCATGCACTGTGGATGTCATTCAGAATAATATCTTTGGGGAAGGGGGGGCTAATAATCTACTACAGCTCAGCCCTGACTCCCCGTCTTGTGTGAAGAAGTTTTTATACTGAGTATTTATAGGTCACTTCCCATCTTCTATCCATCAGCAGAGATAAGGACTGGACTGTGCCTCCCTCAGTCATAAACGTCTTGTCATTTTCCACTAGGGAACCTCCTGGTAAAAGCAGAACATTCACCTTGTACCAGGCAGGCACAGGACTGGGAGTGTCAACGAAAAGGAGTCACTGTGTACATACATTACATTACTTATCCTGTACTGATCCTGAGTTACATCCTGTATTATACTCCAGAGCTGCACTCACTATTCTGCTGGTGCAGTCACTGTGTACATACATTACTTATCCTGTACTGATCCTGAGTTACATCCTGTATTATACTCCAGAGCTGCACTCACTATTCTGCTGGTGCAGTCACTGTGTACATACATTACTTATCCTGTACTGATCCTGAGTTACATCCTGTATTATACTCCAGAGCTGCACTCACTATTCTGCTGGTGCAGTCACTGTGTACATACATTACTTATCCTGTACTGATCCTGAGTTACATCCTGTATTATACTGCAGAGCTGCACTCACTATTCTGCTGGTGCAGTCACTGTGTACATACATTACATTACTAATCCTGTACTGATCCCGAGTTACATCCTGTATTATACTCCAGAGCTGCACTCTCTATTCTGCTGGTGGAGTCACTGTGTACATACATTACTTATCCTGTACTGATCCTGAGTTACATCCTGTATTATACTCCAGAGCTGCACTCACTATTCTGCTGGTGCAGTCACTGTGTACATACATTACTTATCCTGTACTGATCCTGAGTTACATCCTGTATTATACTCCAGAGCTGCACTCACTATTCTGCTGGTGCAGTCACTGTGTACATACATTACTTATCCTGTACTGATCCTGAGTTACATCCTGTATTATACTCCAGAGCTGCACTCACTATTCTGCTGGTGCAGTCACTGTGTACATACATTACTTATCCTGTACTGATCCTGAGTTACATCCTGTATTATACTGCAGAGCTGCACTCACTATTCTGCTGGTGGAGTCACTGTGTACATACATTACTTATCCTGTACTGATCCTGAGTTACATCCTGTATTATACTCCAGAGCTGCACTCACTATTCTGCTGGTGGAGTCACTGTGTACATACATTACTTATCCTGTACTGATCCTGAGTTACATCCTGTATTATACTCCAGAGCTGCACTCACTATTCTGCTGGTGCAGTCACTGTGTACATACATTACATTACTTATCCTGTACTGATCCTGAGTTACATCCTGTATTATACTCCAGAGCTGCACTCACTATTCTGCTGGTGCAGTCACTGTGTACATACATTACTTATCCTGTACTGATCCTGAGTTACATCCTGTATTATACTCCAGAGCTGCACTCACTATTCTGCTGGTGCAGTCACTGTGTACATACATTACATTACTTATCCTGTACTGATCCTGAGTTACATCCTGTATTATACTCCAGAGCTGCACTCACTATTCTGCTGGTGCAGTCACTATGTACATACATTACTTATCCTGTACTGATCCTGAGTTACATCCTGTATTATACTCCAGAGCTGCACTCACTATTCTGCTGGTGCAGTCACTGTGTACATACATTACTTATCCTGTACTGATCCTGAGTTACATCCTGTATTATACTCCAGAGCTGCACTCACTATTCTGCTGGTGCAGTCACTGTGTACATACATTACTTATCCTGTACTGATCCTGAGTTACATCCTGTATTATACTCCAGAGCTGCACTCACTATTCTGCTGGTGGAGTCACTGTGTATAAACATTACTTAGCCTATACTGATCCTGAGTTACATCCTGTATCATACTCCAGAGCTGCTCTCACTATTCTGCTGGTGGAGTCACTGTGTACATACATTACTGTACTGATCCTGAGTTACATCCTGTATTATACTCCAGAGCTGCACTCACTATTCTGCTGGTGCAGTCACTGTGTACATACATTACTTATCCTGTACTGATCCTGAGTTACATCCTGTATTATACTCCAGAGCTGCACTCACTATTCTGCTGGTGCAGTCACTGTGTACATACATTACTTATCCTGTACTGATCCTGAGTTACATCCTGTATTATACTCCAGAGCTGCACTCACTATTCTGCTGGTGGAGTCACTGTGTATAAACATTACTTAGCCTATACTGATCCTGAGTTACATCCTGTATCATACTCCAGAGCTGCTCTCACTATTCTGCTGGTGGAGTCACTGTGTACATACATTACTGTACTGATCCTGAGTTACATCCTGTATTATACTCCAGAGCTGCACTCACTATTCTGCTGGTGCAGTCACTGTGTACATACATTACATTACTTATCCTGTACTGATCCTGAGTTACATCCTGTATTATACTCCAGAGCTGCACTCACTATTCTGCCGGTGCAGTCACTGTGTACATACATTACTTATCCTGTACTGATCCTGACTTACATCCTGTATTATACTCCAGAGCTGTACTCACTATTCTGCTGGTGCAGTCACTGTGTACATACATTACTTATCCTGTACTGATCCTGAGTTACATCCTGTATTATACTCCAGAGCACTCACTATTCTGCTGGTGCAGTCACTGTGTACATACATTACTTATCCTGTACTGATCCTGAGTTACATCCTGTATTATACTGCAGAGCTGCACTCACTATTCTGCTGGTGCAGTCACTGTGTACATACATTACTTATCCTGTACTGATCCTGAGTTACATCCTGTATTATACTCCAGAGCTGCACTCACTATTCTGCTGGTGGAGTCACTGTGTACATACATTACTTATCCTGTACTGATCCTGAGTTACATCCTGTATTATACTCCAGAGCTGCACTCACTATTCTGCTGGTGCAGTCACTGTGTACATACATTACATTACTTATCCTGTACTGATCCTGAGTTACATCCTGTATTATACTCCAGAGCTGCACTCACTATTCTGCTGGTGCAGTCACTGTGTACATACATTACTTATCCTGTACTGATCCTGAGTTACATCCTGTATTATACTCCAGAGCTGCACTCACTATTCTGCTGGTGCAGTCACTGTGTACATACATTACATTACTTATCCTGTACTGATCCTGAGTTACATCCTGTATTATACTCCAGAGCTGCACTCACTATTCTGCTGGTGCAGTCACTATGTACATACATTACTTATCCTGTACTGATCCTGAGTTACATCCTGTATTATACTCCAGAGCTGCACTCACTATTCTGCTGGTGCAGTCACTGTGTACATACATTACTTATTCCTGTACTGATCCTGAGTTACATCCTGTATTATACTCCAGAGCTGCACTCACTATTCTGCTGGTGCAGTCACTGTGTACATACATTACTTATCCTGTACTGATCCTGAGTTACATCCTGTATTATACTCCAGAGCTGCACTCACTATTCTGCTGGTGGAGTCACTGTGTATAACATTACTTAGCCTATTACTGATCCTGAGTTACATCCTGTATCATACTCCAGAGCTGCTCTCACTATTCTGCTGGTGGAGTCACTGTGTACATACATTACTGTACTGATCCTGAGTTACATCCTGTATTATACTCCAGAGCTGCACTCACTATTCTGCTGGTGCAGTCACTGTGTACATACATTACATTACTTATCCTGTACTGATCCTGAGTTACATCCTGTATTATACTCCAGAGCTGCACTCACTATTCCTGCCGGTGCAGTCACTGTGTACATACATTACTTATCCTGTACTGATCCTGAGTTACATCCTGTATTATACTCCAGAGCTGCACTCACTATTCTGCTGGTGCAGTCACTGTGTACATACATTACTTATCCTGTACTGATCCTGAGTTACATCCTGTATTATACTCCAGAGCTGTACTCACTATTCTGCTGATGCAGTCACTGTGTACATACATTACTTATCCCTGTACTGATCCTGAGTTACATCCTGTATTATACTCCAGAGCTGCACTCACTATTCTGCTGGTGCAGTCACTGTGTACATACATTACTTATCCTGTACTGATCCTGAGTTACATCCTGTATTATACTCCAGAGCTGTACTCACTATTCTGCTGATGCAGTCACTGTGTACATACATTACTTATCCTGTACTGATCCTGAGTTATATCCTGTATTATACTCCAGAGCTGCACTCACTATTCTGCTGGTGCAGTCACTGTGTACATACATTACTTATCCTGTACTGATCCTGAGTTACATCCTGTATTATACTCCAGAGCTGCACTCACTATTCTGCTGGTGCAGTCACTGTGTACATACATTACTTATCCTGTACTGATCCTGAGTTATATCCTGTATTATACTCCAGAGCTGCCCTCACTATTCTGCTGGTGCAGTCACTGTGTACATACATTACTTATCCTGTACTGATCCTGAGTTACATCCTGTATTATACTCCAGAGCTGCACTCACTATTCTGCTGGTGCAGTCACTGTGTACATACATTACTTATCCTGTACTGATCCGGAGTTACATCCTGTATTATACTCCAGAGCTGCACTCACTATTCTGCTGGTGCAGTCACTGTGTACATACATTACTTATCCTGTACTGATCCTGAGTTATTTCCTGTGTCATACTACTAGCAGAATAGTGAGTTCAGCTCTAGAGCATAATACATACTGCAGGTGGATGTTCGGGGGCTGTGGCATTCATTACTATGTATTTGTGTTTTGCTCAGTAATGTTGCAGATTCTGGGATTTGTGAGATCTGAGAACAGAGACTTTCTGCACCTGGGACACACGTGATAGAAGGCGTTCACCTGTAGCCGGGCCCCGGGGAGCAGGGACATGAATGTGCATTGAGGAGTAGAGACCTGGTTACATAACCGAATCCTGCTATTCATCGCCTCAGGGGATCGACACTTATTACCGGCAGCTCTCTGATGTCAGAATCAGAACAGACCCATTTCTTGTTTTCATTTGCTGGTTCCAGCCATTAGATTTCCCAAATACATATGAATCTGCATTGTTATACAGAAGACAATCACTTGCAGCTGTTGTGTCAGTCTTTACTGTCGTTACGGAATTTTGTTCATGAACCAAAAATAAGTTCCATCCGGATTCAAAAGTGTTTGAAAATTTTGTGCAGTTTTGAAAATACAGATAAGATAAAATATAAATTAATGAGTCTCTTTATGACCACATTCTCTGGAGCAGGCGGGTTACTAGAACTTTATTGTATAGGTCAGGGGTCGGCAACCTCCGGCACTCCAGCTGTTGTGAAACTACAACTCCCAGCATGCATACTTGTTCTGCTCTTCTAAGATCTCTCATAGAAATGAATGGAGCATGCTGGGAATTGTACAGGTTTCTATGGATACACCTAAATAACATGGGAATGGTTGGTGATACTAACTTCCTGTTTGTGGCACATTAGTATATGGGAGGGGGGAAACTTTTCAAGATGGGTGGTGACCATGGCGGCAATTTTGAAGTCGAACATTTTAGATCTAACTTTAGGTTTTTCAATGGGAAGGGATCATGTGACACATCAAACTTATTAAGAATTTCACAAGAAAAACAATGTGTGCTTGGTTTTAACGTAACTTTATTCTTTCATGAGTTATTTACAAGTTTCTGACCACTTATAAAATGTGTTCAAAGTGCTGCCCGTTGTGTTGGATTGTCAATGCAGCCCTCTTCTCCCACTCTTCACACAGTGATAGCAACACCGCAGAATAAATGCTAGCACAGGCTTCCAGTATCTGAACATCTCGTATCTTCACAGCATAGACAATTGCCTTCAGATGACCCCAAAGATAAAAGTCTTAGGGGGTCAGATCGGGAGACCTTGGGGGACATTCAACTGGCCCACGACGGCCAATCCATTTCCAGGAAACTGTTCATCTAGGAATACTCGGACCTGACACCCATAATGTGGTGGTCACCATCTTGCTGGAAAAACTCAGGGAACGTGCCAGCTTCAGTGCATAGAGAGGGAAACGCATCATCATGTAGCAGTTTCACATATCCAGTGGCCTTGAGGTTTTCATTGATGAAGAATGGCCCCACTGTCTTTGTACCCCTTATACCACACCATACCATCAATTTTTGTGTTCCAACAGTCTTGGAGGGATCTATCCAATGTGGGTTAGTGTCAGACCAATAGCGGTGGTTTTGTTTGTTAACTTCACCATTCACATATAAGTTTGCCTCATCACTGAACAAAATCTGGGTTCTGTTCCAATTTTTGTTTTGCCCATTCTGCAAATTCAGCCGTCTGGGCCATCCTCGTTGAGATGCTGCAGCAGCTGGAGTTTGTAAGGGTGCCATTTGTGAGTATCTAATATCCACCGAAGGGATGTTCGACTGATGCCGCTCTCCAGTGACATGCGGCGAGTGCTACGCTGTATGAAGCTAGGACAGCCACTGATGTTTCTTCATTAGTGACAGTTTTCATGCGTCCACATTTTGGCAAATCCAACACTGAACCAGTTTCACGAAACTTGCCAAGCAGTATGCTAACTGTAGCATGGGAGATGGGTGGTCTGGTAGGGTGTCTTGCATTGAAATCTGCTGCAATGACCTTGGTACTGCGTTCACCAGACATCAACACAATTTCTATCCACTCCTCACGTGTTAACCTCTGCAACATGTCAATGGCTGTAAACAAAGAGAAACTTGTAAATAACTCATGACAGAATAAAGTTACGTTACAACCAAGCACACCGTTGTTTTTCTTGTGAAATTCTCAGTAAGTTTGATGTGTCACATGACCCTCTTCCCATTGAAAAAACTAAAGTTGGATCCAAAATGGCCGACTTCAAGATGGTCGCCATGGTCACCGCCCATCTTGAAAAGTTTCCCCCCTCCCATATACTAATGTGCCACAAACAGGAAGTTAATATCACCAACCATTCCCATGTTATTTAGGTGTATCCATATAAACCACCCTGTAGTTTCACAACAGCTGGAGTGCGGAAGGTTGCTGACCCCTGGTGTAGGTGTTTATGATCGATGCTTATTCGGTGGGGTCTCTGCAGCCGGACCCCCGCTCTTCAAAACTTATGCTATGTTACTATGACATTGATAAATCTGACACTTTACATACAGGAAAAGGGTTTGTTTATTTTTTTTGTTCTCAGGATTATTTTTTTGTTAATTGAATTTAGACTTTTATTTTAGTCTTTTAGTCTAAGGGAATATCCCTTCTTCTGATCGACTATCATACATTGCAATGCTTCTGTATTGTAGTGTACAGTCAACAACACCAAGAAGGTCAGGCCGTAAGGTTATGCAAATTGAGGATGTAGCAGGTGTTGCTAAGATTTGCAAATGATGAAATTTTCAAGCACCTAGCTCCAATCTGCAACATGTGGGAGGGGCATAAAAGCCAGATTGAAAGCAAAATTTTTCAACCACATGAAACTCAAAAATCAGCTCAAGTCATGTGAGATGATTGTGCGACGCTTCGAGCCAGTTATCACCACTTGTGACAAACTCAGAGGGACAGAATCCTTCAACTAAGAACAACTCCTGCCGGCAGTGTGAAAGAAGCCAGACCTTGGTTTATCACACTGTCAGATCGCTGCGCACCTAGGCTCAGATGTCAGCACTATTTAACGTTGCGTGTCCTTGTGGTTGGGAGAACGACAATGAACTGGAATGACAGCAAGAGGAGCACAGAGGAGAATTAGAAGAAGGGTGTATAGTGATCCATTCTGTGCTGCAAATGAAATTGTCACACCCAAGCCTAAGGCGGCTACAAGTGTCTACAAAAAACATGAGAAGGGCTACGAGCCAGGCGTCCACCTGTGGTTACTCCCCTGACCTGACGCCACTGCCTCAAAAGATGTCATGGTGCACAGCAAGATGGCAATGGAGGCTGTAATGGAGGGCTATCCACTTCAGAGATGAGTCCCATTTTTATCTCTGGTGCAATGATAACCAGAGGTCTGGAGGCCATGTGGGCAACGCCATTGAGAGGCCTTCAGAAGGGAACATCACTCTGGTCCTACTTCTGGGATTATGGTGTGGGGTGGCATAATGTACAGTAGGTGGACTCCTCTAGTCTTCATTTCAGGTTGTCACGATCCATCAGGTGTGGATCCACTGTGCCACGTGACCAACTTCCTCTAAGGGCATTGTCTAAGTGAACCCCTCATTCTTCACAGCACCTCTGATCACTAGGTCACTACCTCTTGAGGTGGGTTGGCACACGAAGCAGCTGGCCGAGGTGGATAAGGAGGTACCAGAGCAAGGTACCAGAGGTCCAGACAAGTACTAGTCAAGAGGCCAAGTCGTAACCAGATCACCAGCACGAGGTCCATGGCGCCTGAGTGTACTTTCAGGAACCAGCAGGTGTGGACTGTGCCACCTGACCAACTTCCTCTAAGTGAACCCCTCGTTCTTTGCAGTACCCCAGATGGTGGGGATAGAGTTTCCTGAGGAGAACACCGGGTTACTACCTCTTGCGTTGGGTTGGGACACGAAGCAACTGGTCCAGGCGGACCAAGGGGTACCAGAGCAAGGTACCAGAGGTATGGACATAGTCAACAGGCAGAGTCGTAATCAGGAACGACAGTGCAGGACCAAAGAATGAGGCCGAGGCGAAGTCGTACAAGCAATAGGGCAGGTGGCAAAGGTACAGGTCTGCCAATCCGGGTCAGCAACAGGAGAGTTGAGACGGACAGGGCAAGTATCAGAGAGGTAGCGCAGTCCAGGAGACAAGCACAAGTCAGGAGCTCAAGAACACAAGCACATACAAATGTAACCTTAGCAGAACACAAGGACCTTTGATGCTCAGGCACCTGGGAAGAGGGCTGGATACTTATATATGTGCATGAAGGCTGAGATTGGTCAGAAGGTCTTTGATTTCAAATATATTGTCAGAATCTCCAGTCACCAGAGTTGGAGCAGCAGAAAAGTGATTTAGAACTACTAGTTTTAGTAAGGTCACATGTAAGGAGTTGGGAGACATAGCTCATAGGTGACTTCATTGATCTTCTTCAATACTTCAAAAAGTCCTAGGAACCTAGCGGCTAAGGCTACTTTCACATTAGCGTTATGGAATTCCGGTATTGAGCTCCGTCATAGGGGCTCAATACCGGAATAAAACGCTTCCGTTTTGTCCCCATTCATTGTCAATGGGGACAAAACTGAACTGAAGAAACGGAGGCTCCTGAAAGCATTCCGTTCAGTCTTCAGACCGGAGAACAAACCGCAACATGTTGCGGTTTGCTCTCCGTACTAGTTATCCGCACCTAAACGGATCCGGAATGACCCCCAATGCAAGTCAATGGGGACGGATCCGTTTGGTGTGGACACACTTGTAAACGGATCCGTCCTCCATTGACTTTCAATAGAGGTTATTCCGGATCCGTTTAAACGCTAATACAACCGGATCCGGAATTACGGATCCACAAGGTTGTATTACTCAGTACGGATGCGGCTGGTGAAGGGACCCGCCGGATCCGTACTAACGCTAGTGTGGAAGTAGCCTAATTTGAAACTAGGGACCTTTAAGCCATACCTTATCTCCTGAGGACTGAGAAGGTTCTCAGCATTTACTTTCATATGAGTCACAGCCTTGCTAATACAGTCTTTGATCTGACGCCAAACCTTCAAGAAATCTATAAAAGAAGAATCCAAAGCGGGATCCCCGGAAAACGTGGGAACAGGAAGAGTGGTATGAGGATGTTGTCTAGACTCACTAGAGTGGTAATTATAGGAAAACTCTGCCCAAGGTAGCAAATGTACCCAGTTGTCATGTTGGGCAGAGACAAAGTGCCAGAGATAGTTCTCTAATATCTCATTGAACCTCTCTACCTGCCCATTAGTCTGGGGGTGATACCTCAAAGAAAAGTCTAATTCAGTCTTAAGCAGCCGACAAAGAACCCTCCAGTGCTTTGAGGTAAACTGGATTCCGCGATCGGAAACTGTGTGCAAAGGAAGTCCATGCAACAGGAATATGTGATCTACGAATAATTTAGCAAGCTTTGTAGTGGCGTGGTAAAAGTTCTAAAGTCTTGCGGATCCCTGGAAGTGTAACTCAAAATTAAAACAAGAAAAGAAGTGTGCTCATCTGGCTTGGCGTGGATTTAGATGCTGTGCTGTTTGAAGATACACAAGATTCTTGTGGTCAGTGAAGATGACCACTGGATGTTCATCACCCTCCAACAAATAACGCCACTCCTCCAGGGCTAGTTTTATGGCCAGAAGTTCTCAGTCTCCTATACAGTAGATCTTTTCAGCAGAAGAGAAGAGCTTGGAGAAAAACCCATAGATTAGCATCTTGCTTTTAGAATTTCTTTTCAATTTTCCCTTAACTTCTGTAAAACCAACCGTACATACCTTTGGTGAGAGGTCAGATCAGAAGAAAAGATTAGAATTTCTTCTAGGTGAACAATCACACAGTCACAGAGCAGGTCCCGGAAGATTTCATTAACAAATTCTTGGAACTCTGTGGGAGCATTGCACAGACCAAAAGGCATGGCAAGATATTCGTAGTGACCACCACGGGTGTTAAAAGTGGTCACTCATCACCCTCACGAATGCGGATCAGATTGTATGCAGGCCTAATTTTGTGAAGATCTTGTCTCCCTGGATCCTATTGAAGAGTTTGGAAATTAGCAGTAAAGGGTGCCAGTTCTTGACCGTGACTGTGCTCACAGGACCATAAGGAACCATCTTTATTTTGAAGACAGAAGAACCTGGCACCTGCTGGCGATGTAGATTTCAAGATAAACCCCCTCTCGAGATTCTCCTTGATGCTCGGGTCTCTGGGAGTGGGTAGACTCAACCATGAGAAGGAGTGACACCAGGCAGAAGGTCTATCGGACAATCCTAGGATCGGTGAGGAGGATTAGCCTCAGCCTCTTTCTTGCTGAAGACATCCAGGAAGTTGGCATACTGCCGAGGAAGTCCAGACAGATCTTTAGGCAGTGGAGCAGGGAAAGTAGGTTGGACTTCTGATAAACAGGTGGACTGACAGGAAGATTCCCAACATAGGATTTGACCAGAGTCCCAGTCCAGGACTGAAGTGTGCTAACGCAGTCAGGGGAGACCAAGGATAACATTTCTGAATATAAAACCCCTATTTGCAGCTTAAGGGGCACAGTGACAAAGAGAAACATTGGCATTTTCCGGCCTCATAGGACAATTACGCACAAAGCGAGCTTTGCCTCCACAAGACAAGCAAAGGTTCTCTGCTCTGCTGCGTTGATGTTCCTGATCAGACAACCTGAGACATTCTACTTTCATGGGCCCTTCAGAAGGAGTAGACACTTGAGAAAGCACCGGCTTCTAGAAGGATGGTGCCAGAACGGGTAGTCTTCAGGAGCGTGTGACCTTCTTTGAACGCTCCCGGAGCCGCATATCAATTCTTGTGACCAAAGAGATCAGTTCATTCAGAGATGATGGACGGTCACGACCGGCTAATTCCTCCTTGATTGGGTCAGAAAGACTCGCACAAACACCATCAGTTAAGCCTCATTGTTTCATCCAAGTTCTGCAGCCAGGGTACAGAATTGGATGGCGTACTGACCCACAGTCAGAGAGCCTTGGCGTAGACGTAGCAGGATGGAGGCAGCGGAGGAAGTGCGACCTGGTTCCTCAAAGACCAGCTGGAAGGTAGCCAGGAAAGTCTGCAGATTAGTGGTCTCTGCATGTTCCCAAATAGGATTTACCCAAGCATCAAACAGCAGAGACACAATGAAGGCGAACTTGAACATCTCAATAGGGAACTTGTGACCATCCAAAAGTTGATCAAGCACTGGTTCAAAAAGCCATGATAGGTTTTAGAGTCTCCATCATAAGGTGGCTGCAGAGGAAGTTGAACACCAGTAGCACTCAGCTCTGGGCTCAAAGCCACAACTGGTGACCCTGCAGTAGCTGGGGGAGAGATGGCATCCAGATGGACAGTGATATTATGCATGAACTGCATCAGGATGTCCTGTCATTAGCTCTGATGTCTCATCTCAAATAGCAATTCTGGTCCAGCAGGCTTGGGATGACCAGCGAGGTCCATGGCGCCTGAGCGTACTTTCCGGAACCAGCGGGTGTGGATCCACTGTGCCACCTGACCAACTTCCTCTAAGAGTGTTGTCTAAGTGAACCCCTCATTCTTCGCAGTACCCCAGATGGTCGGGATAGACTTTCCTGAGGAGAACACCAGGTCGCTACCTTTTAAGTTGGGTTGGCACATGAAGCAGCTGGTCCAGGCGGACCAGGGGGCACCAGAGCAAGTTACCAGAGTCGTAACCAGGAGCGACAGAGAGGACCAAAGGATGAGGCAGAGGCGAAGTCATACAAGCCATAGGTCAGGGCAGGCAGCACAGATACAGGTCAGCAACAGGAGAGTCAAGACGGAGAAGGCAAGGATCAGACAGGTAGCGGAGTCCAGGAACACAAGCATGTACAAATGCAACCTTAGCAGGACACAAGGACCACTGATGCTCAGGCACCTGGGAAGAGGGCTGGACCACTTATATATGTACAGGAAGGCTGGGATTGGTCAGAAGGTCAGCACAGGTCACGTGCTTAACCCTTTAAATCACAGGAAGTGACGTGTTGGCCCTTAAACAATGTGCTACAGGGAATAGGCTGGAAGGCATGCTGTGCAGGGGGCTGGAAGGAAACCATGGTGGAGGAGTCCAGGCAGGATGGCACCTGCAAGGACAGAGCCCGGACCGTGGTGGTAAATAGGTAGATATCAGCAGCCGACCACCACAACTACCTGCCCCGCAATGCGGCTGGATGCATACAGTGACAAAGACGACTAGGGAGGACAGTGCTCACCCAAACATGGTGCCTGGGACCGCAGTGGTAAGTAGGGGGACATCAGTGTCCAGCTACCGCAGTTACACAGGAATTAACAGCTCAACATTACATTGATTAGGTCTTGGAGCCAATAGTACTTCCATTTCTTCTTAGTATCCCGGTAGCTGCCAGGCCACATGTTGCTCATGCTACTGTGAGCAGCCTCCATGGCCTAAGCATGCTACCATGGCCTGCGGTGTCTCTGGACTTATCTCCCATCGAGCACATCTGGGATGTCATTGGTTGGCAACAGTAAATGCAACTGCCAGCGGTGAATCTTGATGATTTGCGTGCATTCAGTGTGGCAGAACCATTAAGAACCTCATTGATAGCATATAATATACATTTAGCTACATGTATTCAAAGGGTGGTCACCCAGGCAGGAAGTTAGGTCGTTGCTAGGCAACCTGAAGTACTTGAACCTGCAGAATACACTACTTGGAAGGTGCAAGAGGAGTAGTAAAAGCAATTTCTGCCAATTTATATATTACTCAGGACAATATGTTTATAAAAGTATATAGCGGAGGTAGCCTTTAAAGGGGATGTGTCCGTATTGCACTTCACGAGAAGCAACAGGTTAAAGAAAACAAGAAAGCAAGCTGATGAAATAAATAAGTGTTAATTAATAGCGAGAGTCTAATTAGCATGAAATACACAGGGGAGAGGTTGGGGACGGCCTCCCCGCCACAGCTGAGCGCATATCCTTATATGGCAAATACGACTTCTTATTCCGCAGCGTACAGCCGGGGACAAAGGTCACTGCACCCTGGCAGGAGACTGTACCGGTACAGGTGCGCAGTGCGGCTCTGCTCTCCTGACAGCCGGCCACACCTGACAGCACACAGGTAAGCTCCTCTCCGGCCGCCCCTGCCTGTCACCTACAATGTCTCCCAGGAACAGCTGATTTATTTTCTGTTCCCTTGTAAACAACCTAAGCAGCAAAGCAGATCACAGCCACCAAGATCTAACTCTGATACATGTCCTCCGCACAGGAACCTTTCCTCCTTCACATTCAATCCTCTGTGGGCTCCTGGACTATCCAGGCTGATACATTTCACCTGCACTGATACAATGTAGCAAACAAGACGGAAGAGAGATTGGTGCTGCTGATGTGTTCAGCTCACAGAGGATTGTCTAGACTGGATACAAATGTATCAAAACCTGGAATTCCAGGATCATTAAGCCTGGTTCCCATTCATTGAAAGCAAGTAGAGATCTGGTGAGATTTTTTTTTAGAAAATTGCAGAATGTGTAATTAGATAATGATTGTGCTTTATGGTTATTAAGCTGGAGTGCTCCTTTAACTTTTATGGCTAGATTGCTGTCATTTTCTCATGGGCGTAACTGCAGCCACAGCGCTTTCTGTGGGCCCCAAAGATTGTGGGGCCCTATTAGGTGCAAGAACACTGTACTTTTTGTGGGGAATAACTATATGGTGGCTTTTTGCTATAATGTGGGTTTTCTGATATATTGCGCTATTATACACTCATGCCACTGTTTTAATTTTCTTACATTAGGTAGCAGGGGCCCCGTGCTATTTTGCTCTGGGGCCCTAAGAATCATAGTGATGCCCCTGACAAATTAGTATGACTTGTGTAAGAAAATTCCCAGTTGTTTAAAGCTACAGATTTACTGATAATGGATTTGGAAACAATACTTTTGTCTTCAGAATGCGTCAGACGTCAGGGTGGAGCTGATCAGGGACCGCATCTGCTGATCTACCATGCTGTAGACTCAGGGTGATTGTACCTCTGATATCTTTATGATGCTGAAGAACATCTTCGAGGGCTGTGGTCACTCAATATAGTAATCAGTGCACTTAAAGGGATTGCATAGTTTGCATTTACCTTCTGTTAGTACATGTTTGTCATAGGGTATGCCTAATTATTAATGAGGAGCCAGTGGCGTACATAGAGAAGTAAGGGCCCCATAGCAATTATCAGACAGGGCCCCCCACACAGGCAGGAGGGTTTCTGCCTAAACCCCTTTCAATGACCCTTGGGCCTTTTTTTCACAGCCTCATTTACTAAAAGTTGTTCCTTTAGAGGGTAGAGTCCTGACCAAGTTTTCAACTCCAGTAGAAGAGGAGATGATCCCAACTAAGACTGGGCCCCCTTCTGTCCTGGGCCCCATAGCAGTCGCATGGTCTGCCGCTGTGGTAGTTATGCCCCTGTGAGGAGCCTACTATTAGATCAGGCAATGTGATGGTATGGATGTCCATTACTTTCAACTGATGACCTGTCATACTGTCATGTGTAACTATGTCAGCCTCCCTCCTGCTGCTCTAAGAGGGATAGGTGAGAGACCCAGGGGCGTAGCTATGGAGGAAGAAGGGGAAGCGTCTGCTTTGGGGCCCAAACTCAGGAGGGGCCCACCCTCAACAGTGTTATAAAATGACATTATATTCAGAGATACTGTAGGAAACAGACAGAGCGGCTGCTGGGCCTGGTCTGAGAGAGCGATGTTGACTAACCACAGGAAGATGGGGTTGCAAAGAAGTTGCTGGGGGGGCCCCATTCAAAAATTTTCTGTGGGGGCCAGTCACCGGTGAGACTCCTGCAATCAGCTCAGCATTAAGAAGACCAAGGGTAGAAGGAAGATTGTAGAGGCCTTTTCATTGAAAGGAGTTTCCTATTGGTCGTCACATGGATACAATTTGTTTACAATGTGAAGCTGAGATTGTAGCAAAGTGTTTACAGAGATTATAAACAGTTTCCATTCATTGACTCAGTGGACAGATGAATGATGAATTAACACAAAGGCCCAGGCAGGTCTGGTTGTAAGGTGGTGCCGGTCTCTTGCAGTTTTCTGATGCCTGACATAGTGCCATTGATTTCAATGTTTCAATGCAATACAATACAGGATAAATAGAAAACCACGGAAAATCATGCAGTGATCCCCCAGCTTCCCCAGTGCAGGACAGGAACAGCAGTATACAGCGTAGGAAACAGCCCTCACACCTTTAAAACAGTTATTATAATGGAACGCTGACGCGTTTCAGTCACAAATCCTTAGCTGTAGTTGTGCCCAGCTTTGGTGGGTGTCATCAACCTGTCACCTCCAGCTGTTGCAAAACTACAACTCACAGCATGCCCGGACAGCCTACATCTATCAGCCTACAGCAGGGCGTGGTGGGAGTTGTAGTTTTACAACAGCTGGAGGGCCATAGGTTGAGCATCCCTGGTTTATAAGATGCAGCAATGACTTGTAAAGCCTGAAATGCATCAGCCTTCTGGTAGACGCACTAATAAGAGAGAGTCTTATCTTGACTACAGCAATATAGACATTGATTTAAGCTGCTCGCAGACATTGAAGTAGCACTCCGACAAAAATGTTATTTAAAAAGGGTACATGATATAAACTAAAGTGATCTTCTTACCAGTGACTGTATTTGTCAGTTATAACCTCCCTTCTGATCCTCAGCTGTGTCATGTGACCAGCACTCTGACTCTCCAAAAAACACAGCATCTTATGTGTGAACAGGAGGCCAGTTCTCTATGTATTCCTATGGGAGCTTCAATGTCTGTCTCATACGAATGAATAGAGAAGTAGCTGACTCCCTGTCCTGTGTCCTGAGGCAGAGTGTTGGTCACATGACACAGCTGAGGATCAGAAGGGAGGTTATAACTCATAAATACAGTCTCTGGTAAGAATATTACCTTCACTACCTTCAGTTTATACCATGTACCTTTCTAACAGGTCAGAGAATAAAATTTTTGTGGGAGTTCTTCTTTAACTGAGCATTGAACTGATACCCAAATTGTTTCCAGCCTATAACTATCCATTATGCTCCTGGGGGTGACAGCACCCCTTCTCTCTGTCTGTCTCTGTATATATATGAATACATAGAGCAGCCAATCATTAAATTCTTGGAAATGTTCAGTCTTCTAAGAACGTCCCTGATTTACACCATAAAAAATCATACATGACATTAGTCATTTGGAAAAAGTCTGTGATCTTTGAACATCAGTTTACAGTTATATAGTATCTAGATAAAATCTGTGCGCAACATTGTAAATAAATGACATTACTTATCTTGTTACAACCTCTATTATACTACAGAGCTGCAGTCACATTCCTGCTGGTTGTCAATGGAAACAGTCATCAGGTTTGCTGACAGATATTTCCCTAACAACTTAGTTGGGCAGTTCATTTTTCCTACATCAGATAAATGTATCATATCTGGCAGAAACAAAACCTTCCCCAAAATGTAAATCCACAGAACATGCTTTGAAACATCAGCAAATACTAGGAAATTCCACCAGCAGAATAGTGAGCGCAGCTCTGGAGTATAATACAGGATGTAGCTCAGGATCAGTACAGGATAAGTAATGTATGTACACAGTGACTGCACCAGCAGAATAGTGAGTGCAGCTCTGGAGTATAATACAGGATGTAACTCAGGATCAGTACAGGATAAGTAATGTATGTACACAGTGACTGCACCAGCAGAATAGTGAGTGCAGCTCTGGAGTATAATACAGGATGTAACTCAGGATCAGTACAGGATAAGTGATGTGTGTACACAGTGACTGCACCAGCAGAATAGTGAGTGCAGCTCTGGAGTATAATACAGGATGTAACCCAGGAACAATACAGGATAAGTAATGTATGTACACAGTGACTGCACCAGCAGAATAGTGAGTGCAGCTCTGGAGTATAATACAGGATGTAACTCAGGATCAGTACAGGATAAGTAATGTATGTACACAGTGACTGCACCAGCAGAATAGTGAGTGCAGCTCTGGAGTATAATACAGGATGTAACTCAGCATCAGTACAGGATAAGTAATGTATGTACACAGTGACTGCACAAGCAGAATAGTGAGTGCAGCTCTGGAGTATAATACAGGATGTAACTCAGGATCAGTACAGGATAAGTAATGTATGTACACAGTGACTGCACCAGCAGAATAGCGAGTGCAGCTCTGGAGTATAATACAGGATATAACTCAGGATCAGTACAGGATAAGTAATGTATGTACACAGTGACTGCACCAGCAGAATAGTGAGTGCAGCTCTGGAGTATAATACAAGATGTGACTCAGGATCAGTACAGGATAAGTAATGTGTGTACACAGTGACTGCACCAGCAGAATAGTGAGTGCAGCTCTGGAGTATAATACAGGATGTGACTCAGGATCAGTACAGGATAAGTAATGTATGTACACAGTGACTGCACCTGCAGAATAGTGAGTGCAGCTCTGGAATATAATACGAGATGTGACTCAGGATCAGTACAGGATAAGTAATGTATGTACACAGTGACTGCACCTGCAGAATAGTGAGTGCAGCTCTGGAGTATATTACAGGATGTAACTCAGGATCAGTACAGGATAAGTAATGTATGTACACAGTGACTGCACCAGCAGAATAGTGAGTGCAGCTCTGGAGTATAATACGAGATGTGACTCAGGATCAGTACATGATAAGTAATGTATGTACACAGTGAGTGCACCAGCAGAATAGTGAGTGCAGCTCTGGAGTATAATACAGGATGTAACTCAGGATCAGTACAGGATAAGTAATGTATGTACACTGTGACTGCACCAGCAGAATAGCGAGGGCAGCTCTGGAGTATAATACAGGATGTAACTGAGGGTCAGTACAGGATAAGTAATGTATGTACACAGTGACTGCACCAGCAGAATAGTGAGTGCAGCTCTGGAGTATAATACAGGATGTAACTCAGCATCAGTACAGGATAAGTAATGTATGTACACAGTGACTGCACAAGCAGAATAGTGAGTGCAGCTCTGGAGTATAATACAGGATGTAACTCAGGATCAGTACAGGATAAGTAATGTATGTACACAGTGACTGCACCAGCAGAATAGCGAGTGCAGCTCTGGAGTATAATACAGGATATAACTCAGGATCAGTACAGGATAAGTAATGTATGTACACAGTGACTGCACCAGCAGAATAGTGAGTGCAGCTCTGGAGTATAATACAAGATGTGACTCAGGATCAGTACAGGATAAGTAATGTGTGTACACAGTGACTGCACCAGCAGAATAGTGAGTGCAGCTCTGGAGTATAATACAGGATGTGACTCAGGATCAGTACAGGATAAGTAATGTATGTACACAGTGACTGCACCAGCAGAATAGTGAGTGCAGCTCTGGAGTATAATACAGGATGTGACTCAGGATCAGTACAGGATAAGTAATGTATGTACACAGTGACTGCACCAGCAGAATAGTGAGTGCAGCTCTGGAGTATAATACAGGATGTAACTCAGGATCAGTACAGGATAAGTAATGTATGTACACAGTGACTGCACCAGCAGAATAGTGAGTGCAGCTCTGGAGTATAATACGAGATGTGACTCAGGATCAGTACATGATAAGTAATGTATGTACCCAGTGAGTGCACCAGCAGAATAGTGAGTGCAGCTCTGGAGTATAATACAGGATGTAACTCAGGATCAGTACAGGATAAGTAATGTATGTACACAGTGACTGCACCAGCAGAATAGTGAGTGCAGCTCTGGAGTATAATACAGGATGTAACTCAGGATCAGTACAGTATAAGTAATGTATGTACACAGTGAGTGCACCAGCAGAATAGTGAGTGCAGCTCTGGAGTATAATACAGTCTGCTCATATTCTGTCATAGATCATTTTGGGTTAACTCATTGAATTTGGAATATCTGCAGATTGTATGGGTAAGGAGGAGGGGGAGGGGGATAACATCTTGCATTGGACTCCATCTTGTTGTTTTACATCGCACGATGTACACTTTATATCTGACTGTAATGCAGGGAGGAGCCACTTAAGGAAGGTTTTGGAAACAAATTAAAAGGTCAATATTGTGAAAGAGGCAATACAGGTTCCCTGAGGGGTGCAGATATGGAAGTGCAGTCACACCTGTGCCCGGTGCTTTAAGGGAGCCATAGGCTGATCTGCCACATTAGAAGGCACCAGTATTATAAATCTATAGAGTAGCTTACATTTTGGGAGATGAAGGTTCCCTTTAAATATCGCAGCCACCAGACTAGGACAAAGCTGTCCTCTTTGGACCATCCCTTAGTTAGAGGCGTCCCTCAATGATGGGTGTGCAGCTGCTCGGACCCTAGGAGTCAGCTGTAATGTGGGCTCATTTCCTCTGCAGCGCCACCACAGGCGATATAATACATTGCACTACGACCATTAAAACCAATGGGGTGTCGGTGTAGGGCGGGTCGTCTGGAGCACCTTGTAATTACAGTCTTAGTGGAGGTGTTTTTTTTGGAAGGGCATGCTGGGAGTTGTAGTTTCCCAACTGCTGGGAAGCCTCTCCTGCAGGTGTAAAGAGTTGACCCCAACAGCTGTGTGACCCTCTATGGGCTGTCACCTATGGGGGGGGGATGAATAATAAGAGGCGCCTCACGACCTGTGACTCCTAACATTATATTCTCAGGTCCGGAATACGACAGATAAAGTACATGGGAGGATTAAGGAACCTGTTACTACCCCCACATGGGGGCAAATTCCTCCCTGCCCTGCCCTGAAGAGCTATGAACGGGGTCAAAGTATCTCAGGAATTATTATACATTAATAGACGAGCAGCTTCATAATTACTACATGTGGAGAAGCAAAGAGTTACAGCGGATACAGGGCGGGCTTAGATACGCTGACTCTGCAGACAGTATCACTCATGATGGGCTTAGATACACTGCTCAATGGATATTGTCATACTTGATAGGCTTAGATACAGCGGCTCAGCAAACAATATTACACATGGTAGGCTTAGATACACTGACGGCAGACAGTATCACACAGGATAGGATTAGATACAGAGGCTGAGCAGACAGTATCACACAGGATAGGATTAGATACAGAGGCTGAGCAGACAGTATCACACAGGATAGGATTAGATACAGAGGCTGAGCAGACAGTATCACATATGATAGGATTAGATACATAGGCTCTACAGACAGTATCACACAGGATAGGATTAGATACAGAGACTGAGCAGACAGTATCACACATGGTAGGATTAGATACAGAGGCTCAGCAGAGAGTATCATACAAGATAGGATTAGATACAGGACGGGCTTAGATACGCTGACTCTGCAGAAAGTATCACTCATGATGGGCTTAGATACACTGCTCAATGGATATTATCATACTTGATAGGCTTAGATACAGCGGCTCAGCAAACAATATTACACATGGTAGGCTTAGATACAGTGACGGCAGACAGTATCACACATGGTAGGATTAGATACAGAGGCTCAGCAGACAGTATCACATACGACAGGATTAGATACAGAGGCTTCACAGACAGTATCAGACAAGATAGGATTGGATACATAGCTCAGAAGTATCACACAGGATCGGATTAGATACACAGCTCAGCAGACAGTATCACACAGGATAGGATTAGATACAGAGGCTCAGCAGACAGTATCACACAGGATAGGATTAGATACAGAGGCTAAGCAGACAGTATCACACAGGATTGAATTAGATACATAGGATAAGCAGACAGTATCACATACGACAGGATTAGATACAGAGGCTTCACAGACAGTATCACACAGGATAGGATTAGATACAGAGGCTCTGCAGACAGTATCACACAGGATAGGATTAGATACAGAGGCTCTGCAGACAGTATCACACAGGATAGGATTAGATACAGAGGCTTCACAGACAGTATCACACAGGATAGGATTAGATACAGAGGCTGAGCAGACAGTATCACACAGGAAAGGATTAGATACAGAGGCTAAGCAGACAATATAACACAGGATTGAATTAGATACATAGGATAAGCAGACAGTATCACATACGACAGGATTAGATACAGAGGCTTCACAGACAGTATCACACAGGATAGGATTAGATACACAGCTCAGTAGACAGTATCACACAGGATAGGATTAGATACACAGCTCAGTAGACAGTATCACACATGATAGGATTAGATACACAGCTCAGCAGACGGTATCATACATGATAGGATTAGATGCACAGCTCAGCAGACAGTATCACACAGGATAGGATTAGATACAGAGGCTTCACAGACAGTATCACACAGGATAGGATTAGATACACAGCTCAGCAGACTATCACACAGGATAGGATTAGATACAGAGGCTCTGCAGACAGTATCACACAGGATAGGGTTAGATACACAGCTCAGCAGACAGTATCACACATGATAGGTTTAGATACAGAGGCTCAGTAGACAGTATCACACACGATAGATTAGATACAGAGGCAGAATCACACAGGATAGGCTTAGATAAATTATTAAAAGGGGTTTCCCAAATATTTTTGTACTGATGATCTATCTTCTGGTTAGGTCATCAGTATCTGATTGGTGAGGGTCTAACACCTGGGACCCCCACCGATCAGCTATTTGGGGAGACCTGTGAGCGCTGTCACCTGTCAGGTGCGGGGTCTAGTGATGATATCACAGTCTGCAGCTACTCCTCTTACTATGTGAGGGCGACTGCTCTGCTATGTATAGACCAAGGCTATAAATGGCAGCATGTGACATCATAATGTCCTGTAAACGTATGGCGGCATTGTATGTTTACTGGGTGTAAACCTCGGTACCACGGTGACAAATGACAGCTCCCAGCCTGGGGATGAATAACTATAGGGAAAAGCTGTATGGTTCTCTGACTCATTGAAGCGAATGGGGCTGAGATACAATATCGCATGTATCCTGCGGAGAAGAGAAGCGCTGGTTTTGGAAGAAAGAAGCCATGTTTTTTCTAATCCTGTACAACACCTGAGATGTGTAGGAGAAGAGGACCCGGTCCACAAGACCTTATGAGAGGTCACAAGATTCAATGATGGGTGAAGACTAGTGTTGAGCGAGCATTCTCGGCCGAACTCGCTGTTTGGCCGAGCATGCCTACGCTCGGGTCCCCTCGGTGTTTGGCCGAACACCGAGTGTACTCGAGCGCAGTGCTCGAGTCTCTTCCCCGCAAGTTTCTTCGCTGCTATGCAGCGAATAAACGCGCAGGAGAGTACTGGCATTCACTGTAATGTTGATTTGGACGCTAATGTTACGCATTGTACGCTAATGCGTATAAATTCAGTTAATTAGCATACTTCTACGAGTGAAAGGAGTAAAAGAGGAGAAGTAGCGATTCTGACCTTTTTCTATTAACCAGACACCCTCCCCTCTTCCGAGCGGGGGGTGCCTGGTTTAGTCCCATTGACTAACATTATGCTCGGGTGCTCGGCCGAGCACTCGAGCACCCCCTAGTGCTCAGCCAGAGCATACGAGCACAGAGGTGCTCGCTCAACACTAGTGAAGACTAAAAGTAAAAACCCCCTGTAGGAATGAAGTTCATGAGGAGGACGGACAGGACAGAGAGGACGGACAGGACAGACTGTGGTAATGGAGACTGCAGACAAGAGCTGCTGCTTATTCTCCACATCCCCACCTCCTCTCTGTACTTCATGTCTCCTCATGGACTCCATTCCCACAGAGACTCAGCCGAAGATTAGGGCAGGTTCTGTGTGTAGTAATAGGATGGCAGCCATTTTATTTCTTCTAATCATTGCTCCCCAGACAAGACGGGCCATTATGACTAATGAAAGGTATTTGGGAATATATTTATAATACAGTAATATTTAATGGGGTCATTTATCAAACTGGTGTAAAGTAGAACTGGCTTAGTTCCCCATAGCAACCAATCAGATTTCACCTTACATTTTGGACAGCTCCTTTGGAAAATGAAAGGTGGAATCTGATTGGTTGCTATGGGCAACTGAGCCAGTTCTACTTTACACTAGTTTGATAAATGACCCCATAATTTTTTCCATTTTCTTAATCCCCGAAGAACCCCTTTAACAAAGAATAATAGACAGAGAGCTCTTGAGACTGGGACAAAAGTGCTGAGCTTTAGAGGATAGGGCAGGGCCCTCACATCTAGTGTTTCAGTTGTATATTAGCTAGTTACGTCGCGATGACTTTTGTTTTGTACCTGAACCCTCTGAATTTGTAAAGCGCTGCGGAATATGGTGGCGCTATAGAAATAAAAATTATTATTATTATTATTATTATGGGCTGTGAGAAATAACCACCTGATACCTAGTAGAATTTGGGGATTAGTTGGGCCCAGGGGCATAACTACCATAGCGGCAGACCATGCGACTGCTATGGGGCCCGGGGCAAGAGGGGGCCCAGTCTTAGCTGCGGTCATCTCCTCTTCTACTGGAGGTGAAAACTTGGTCAGGACTCTACCCTCTAAAGGAACAACTTTTAGCAAATGAGGCAGAGGAAAAATGGCCCAAGGGTCACTGAAAGGGGTTTAGGCGAGTGAAAGGAGTGTGGGGGGGCCCAGTCTGATCCTTGCTATGGGGTCCTTACTTCTCTATGTACGCCATTGGTTGGGCCTGTGGGAAGTAACATAGTCAATTGCGCCAACCCTGGTAAAGTGAGCAAGGCTTGGGTATAGTATAGGACGTTTAAAGCTAAAGCACCACCTTGTGGGTATCTGTAAGGCCGGGGTCATATCACTGTTTCATTTTACCCTCTTCTGATCCATCAGAAGAGCAGAAAAAAAAACAGATCCTGTATTTTAGGCATCCATTATGCACATTTTGCATCTATTTTAGCCATTTCCATCTGAGATCCGTTGTTTTGGAAGAAAAAAAAAGTCCCGGATGCAGAACGTTTTTTCCCGTCTAAAATAAAGCATCTCAGACGTAAAAGGCTAAAATGGATGCAAAATGTGCATAATGGATGCCTAAATACAGGATCTGTTCTTTTTCTGCTCTTCTGATGGATCAGAAGAAGGGAAAATGAAACTGTGACATGACCCCAGCCGAAATATTACGATTCTGTGCCGTTGATGAGAAGTACCTGCCTCAGCCAAACCCTTGTAAGCACCACTTTAACAGAACTGTATAAGCCCCACATTGAATGGAGGGTCTGCTCTGTGTTTTACTATGTACATACACTGTCTACACCAGCATGTTCTATGGACTCATCACTGTACACGTTACTGATGCCAGGTTTCATGCCCTGTATCCTCATTTCAGGTTCCCAGGTAACTTGTGATCCCATAATCTTCCAAAATGGCAGAACTGAACGAAAAAGTAACCAAGACCCTGAATAAAACCACCCCAGGACTGCAGATCTGGAGGATAGAGGTAACTACTGTTATTTGTATTCTCATATTGTTAACAAGAACTCGGACAGGGAGACATTAAATTCTCTTTGTTTAGTGCCCAGTCCAATGTGTTCAGGGGTTTGGCGCTACTTTACATAGTGTCCAGTGGTTTGATGCTCTTGTACATGGTGTCCAGTGGTTTGATGCTCCTGTCCATGGTGTCCAGTGGTTTGATGCTCTTGTACATGGTGTCCTGTGGTTTGATGCTCCTGTCCATGGTGTCCAGTGGTTTATTGCTCTTGTACATGGTGTCCTGTGGTTTGTTGCTCCTGTACATTGTGTCCAGTGGTTTGATGCTCCTGTACATGGTGTCCAGTGGTTTATTGCTCTTGTACATGGTGTCCTGTGGTTTGTTGCTCCTGTACATGGTGTCCTGTGGTTTGTTGCTCCTGTACATGGTGTCCTGTGGTTTGTTGCTCCTGTACATGGTGCCCTGTGGTTTGATGCTCCTGTACATGGTGTCCAGTGGTTTGATGCTCTTGTACATGGTGTCCTGTGGTTTGATGCTCTTGTACATGGTGTCCTGTGGTTTGATGCTCTTGTACATGGTGTCCAGTGGTTTGATGCTCTTGTACATGGTGTCCTGTGGTTTGATGCTCTTGTACATGGTGTCCTGTGGTTTGTTGCTCCTGTACATGGTGTCCTGTGGTTTGTTGCTCCTGTACATGGTGTCCAGTGGTTTGATGCTCTTGTACATGGTGTCCAGTGGTTTGATGCTCCTGTACATGGTGTCCAGTGGTTTGATGCTCTTGTACATGGTGTCCTGTGGTTTGATGCTCCTGTACATGGTGTCATGTGGTTTGATGCTCCTGTCCATGGTGTCCTGTGGTTTGATGCTCCTGTCCATGGTGTCCAGTGGTTTGATGCTCTTGTACATGGTGTCCTGTGGTTTGATGCTCTTGTACATGGTGTCCAGTGGTTTGTTGCTCTTGTACATGGTGTCCCGTGGTTTGTTGCTCTTGTACATGGTGTACTGTGGTTTGATAATCCTATGCATGGTGTCCTGTGGTTTGATGCTCTTGTACATGGTGTCCTGTGGTTTGTTGCTCCTGTCCATGGTGTCATGTGGTTTGATGCTCCTGTCCATGGTGTCCAGTGGTTTGATGCTCTTGTACATTGTGTCCTGTGGTTTGATGCTCTTGTACAAGGTGTCCAGTGGTTTGTTGCTCTTGTACAAGGTGTCCAGTGGTTTGTTGCTCTTGTACATGGTGTCCTGTGGTTTGATGCTCTTGTACATGGTGTCCAGTGGTTTGGTGCTCCTGTATATGGTGTCCTGTGGTTTGATGCTCCTGTACATGGTGTCCTGTGGTTTGATGCTCCTGTACATGGTGTCCTGTGGTTTGATGCTCCTGTACATGGTGTCCTGTGGTTTGATGCTCCTGTACATGGTGTCCTGTGGTTTGTTGCTCCTGTACATGGTGTCCTGTGGTTTGTTGCTCCTGTACATGGTGCCCTGTGGTTTGATGCTCCTGTACATGGTGTCCAGTGGTTTGATGCTCTTGTACATGGTGTCCTGTGGTTTGATGCTCTTGTACATGGTGTCCTGTGGTTTGATGCTCTTGTACATGGTGTCCAGTGGTTTGATGCTCTTGTACATGGTGTCCTGTGGTTTGATGCTCTTGTACATGGTGTCCTGTGGTTTGTTGCTCCTGTACATGGTGTCCTGTGGTTTGTTGCTCCTGTACATGGTGTCCAGTGGTTTGATGCTCTTGTACATGGTGTCCAGTGGTTTGATGCTCCTGTACATGGTGTCCAGTGGTTTGATGCTCTTGTACATGGTGTCCTGTGGTTTGATGCTCCTGTACATGGTGTCATGTGGTTTGATGCTCCTGTCCATGGTGTCCTGTGGTTTGATGCTCCTGTCCATGGTGTCCAGTGGTTTGATGCTCTTGTACATGGTGTCCTGTGGTTTGATGCTCTTGTACATGGTGTCCAGTGGTTTGTTGCTCTTGTACATGGTGTCCCGTGGTTTGTTGCTCTTGTACATGGTGTACTGTGGTTTGATAATCCTATGCATGGTGTCCTGTGGTTTGATGCTCTTGTACATGGTGTCCTGTGGTTTGTTGCTCCTGTCCATGGTGTCATGTGGTTTGATGCTCCTGTCCATGGTGTCCAGTGGTTTGATGCTCTTGTACATTGTGTCCTGTGGTTTGATGCTCTTGTACAAGGTGTCCAGTGGTTTGTTGCTCTTGTACAAGGTGTCCAGTGGTTTGTTGCTCTTGTACATGGTGTCCTGTGGTTTGATGCTCTTGTACATGGTGTCCAGTGGTTTGGTGCTCCTGTATATGGTGTCCTGTGGTTTGATGCTCCTGTACATGGTGTCCTGTGGTTTGATGCTCCTGTACATGGTGTCCTGTGGTTTGATGCTCCTGTACATGGTGTCCTGTGGTTTGATGCTCCTGTACATGGTGTCCCGTGGTTTGTTGCTCTTGTACATGGTGTCCTGTGGTTTGATGCTCCTGTCCATGGTGTCCTGTGGTTTGATGCTCCTGTCCATGGTGTCCTGTGGTTTGATGCTCCTGTCCATGGTGTCCTGTGGTTTGATGCTCTTGTACATGGTGTCCAGTGGATTAATGCTCCTGTACATGGTGTCCTGTGGTCTGATGCTCTTGTACATGGTGTCCAGTGGTTTGATGCTCCTGTACATGGTGTCCTGTGGTTTGATGCTCCTGTCCATGGTGTCCAGTGGATTAATGCTCCTGTACATGGTGTCCTGTGGTTTGATGCTCTTGTACATGGTGTCCAGTGGATTAATGCTCCTGTACATGGTGTCCTGTGGTCTGATGCTCTTGTACATGGTGTCCAGTGGTTTGATGCTCCTGTGCATGGTGTCCTGTGGTCTGATGCTCTTGTACATGGTGTCCAGTGGTTTGATGCTCCTGTACATGGTGTCCTGTGGTTTGATGCTCCTGTGCATGGTGTCCTGTGGTCTGATGCTCTTGTACATGGTGTCCAGTGGTTTGATGCTCCTGTGCATGGTGTCCAGTGGTTTGATGCTCCTGTACATGGTGTCCTGTGGTTTGATGCTCCTGTACATGGTGTCCAGTGGATTGATGCTCCTGTACATGGTGTCCAGTGGATTGATGCTCCTGTGCATGGTGTCCTGTGGTTTGATGCTCTTGTACCTGGTATCCAGTGGTTTGATGCTCCTGTACATGGTGTCCAGTGGTTTGATGCTCCTGTACATGGTGTCCAGTGGATTGATGCTCCTGTACATGGTGTCCAGTGGATTGATGCTCCTGTACATGGTGTCCTGTGGTTTGATGCTCCTGTACATGGTGTCCTGTGGTTTCATGCTCCTTTCCATGGTGTCCATTAATTTAGTGCTTTACTCTCTGGTATCCAGAGATTTAGTTCCCCAGTCCCCAGTATCCAGTGATGCTTTGTTCCCAGTCTCTAATAATTTTATAGTATCACATTGGAGGAAGGAGAATTTTCTATATTCCCTGTCTAGATATGGAGACATATGGACCATCCTCCCCTGCCTGCACTTCTCCAAAGGTCTCAGGATCACTCCAAGTGTTGCCTATAGCATCTTTTGACCTTTTGTTTCTGAACTCTGCTCTTAGAACATGGAGATGGTTCCTGTTCCAGAAAAATCCTATGGAAACTTCTTTGAGGGTGACTGTTATGTCCTTCTCATGGTGAGTACAGCCTTCTTTAAAGGATTTCTTTACCTTCAGCATGATGCCTGTGTACCAGCCCAGCATTCCCCCAAAGACGCCCTAGCTTTAAAGGGGGAGTTTGATTTCATGTCAATAAATCTCAATCTGCCATTTTCAATATCTTTGTTTGCTGTCAGTGAAGTGAACACGCATTCACATTCAGAAAAGGTAAACCTGCACATAACTAATACTCCTCTCAGCTGAGAAGTGGATACAATTGTATCCAGTGTAGAAAATCCTCTGTGAGCAAAACATCCTGAACTCCTGACTGATACATTGTAGCAAACTAGCAGGGAGATGTGTTCAGCTTACAGATCATTGCTTAAGCAGCTGGATACAATTGTATCAACTTCTCCATATTCACATTCACTGACAGGAAGCAGAAGTGTTGAAAATAGTGTATATGTGAAACATAAAATCTATTAGAAAGTTGCAGAAGTTTTCGCTATAAAATCCACAGTTCTGTTCTGATCCAGACTTTACGTCTGGTCCGACTCTTGTCCGAATAACTGTACCAGTTCTTATAAATGACCCCCACCCTTGTATTCTTCCATGACAGACTCATAAGACCAGCAATAACTTCTCATATGACCTCCACTTCTGGATCGGGAATAATTCCTCTTCGGATGAGCAGGGAGCAGCGGCCATTTACACCACACAGATGGATGACCACCTGGGAGGAGTCGCTATCCAGCATCGGGAGGTCCAGGGATATGAGAGCAATACATTTAAGGGATATTTCAAACAAGGCATAGTGTGAGTATTATCAACATGGCATCCGCCTTACCTAGTGCTGACCACCGGGGAGAATGCATGTGTTAGACAAAGTTCCACGCTCCGTGGTCTGGAGTCTGGCTGCATAAAAGGGCATCTGTCAGCAGTTCTGTACCTATGACCCTGGCTGACCTGTTTCATGTGCACTTGGCAGCTGAAGGCATCTGTGTTGGTCCCATGTTCATATGTGCCCGCGTTGCTGAGAAAAATGATGTTTTATTATATGCAAATGAGCCTCTAGGAGCAACGGGGGCGTTACCATTGCACCTAGAGGCTCTGTTCTCTCTGCACTTTGACAGCAACAAGCAGGTGTGATGGCATATTCTTTGCCTGGTCATGTCATTCAAACTGGAGAGGACGTAGCAGCTGCAGAGAGAGCAGAGCCTCTTGGTGTAATGGTAACGCCCCCGTTGCTCCTAGCAGCTTATTTGCTTATATAAAACATAATTTTTCTCAGCAATGCGGACACATATGAACATGGGACCAACACAGATGTCTTCCGCTGCCAAGTGCACATGTAACAGGTCAGCCAGTGTCATAGGGACAAAACTGCTGACAGATGCCCTTTAACAGCAGCAGAAGCAAAAAAAAAAAAGTTGAACTGTACCTTTAAATTTAAAGACCTAGTGGAGGGAAAACTACTTATGTAATACTCCTCTTTATATCAGATACAAGACTGGCGGAGTGGCCTCTGGAATGAAGCAGGTGGAGACGAACACGTACAACGTAAAACGTCTGCTACATGTCAAGGGGAAGAAGAACGTTTTGGCTGGAGAGGCGAGTGATACTATTGCCATTAAAATTCGGATGTGTGGAGATAAGATGTACAATATAATAGCACAAAGCAAAACCTATTGTGGTCTAGAGGGTGTAAATACTTTTGCAACCAGGTACACCAATAATGTTAATTGAAGCATGAAGCGTGATAAACGGACTGCCGTTTTGTATATACAGCTACTGTGCAGTCCTTGTGTCCCCATGGTTACAGACTACAAACAAAGCCTGTGCGGTCTGATCCTGCAGTCATGCGTCGCTCCCTTCCATCTGGCTCCTCTCCTTCCACTGTCTAGAAGAGGGTCATGCAACTTCAGGCTCAGACTACACAGGGTTTTGTTTGTAGTCTGTAACCATGGAGACGCATAGGGCTGCACAGGAGCTTTAAACACAAAACGGTTGGAAATTTTTAATCACTCGTTCATTTGATTTTGCAGATGCACCGGAGGTATAAAACAATGATTGCAAAAATATACATGCCCTCTGATTGGCAAGTGTAGTCAGAAGACCAAATTCTGCCAACCAGTATAATAGGGATATGGAATATCGCTCAGCAGCCCATGCCATTCCTCATCCCAGGCTGCATTATTAATCAGATTTTTTTTTAGATTTTGCTAGCTAGAGTACCCCTTTAATTCATTCTTTCTCCCTCAGTTCAAAGGGTTCACTTCCAGTTTATATGGTGTAGGAAAGTCCTGACCTTTGTGTCGTTCCTCTTCTAGGTCCCTCTCCAGTGGAGCAGCTTTAATACCGGCGATGTCTTCCTGGTAGATCTGGGGAAGCTGATTATCCAGTGGAACGGCCCGGAGAGCAACAGGATGGAGAGACTGAGGGTAAGGGATCCGAGAACAGGAGGAAGGGCGCCCTCTAGTGTCTTAATGCAGAGGAATAATATGGTGGCTGACATGTTGCAGTAGTAGGGGTGCACTGGGCGTGCTCAGTGCAGAAAGTTCCCTAGTTGTGATTCCGTCTGTTAACCATATGAGTTGCTATGCAAAAATTTTCAAAGATGAACAAAAAAGTAATTGGGTTTCTTAACCCTTTCACCCCGGAGGTTTTTTTGTGTTTGGGTTTTCGTTTTGCGCTCCCTGCCTTCATACAGCCATAACGTTTTGTTATTTTTCTGTTCACATAGCTGTATGAGGACTTGTTTTTTGTGGGACAAGTTGTACTTTCCACCGCCACCATTTAATTTTGCATATGAAGTAGTGGGAAGTGGGAAAAAAATTCCAAATTGGGTGAAATTGCAAAAAAAAAATAAAAATGCAATTCTGCCACAGTTTTACAGGTTTTTTATTTACGACGTTCGATGTGCAATAAAACTGTCCAGTTACTTTTATTCTGCAGGTCAGTACGAATCCGGACATATATAATAAGTATAGTTTTTCTTGCGTTTTAATAGTAATAAAATAATTATAAAGTTGGGGGAAAAAAAATTTTTGTTGCCATATTTTGACCCCTATAACTTTTTGGTATTTATGTGTACGGAGCTGTATGGGGGCTCATTTTTTGCGGGGCGATCTGATCTTTTTATTAATACCATTCTGGGGTGTGTATGACTTTTTAATCACTTTTTATTTAATTTTTTTAGAAACTAAGGCGACCAAAAATGGAGAATCGGTCATTTTGACGCTTTTTCCCGTTTCGCTGTTTTCCGTATGGGAAATAATTTTTTTTATATTTTTATAGTATGGGCGTTTTCGCACACGGCGATACCCATTATGTGTATTTTTTTAGTTCTTTTATTTATTTATTTTATTTAATTTTTTTTTTTTAATTAATATTTTAATATTTATTTTTAAAAACTTAAATGTTTTTTTACACTTTTTTTTATAGTTCCCATAGGGAACTATAACAAGCAATCATCTGATTGCTGATATCATAGACTCCAATGCACTTGCATTGGAGTCTAGCATGATTTTAATAGTTTCCTATGGAGCCCTATTACACAGAAGGGCCCCATAGGAAAGTCTATGCAGCAGCCTCCTGTCATTCACTATGACAGGGGTTGCTGCGGACAGACGCTTCGGCTCCTCCGATCGCCACAAGGGGGAGCCGGAGCAACACCGGAAACGCACGCTTCCGGTGTTTCGTACGCTCAGATGTTGTGGTCAGGATTGACCTCGGCATCTGAGGGGTTAAATGTCCGCGATCGGTATTACTGCGTCCGGTTGTGGACATAAGCCGCGGGTGTCTACTATAGGAAACAGCAGGCCACCTGCGGCCATGGCGCCTGCTCTGCTCAGGAGCGGGCGCCATCTTTAAAGACCCGTGGCGGGAAGGGGTTAAAGCGGCACTGTGCTGAAATGTCAAACAATAGCATCATGGGAGGTCTATGAGCTGGGACACTAAAACATTGACCCATTGATTTCAATGGTTCTGTCTCACCATGGAGTATTCGGTCTCTCCGAATTTTCAGGCCCCATAACTAAAAGTGGAAAATCTCTTTAAATGTCCCAATCCGCTAAATACTATAGCGGATCATATAGGACACCGGCCGTAGATAGGTATTTCAGTGTTGTATTGTTTCAGGGTATGAACTTGGCAAAAGACATCCGTGATCGTGAACGTGGCGGGCGCACCCAAGTCTACGTGGTTGAAGGTGATAACGAGGAAGCGTCACCGAAACTGATGGAGATTCTTATGCACGTGCTGGGCGAGAGAACAGCGATAAAACCGCCAATATCTGATGATGTCGTGGACAGTGCCGCAGCAGGAGCAATAAAGTTGTATCAGTAAGTGACCACCCCCCCCCCCCCCCCAGAGATCATGGCTGTCTGTACGTCCTTTATGTTGCCAGTACTACCTGTTACAGTACGGCTTCTACATTGCAACAATGTGACATCACAAAATGTTGTTTAAGTTTTTATGTTAAATAATTTTTTTTTTTTAGAATTCTCTGATTTTTATTTTTTATTTTTTTTCTATTTTATCTACATGTAAAAAATCCTAAAATTCTGCAGTTTTCACACTAGCCACTTAGACCTAAAATAAGTCAAGCAGCCTCATGGATCATAGGCACAATGGACAGGAGAACTTACTGACTTCAATGGGAGAGTTTTCTAGGAAAGTTATGTGACCTGCGCAGGGAGGGGGAGTAGATAAGCTGTGATATCACCTACTGTGAATGCACAATCCTGTGTTATCTATACAAGGGTGATATCTGTGATTGTAATCCTGCCTGTGATGATGATAGTGAGATGACTACTGAAAAGTGATCTATACAGAACTGGAAGTCTTGAAATATTATTAGGCCTAGGAGGTCAGTGAGAAAACTGTTTTTTTTTTAAACTTATGGAAAATTAAAACAAAAATCACCAAGAATTCTAAATATATATAACATAAAAATGTGATTTAAAGAGCATCTATCGGCATTATCAACTCTATTAAACCAGCTACCTGGTAGGGTTGATCATGCTGATGAATACGATACCTTTGTCATTTCTATAGGTAGAACTGTTACTGATATATCTGCATTTACAGTAATATGCAAATGAGCTGGTTTGAGAACTTAAGGGGCCGGCTGGAGCACTTGGAGCACTACTTTTGTAACACGCCTCTGATCTGGGCACTTCCCCTCCCCCTTGATTGACAGGGCTAGACAATCAAATAAAGGGAGGGGGAATGTTGAGGGCAGAGGACTGTTATAAAAACCATGCTCCAAGTGCACTAACCAGCCCCTTGGTGCTCAAATCAGCTCATTTGCATATTACTATAAATGCAGATATCTCAGTAACAGTTCTACTGGTAGATATAACAAAGGTATCGTTTTAATCAGCATGATCAACCCTACCAGGCAGCATGCCTGGTTTAATAGGGTTGAACAGCAGATCATTTTCAGATGGCACGTTCCCTTTAAGGGGGAATTCTTCTTAGAAGTTATTTTAGTAGCAATCGTCTCCAGGTCATTGTTATTTGAAGGGAGGAGATAAAGACAGTTTGTACTCAAAATCCTCTGCAGTGAGGAAGGACGAAGTTCAGATTGATTCTTTTTATCTCCACTTTCTTACTCAGAGTAACAGACAACAATGGAAACCTGATGGTACAAGAAGTGGCCACCAAACCATTAACCCAAGATCTGCTGAACCATGATGTGAGTCTACCCGCTGGGATGGATGGATGGATGGATGGATGGATGGATGGATAGATAGATAGATAGATAGATA
Organism: Rhinella marina; assembly: GCA_900303285.1. Taxonomy (NCBI): domain Eukaryota; kingdom Metazoa; phylum Chordata; class Amphibia; order Anura; family Bufonidae; genus Rhinella; species Rhinella marina. The sequence continues at coordinate 139,891 of ONZH01024963.1, forward strand.
TGAAATAGATAGATATAGATATGAGATAGATAGATAGATAGATAGATATGAAATAGATAGATATTAGATAGATAGATAGATAGATAGATATGAAATAGATAGATATTAGATAGATATGAGATAGATAGATATGAGATAGATAGATAGATAGATATGAGATAGATAGATAATAGATATGAGATAGATAGATAGATAGATAGATAGATAGATAGATAGATAGATAGATAGATAGATAGACATGAGATAGATAGGTAGACATTAGATAGATAGATAGATAGATAGATAGATAGATAGATAGATAATAGATATGAGATAGATAGATATGAGATAGATAGATAGATAGATAGATAGATAGATAGATAGATAGATAGATAGATAGATAGATAATAGATATGAAATAGATAGATGATAGATATGAGATAGATAGATAGACATGAGATAGATAGGTAGACATGAGATAGATAGATAGATAGATAGATATGAGATAGATAGATATGAGATAGATAGATAGATAATAGATATGAAATAGATAGATAATAGATATGAAATAGATAGCTAGATAGATAGATAGGTATGAGATAGATAGACAGATAGATAGATATGAAATAGATAGATAGATAGATAGATAGATAGATAGATAGATAGATAGATAGATAGATAACACCCATATTTCTTGCTCCTGGCAGGACTGCTACATCTTGGATCAGGGTGGAATAAAGATCTTTGTATGGAAAGGAAAAAATGCATCAAAGGAGGAGAAGCAGGCGGCCATGCAGAGGGCACTGGTGAGTGCGGTCCTGACGTGGGGCGGATATCACCGCGTGTTACGTGTCGTCTGCGCCTTGTACATGGAGCATCATGTGATCTGGGGCCCCTGCTCTTTATCTTCCAATTTTCACCTTAACAGAATTTTATCAAAGCCAAGAACTACCCCCCGTCCACCAACGTCGAGGTGCAGAACGACGGGGCCGAGTCAGCCGTATTCAAGCAGCTTTTCCAAAAATGGAGCACAAAGGATCAGACTGTCGGGCTCGGAAAGACAAGCACCGTTGGTAAAGTGGGTAAGTACATTACAAACGTGATGGGGGGGGGGGAATATTGGCACAGCAGTACAGAGTATTTTAGGAAGGACATGTGCAGATCATGTGTTATAATTAAAAGAAGATCAGGGTCTGCAGCAGCGCAGAGTATTTCAGTAGAGGGTGGAGCTGATCTGGAAGGGGGCAGTGATGATAACGGTGAGGACAGGGCTGGGTTTCATCCATGTCTAATCTTACAATGCAGCCAAAGTGGAGCAAGTAAAGTTTGATGCGGCCTCGATGCACGCCAAACCTGAGGTGGCTGCCCAGCAGAAGATGGTGGACGATGGATCCGGAGAAGCAGAGGTAATAATATAAGGTGCACAGAACCCTCCCTGACCAGGTTTGCCTTCCCCTTGGGTGTTCAGTTGGCGGTTCTTTCTTCGTAGACTACAGCTGGCCGTACACATGAGATTATAGTCCGCTGAAACAGATCATTTTGGCAATTTCATCGATGATTGAACAATGACCTACGGCAGATTAATGTCTGCCAAAAATCAAACCGGTCGGAATATTTTGCCATTGTGGTGAAGCACCAGGGAGACCATATAGTCATGCCCCCGGGGTGGGTCCTACCAATCACTGATCGGCTGCATTGCCCTGGGCTCTCTCAGGTGTACGGCAGGATTATATCTGCCATGTCTGCGCCTACAGGTCTACAGGATCGAGAACCTGGAGCTGGTGCCTGTGGAGAAGCAATGGATCGGACACTTCTATGGCGGAGACTGTTACCTGATTCTCTATAAGTACCTGGTGAACAACAAGTACCACTATATGATCTACATATGGCAGGTGAGGAAGGGAGACAGATCTATCTCCTATATATCATATTATCTATGTAATATATATAAATCTGTTTTATAACGTGAATTCAAAAGGTTTGAGAATAAATAAGCTTACGCAGGCTAAGTGAATAAATATATTTTCTAAATATGATTAAAAACAGTATAAAAACAGACAATTCACATACAGAGTGGCCTAAAAGATAGGAATAGTGTTTAAATCACAACATCCTACTTGGATGGTGTTCCTCAATGAAGTTCCAATTAACAATCTGTATGCACCAGGTTTATACCCTTCAGACCCTCCTCCCAAGGATGTCCAGTGTGCAGCATGCATGTCTCTGAGATAAGCACTCAGGAATGTAGCCTTATCAGCACAATGGGGGTTGTGTATGTCTAACTATGCCTGCCTCACTTTATTACGAAGAATATAGAAGGGGATATTAAAGGGGTCAGAGCCAATCAGTTCTTGGTCTTTTAGTAAAATACCTTTACAACACACTATCTAATATCTATCTCCTATCTATCTATCTATGTAATTATCTATCTATCATTATCTATCAAATATCTATCTTCTATCAATCTATCTATCTCATATCTATCTATCTTTTTATCTATCTATGTTCTATCTATCTATCTAGCTATCTGTTTTATAACGTGAATTCAAAAGAGAATAAATAAGCTTACGCAGGCTAAGTGAATAAATATATTTAGTAATGTTATTAAAAGATATATATTCATGTATGTAAAATATAGCGAATATCTATCTATCTATCTATCTATCTATCTATCTATCTATCTATCTGTACCTCATCTCAATCTAAGCTTTTAAATGACACAACATTATGTGCACACAGGGCCGCCATGCCAGTCAGGATGAGATTGCGGCTTCTGCATATCAGGCCGTGAACCTGGATCAGCAATACGACGGACAACCAGTTCAAGTGCGAGTAACGATGGGGAAGGAGCCCTCACACCTCATGGCTGTATTCAAAGGGAAGATGGTGGTGTACGAGGTAAGGGGAATCTACTGACTGCAGGTGGATGGAGCTCCGACCACCCATCCTGCTGTAGAGTGCTAATGTCTGTGATTCCCCAGGGTGGAACCTCTCGTGCTGAGAGTGACTACACTCCTCCCGAGGTCAGACTGTTCCATGTGCACGGCACCAATGACTACAACACCAAGGCCTTTGAAGTCCCTGTCCGGGCGTCATCCCTTAATTCTAACGATGTGTTTGTCCTGAAGACCAAGGGGACCTGCTACCTGTGGTGCGGCAAGGTAGAGCGAACAGCCACTCTCCTCTCCTGACATGCCTGTGTTAGGAATTCTGGAGCATCTTTTCTTATATCTCTGCATTGTCTCATTCCTCTGTTATTCCTCCTGGAAATTTCTGAATGTGCAACATCTTTTGAAGTCGGTTCTTTTTCACGTGTTGCACAGGGATGCAGTGGTGACGAGAGAGCTATGGCCAAAAACGTGGCTGATATCATTTCCAGAGGAGAGAAGGTGGTGGTCGCTGAGGGACAGGAACCATCTGATTTCTGGTTGGCACTAGGGGGCAAGAGCCAGTATGCCAGCAGTAAGAGGTAAAGCCTGCTATGGATATATAATAAGATACCCATGTAGTCGAGTCCAGAGTCGTTTATTATAGGGTTAGCGATGTCACAAGTTAACAACCTCCAGCATAGTCATAAATGACAACATTCTGTCTGTCTGCAGCCACCACCAGGGGGAGCTCACTGCATCTTGTGCTGTTATTGAGTTCCATGTACACAGTCTGCAATAAGCTCCTGAGCTCCCCCTAGAGGTGACTTCAGGCAAACAGAAATGTATTACAAATCTGTATGTCTAGGCAGGGCATTGGGAGCTCTGTATAAGAAAAATGGGAAGCTTTGGATATAATGTGTGGACAAATCTTCATTAGCTACATGTGGATTTTGAGGCAGTTTCTGCTGTGAATTTCGCCTAATTTGGTGTGTAAAATCTGCTATTAGACGCTGAAATACGCTCGAGCTGTTTTCAATGGGAAAGAGACATTGTTCACACGACACGTATTTTAATGCTGCTGTGTATTTATTACCGCCTTAAAGGGGTTGTCCAGGATTGACTGACGTGGCCTCTTCAAACAGTTGATCGGCAGGGGTATTAGGAGTTGGACCCCAACGGACAAAATATTGACAACCAATCCTGAGGAGAGGTCATCAATATTAAACACCCAGAAAACCCCTTTAAATAAAGGGCATCTGTCATCAGTTTTGTCCCTATGACCCTGGCTGGCCTGTTACATGTGCACTTGGCAGCTGAAGACATCTGTGTTGGTCCCATGTTCATATGTGTCCGCATTGCTGAGAAATATGATGTTTTAATATCTGCAAATGAGCCTCTAGGAGCAACGGGGGCGTTACCATTACACCTAGAGGTTCAGCTCTCTCTGCAACTGCTGCGCCCTCCGCACTTGGATTGACAGGACCAGGAGTGAGGACATTTTCACTGCCTGGTCCTGTAAATAAAGTGCAGAAGATGCGGCAACTGCAGAGAGAGCTGAACCTCTAGGTGTAATGGTAACGCCCCCGTTGCTCCTAAAGGCTCATTTGCATATAATAAAACACAATTTTTTTCAGCAATACGGGCACATATGGACATGGGAGCATCACAGCTGCCTTCAGCTGCCGAGCGCACATGTAAGAGGTCAGCCAGGGTCATAGGGACAAAACTGATGACAGATGCCCTTTAATACACATCAATGTAATTTACCCCCTTTCCATTGACTGGGGAGTGCGCCATGACAACTGCTTTTTGGATGCCACAATACGTTTTACATTACGTTTTTTTTTTGCCGTATGAACATAGTCTTACGGTACCTCCACACGGGATGTGAGTTGCTGCCGAAAAATCCACAGTGGCTTTGGCTGCGGATTTCAGAGGTTGAAATCCGCGGTGTAAAGCTGCGTATTCGTTTGCAGAAATTTTCCGCATGCGATTGTGCAGCATATCCACCCGATGCGGCCATAAATGTATCGATCTCGGTGTCACTTTGTAACAGAATATCCTTTTGTTCTAGGCTGCAGGAGGAAACTCCAGATATCACCCCACGTCTGTACGAGTGCTCCAATCAAACCGGGGTGTTCCGTGCAACTGAAATCTCCGATTTCAACCAGGATGATTTGGATGAAGATGATGTCTTCCTGCTGGATGCTTGGGATCAGGTACGGATGAGATATTCCCAGTGTCCACATTTAGGTCGCAGCACCAATGTCCGCTGGTCTAAGCGCCACAAGGAGCCAAAGCAGGACAAGAAAAAGTGTTCAGGATTGCCCCCAAATGTGACAAGCGGAGTGCTGATGGGTTGCCATGACAGTTGGGGCCTAAATATGGGAGGGGTCTAATTGGTGGCTGTATCTTTAAAGAGGATCTGTCACCCCCCCCCCCCCCGCTCCTGACATGTCAGTTGTATTAAATATTTGTATTCTTCATGAAATCACAATTTTTGAGGGGCTGTTCCTCCATTATTCCTCCTGAAAATGTATGAATAAACTGACTGAAGGTAGTTATTACTCCTCTTGTCAAAAGGGCGTGTCCCTGTGCCACCTGCCTCTGTCTCAGCACTTACTGGACAGTGTCATATTCTATAGGTGCACACCCCCCAACTGGCAGCCAGTTGTCAATTTATTTATAGACTTGTAGGGGGAATAACAGAGGGATGGGCACCACTCAGAGACTGAAGAAAAGATGTTCCAGAAATGTTATCACACAAGTATTTGCTCTAATAGATGTCAGGAGAGGAGACTTGAAGGCCAAAACAGCCGAGTAGAGCACCGGGAGGCCTGTCTACCAGAAAATGAGATCTAGGAGCTGGTATAGATTTCTGGTGTAGGCCTCGCCCCAACCCCTTCCTCCAAGTATTGAGAGCATGGCATCCCCCCCCCCTTTCCCATAATGGCGGCCATATTGGTCGTCAGCCAGCTTATTCTGACGTAGATATCAGGAGAACCAGAATTTTTCTGAGAAATCTTTATCGGTTCCTCGCAGGTCTTCTTATGGATCGGCCAAAATTCTAATGAAATTGAAAAAAAAAATGCAGCCATCACAGCTCAGGATTATCTGAAGACTCACCCCGGCAGTCGTGATATCAACACCCCGATTATTGTGGTGAAGCAAGGATTCGAACCCCCAACATTCACAGGCTGGTTTCATGCATGGGATCCATTCAAATGGGAGGTACGTGTCCATGTCCGGATCCAGGCTGCTGGGACCTCCAGGTGATCTGTCTACAACCCAGCAGCAAGTGTTCAAATCCCCTGCGGCGCCCCCACAGGGCACATGAAGCATAACACAGTTCTCATTGAAATCAATGGAGGGTTCATGTAATGCACAGACGTGCTGAGTCCTCCAGGGAGCGAGACGCTGTTTGCAGCCGCTCTTCACTCATAGAGGAGCGTCCGGAATGGGAGACCACCCCCAGTTATTTATTCAGAATGAACTAAGTGGTTTTTTTTTAAAACTGGGTTTTCTAAACCAAAAACCGTATAATCAGAATGACTATAAAAATCTGATTGTCGAGGTTATCAGTTGAATGTACGGGTCTAAAGCCTGAAGCTCCCTTGTCCCCTATGACAACCCTTCCTGTCCCATGCGGTTATCCAAATTTCCATCCAGATCCCCACTACTTTGCACAATTAGGAATCAACCAGCTGCAGCCATGGATCTTCCAGCAGGGTCCTTTGCCTGTCATTATCATCTGAGGGATCCCCAAACCAGTGAACACTTTCCATTTAATCCAAGGCTGATGAATTTTTTCACATATTTTACAGAACACAAAATCATACGACGACTTGAAAGCCGAACTGGGAGATAACAACGCCATTGACGAGATCTCCAAGGCAAGTATCGTACGCAGACCTCTAGATGATGATTACAATCCGTAAATAAATTAGCAAAATTTACAGAGCGAGTGAGGCGAAAGGATCCGTCCATTTTAAAGTAGAACTCCCGCAAAAACTTTTATTCTCTGAACTGTTAGAAAGGTGCATGATGTAATCTATAGTGAATGTAATCTTCTTATCAGAGACTGTATTTGTGAGTTATCCCCTCTCTTCTAATTGTAGCTGTGTCATGTGACCAACTCCCTGACCTCCAACTGACCCAGGACAGGAAGCCAGTTACTGCTCTATTCATTCCTATGAGACTGAAAGTGAGGCTCCCATAGGAATACATAGAGAAATAGACTTCCTGTCCACACATAAGATGCTGTGTTATCTGGTGAGTCTGATTGCTGGTCACATGACACAGATGAGAAGAATCAGGGAGATATAACTCACAAATACAGACACTGGTAAGAACATGACATTCACTACAGATTACATCATGTACATTTCTAGCAGGACATGGAATAACATTTTTTGCGGGAGTTCTTCTTTAAGGTAGAAATAGTTATTTTTGCAAGATCCAACAGTTCAGAAAACCCCTCATTCACCAGAAAAACCATCTTGTGTAAAACTATAAATGGTCGACAGGGAGGAGGGGGATGCAGCTGCAGCTTTTCTGTCTGTATGGGTTCCTGCACGCGACCGTTGCTTGTTTTGCGGTCCGTAAATTGCAGATGCAAAATACACGGATACCGGCCGTGTGCATTCCACATTTTGAACGCCCAGCCCCTAATAGAACAGCCCTATCCTTGTTCGTAATGCAGACAAGAATGCTACAAATTTTATAATTTTGCGGATGCCATACCGACATACAGATGTGGTAGGAATACAGATTGAAGTGAATGGGTCCGAATCCAATCCACACAAAATGCAGATCGAATGCAAACTAAAACAATGGCCGAACCCTATGTCTGAGACGGCCTGCTGTGAGATGTGGCTGAACACTTACGTTAATGTCGCCTGTATAATCTGACAACCAGTTATCCGTATTTCATCCCTGTATACAATCTAAGGGTCGCGTTGTCTGTTCTTTTATTTCAATGACTTCACAACGTTCATTTCGGACATTTACTCCTCTATCTGTAACAGGAATTTGACAGAACTCAACTGGACTCTTTTACCTCCCAAACCAACTTTGGGTCTCTAGTGTCCAAGGTCTTACCAGCTGAGGCTCTGATTAATAAGACTGCAGAGGAGCTGCCTCCCGGAGTGGACCCCAGCCGAAAAGAGGTGAGAGGGGGGCTGTCGTCCAATAACTGTGATATTAAAGTGTATGTGCAAGGGGAATGGGAAATTAAAGACCAATATACAGAACATCCCTAAACTGACAGGATAAATACAACGAAAATCCCTGCTACAGGATACAATACTGCCTCCTACATACAAGAATATAACTACTATAATACTGCTCCTATGTACAAGAATATAACTACTATAATACTGCTCCTATGTACAAGAATATAACTACTATAATACTGCTCCTATGTACAAGAATATAACTACTATAATACTGCTCCTATGTACAAGAATATAACTACTATAATACTGCCCCCTATGTACAAGAATATAACTACTATAATACTGCTCCTATGTACAAGAATATAACTACTATAATACTGCTCCTATGTACAGGAATATAACTACTATAATACTGCTCCTATGTACAAGAATATAACTACTATAATACTGCTCCTATGTACAAGAATATAACTACTATAATACTGCTCCTATGTACAAGAATATAACTACTATAATACTGCTCCTATGTACAAGAATATAACTACTATAATACTGCCTCCTATGTGCAAGAATATAACTACTATAATACTGCTCCTATGTACAAGAATATAACTACTATAATACTGCTCCTATGTACAAGAATATAACTACTATAATACTGCTCCTATGTACAAGAATATAACTACTATAATACTGCTCCTATGTACAAGAATATAACTACTATAATACTGCTCCTATGTACAAGAATATAACTACTATAATACTGCTCCTATGTACAAGAATATAACTACTATAATACTGCTCCTATGTACAAGAATATAACTACTATAATACTGCTCCTATGTACAAGAATATAACTACTATAATACTGCTCCTATGTACAAGAATATAACTACTATAATACTGCTCCTATGTACAAGAATATAACTACTATAATACTGCTCCTATGTACAAGAATATAACTACTATAATACTGCCCCCTATGTACAAGAATATAACTACTATAATACTGCCCCCTATGTACAAGAATATAACTACTATAATACTGCTCCTATGTACAAGAATATAACTACTATAATACTGCCTCCTATGTACAAGAATATAACTACTATAATACTGCCTCCTATGTGCAAGAATATAACTACTATAATACTGCTCCTATGTACAAGAATATAACTACTATAATACTGCTCCTATGTACAAGAATATAACTACTATAATACTGCTCCTATGTACAAGAATATAACTACTATAATACTGCCTCCTATGTACAAGAATATAACTACTATAATACTGCTCCTATGTACAAGAATATAACTACTATAATACTGCCTCCTATGTACAAGAATAACGAGATTTTTGTGGACTCACCTGTAAAATCTCTTTCTCGCTGTGTTCATTGGGGGACACAGGACCGTGGGTATAGCTGCTGCCCCTAGGAGGCGACACTAAGCTGAAAAAGTGATGGCTCCTCCTGCCGGCTATATCCCCTCCCACCCGGAGAGAGCATATCAGTTTGTGCCCAAGCAGTAGGAGCAAAACAAGAAATGAAAACAGAAAGAAACGTCAACTAGGTCCGAACCTAGGACCAATGACCCCACCCGCTTAAGGAAAGAAAAAGATTCCTTGCGGTAAAGTGGAAACAATGGGTGGGCGCTGTGTCCCCCAATGAACACAGCGAGAAAGAGATTTTACAGGTGAGTCCACAAAAATCTCGTTTTCTCGCTCGTGTCATTGGGGGACACAGGACCGTGGGATGTCCCAAAGTAGTCCACGGGGAGGGGAGAACCAAAATAGAACGCAGATGCGAAGGCCTAGGGAACCGCCGCTCGCAAAACCTTGCGTCCCAGAGCAGCATCAGCCGATGCAAAAGTGTTCACCTGGTAAAACCTGGTGAACGTGTGTAAGGAAGACCAGGTTGCTGCCTTACAGAGTTGTACTGGTGAGGCCTGGTGGAAACGAGCCCAAGAAGCGCCCACCGCCCTGGTAGAGTGGGCCATGATACAAGCAGGGGGCGTCCTGCCCCGGGAGCGATATGCCTCGGCAATGGCTAGACGTATTCACCTGGCAATCGTCACCTTGGAAGCCGCCAATCCCTTGCGGGGACCCTCAGGCAGGACGAACAGGGAGTCTGTGCGTCGAAAAGACTCTGAAACGGATAAGTAGATCCTCAATGCCCTGACCACGTCCAGGCTGTGGAGAGCACGTTCTGTAGGATGGGATGGCGAGGGGCAGAAAGATGGAAGGACGATGTCCTCATTCATATGGAAGGCCGAGACTACCTTAGGTAGAAAGGAAGGCACCGGACGAAGAACCGCTTTATCCTGGTGCAAGATGAGAAAGGGTTCTCTGCAGGAAAGTGCCGCCAGTTCCGAAACTCGCCTGATGGAGGTGACAGCCACCAGGAAGGCTACCTTCCACGAGAGGAGACGAAGAGAGACACTGTCGAGCGGTTTGAAGGGAGGTTCCTGGAGGGAACCAAGTACCAGGTTCAAGTCCCAGGATGGAAGAGGGGGACGATAGGGAGGCACAATGTGAGCTACCCCCTGAAGGAAGGTCCTAATCGGGGATTTTTGTGACAGCTGTCTCTGGAAAAAAATTGACAGCGCAGACACCTGTCCCTTAAGAGAATTAAGACCCAGCCCTAACTCCAGACCTGACTGCAGGAAGGAAAGGACCGTAGACAGAGAAAAGGAAAGTGGAGGTAGGTCACGCTCCCCACAGAACCGGAGAAAAGACTTCCAAGTCCTGTAATAAACTCTAGACGATGTAGGCTTCCTTGCCCTGATCATGGTCCGAATGACTGTGTCAGAGAATCCCCTACGTTTCAGAATAGAGGTCTCAATAGCCACGCCGTCAAACGTAGCGAGCCTAAACGCTGGTGGAAGACGGGTCCTTGAGATAGGAGGTCGTCCCTGAGTGGGAGAGGCCATGGAGCGTCTCCGAGAAGGAGAATGAGCTCCGTGTACCACGTGCGCCGGGGCCAATCTGGAGCGATGAGAATGGTTGGTATGCCTTCCTTCCTGATTCTGCGAAGAATCCGGGGTAGGAGAGGAATGGGGGGAAAGACATACAGGAGGGAGAACCCCTCCCATGGGGCTACCAGTGCATCTACTGCGTAGGCTCGCGGATCCCTTGTTCGAGACAGGAAGACTGGGAGCTTGTGGTTGAGCCTGGATGCCATCAAGTCCACCTCCGGCCGACCCCAACGAAGGCAAATGGCGTTGAAGACTTCCGGATGTAGGGACCACTCTCCTGGATCCACGGTCTGCTGACTGAGGTAATCTGCCGCCCAAATCTCCACCCCGGGAACGTATATTGCGGAAATGACTGGCACGTGATCCTCTGCCCACTGAAGAATCTTGGCCGCCTCGTCCATCACTGCCCGGCTGCGAGTTCCTCCTTGGTGATTGATGTAAGCCACTGCCGTGGCATTGTCCGACTGAATCCGGATCGGCAATCCTTTCAATAGGGGGGTCCAGTGAAGCAGGGACAGATAGATGGCCCGCAGCTCCAGTATATTGATCGGTAGTTTGGACTCCGATGGAGACCATTTTCCCTGGACCATCCGTGGAGGGAAAAAAAACCCCCAACCGAGGAGACTGGCATCGGTGGTGATAATTGTCCATGAGATCGGCAGTCAGGGCTGGAGCCTCTAGCCACCACACCAGGGTCGACCGCACCTGGGGAGGAAGGGAGATGGAGCTGTTGAGGGAATCCGGTGACTTGTCCCAGGCCGACAGGATCGCCCATTGAAGTGGGCGAGTGTGGAACTGCGCAAACGGGACTGCCTCGAAGGAGGCCACTAAAGTCCCCAGCACCTGCATGCAACGACGAATCGTGGGACGTGTGCTGCGGTGGGGAAGACGCACTGATCTCTGGAGTGATCGTCTTTTGTCGAGAGGGAGCCGGACTGATGATGTGGCTGAGTCGAGGACCATCCCCAGGAAGGTGATCTGTCTGCTGGGATGGAGGGATGACTTCTTGAAATTTAACAGCCAGCCAAAATGAGCCAGAGCGTCTATGGTGATGGCGAGGCTCTCTTCGTTCTGACCGAAGGTGGGTGCTTTCACAAGAATGTCGTCCAGATACGGGAACAGAACGATACCCCTGGAACGAAGGAGTGCCAGAAGAGGGGCCAGCATCTTCGTGAAAACACGCGGCGCGGTTGCCAACCCGAAGGGGAGGGCCACAAACTGATAGTGACAGTCTCCCACTGCAAAACGGAGGAAACGCTGATGGGTGTGGGCGATGGGGATATGCAGGTACGCATCCTGAATGTCCACTGAGGAAAGAAACTCGTCCTGTTCCAGGGAGGCCACTACCGAGCGCAAGGACTCCATTCTGAAATGTTGAGTCCTGACAAAGCGATTCAACCACCTGAGATCCAGGATTGGTCGCACGGATCCCTCCTTTTTGGGCACAACAAAGAGGTTTGAATAAAAACCCCTGAAATGTTCGGCTGGGGGAACCGGGGAAATTACCCCCTTTAAAAGAAGGGTGTGAAGTGCCTGAAAGAAAGCTGTCGACCGGCCAGGATCTCTGGGTGGTCGGGACAGGAAAAATCGGTCTGGTGGACGGGAGACAAACTCGATCTTGTAACCCAAGGTTACAATTTCGAGCGCCCAAGCATCGGAGATATGGGCCCGCCAAGCCTCCTGAAAAAGGAGGAGACGACCCCCCACCCTCTGGGGTGGGGGCGCCCCCTCATGCCGAGGATTGTTTATTATTAAATGAGCGGATGGGCTGTGCCCGAGAGCGCCAAGCAGGTTGGGTCTTAAAGGTAGGCTTCTTCCTCTGCTGCTGTGAGGAAGTGGTGGCCTGAGCCCATGCTGCTGAACGCGTGCCTGAGAAACGCCGAAAGGACTGAAATCTGGAATTTGAGGATCTAGGACGAGCGGAACGTCCGGACCTCTGTTGCAGAAGGTGGGTGCTTTTGCCACCCGTGGTCTCAGAAATAATCTCGTCCAGCCTAGCTCCGAAGAGTCGCGAACCGGAAAATGGAAGAGCTGTAAGGGAACGCTTGGAAGAAGCATCCGCTGACCACACCTTCAGCCAAACCTCGCGGTGCAAGGCTACGTTAAGGGCCGAGGCACGGGCGACCAGAGCTCCCGCATCCAGAGAAGCCTCACAAAGGTATTTACCAGCCTGAGAGATCTGAAGGGCAAGTGCCTGAAGATCCTCCGGAGGCAGATCAGTCGAGATGTCCTGGTGCAGCCGTAAAGCCCACTCAGATACGGCTTTCGCCACCCAGGCTGACGCAAAAATAGGGCGAAGCGCGGTACCGCACGCTGCAAAGGCCGACTTAGAGAAAGATTCTAGACGGCGGTCCACTGGGTCATGGAGGGATGAACCATCCGCAACAGGAATTGCCGTATGCTTGGTCAGACGGGCAACTGGTGGGTCTACCTTGGGGGGCGTGGACCACTTGTCCACCAGGTTGGCTGGGAAAGGATAGAGCAGATCCAGGCGTCTTGAAGCGGTAAAGCGCCTATCTGGGTGATCCCATGATTTGGTAACAACTGCAGAAAAATCGTCATGCAGAGGAAACACCTTTAGGGAGTGCTTAGAACGAAGAAAGGACACCTTTGGGTGACCAGACAAAGTAGATTCATCCTGAATGTGAAATGTGTCACAGACAGCAGTGACTAAACTGTCTACTAAGGACGCCATCTTGGAAGATTGGTCAGGGTCCGTATCGGAGCCTGATTCAGGAAGCTCACCCTCAGAGAGAGCTTCCCCCGTGAGGGAAGAAGCCTCTGAACGAGACCTAGGGGGTGGCGGAGAAACAGAGGCCTCAGAAGAGGAAGATCGACCTGTTCTGGGCCGCTTGCGAGAGGGTCTACCCCTGGGCTGACTAGTGGTGGAGGGTGTAGATTGTGCAGGCGGAGCGTGGTCAACCAAACGACCCATGAGGGTGAGGGTGGTTTGGAACACCTTGGATAAATCTGCCACTGCCCGGCATAGGGTACGGGCCCATTCCGGTTCCACGCAGACAGGGGGGCACTGCGGCTGCTCAGGCGGGAGTGCTGGTCTGGGTGCACGGCATGCGGTGCAGAGGGAGTCCGACTGGCCGAGTGAAAACTTGAAGTCACACTTAGCGCACGCATAGTGAAAGGTGAGGGTCCCAAGCTCCCGCAGGGTCTGGGGAAAGGGGGGTGCCTGGTGGTAGCGGGGGCCGCGGGGGTAACGTATACTCACCCCTCTTCACCTTGCCATCCCCCTTCCAGCACTTCACCCTCTGTAAAATACACCAGCAGGGTCACCTCCTCAGTTACTGGCACCGAAGTGGCAGGAGACTGGAACAGATGGAGGGATTTTAGATTCCAGGTGACCCCGGGGCTGGCGGGAAGCAGGAGAGCAATGCTGCCCTGGTCCACTTTTCTTCATGGGGGAACTGGGCAGGGAGGGGGTCCGACCCTGGCCAGGTATCCCCGGGGGACAGGAAGGCTAAGCGATCCTGTTCCCCAAATGAAAGGTTAAAAAGGAAAATAAATAAAATAACCCTGCAGAGCAGGGAGGTCTGCCTCCTACGACACTAAGCTAAAAACTGATATGCTCTCCGGGCGGGAGGGGATATAGCCGGCAGGAGGAGCCATCACTTTTTCAGCTTAGTGTCGCCTCCTAGGGGCAGCAGCTATACCCACGGTCCTGTGTCCCCCAATGACACGAGCGAGAAATAACTACTATAATACTGCCCCCTATGTACAAGAATATAACTACTATAATACTGCCCCCTATGTACAAGAATATAACTACTATAATACTGCTCCTATGTACAAGAATATAACTACTATAATACTGCTCCTATGTACAAGAATATAACTACTATAATACTGCTCCTATGTACAAGAATATAACTACTATAATACTGCTCCTATGTACAAGAATATAACTACTATAATACTGCTCCTATGTACAAGAATATAACTACTATAATACTGCTCCTATGTACAGGAATATAACTACTATAATACTGCCTCCTATGTATAAGAATATAACTACTATAATACTGCTCCTATGTACAAGAATATAACTACTATAATACCGCTCCTATGTACAAGAATATAACTACTATAATACTACCTCCTATGTACAAGAATATAACTACTATAATACTGCTCCTATGTACAAGAATATAACTACTATAATACTGCTCCTATGTACAAGAATATAACTACTATAATACTGCTCCTATGTACAAGAATATAGCTACTAAAATACTGCCCCCTATGTACAAGAATATAACTACTATAATACTGCTCCTATGTACAAGAATATAACTACTATAATACTGCCCCCATGTACAAGAATATAACTACTATAATACTGCCTCCTATGTACAAGAATATAACTACTATAATACTGCCTCCTATGTACAAGAATATAACTACTATAATACTGCCTCCTATGTACAAGAATATAACTACTATAATACTGCCCCCATGTACAAGAATATAACTACTATAATACTGCTCCTATGTACAAGAATATAACTACTATAATACTGCTCCTATGTACAAGAATATAACTACTATAATACTGCTCCTATGTACAAGAATATAACTACTATAATACTACCTCCTATGTACAAGAATATAACTACTATAATACTGCTCCTATGTACAAGAATATAACTACTATAATACTGCTCCTATGTACAAGAATATAACTACTATAATACTGCTCCTATGTACAAGAATATAACTACTATAATACTGCTCCTATGTACAAGAATATAACTACTATAATACTGCCTGAGGTCTCTTATTTCCAGACATAGGTTAATATAATGTCTATGACAATGACGGCCATCAGTTCTGTCTGTCACATACAGGGGTAGATATACTTGTGGTTCTCCAGCTCTCGGCAAGTCATCGGCTTTGGGATGGCGGCTCGGTCACCTTCATGTTTTTTGTTTCAGGAATATCTGAGCAATGAAGATTTTATGGGAATATTTGGGATGACGCGTGACGAGTTCCAGGCTCTGCCAGAGTGGAAGAGACAGAATCTGAAGAAAGCAAAAGGACTGTTCTGAAGACGCTTTATTCTTCTCTTCACTTTAGTCTCATTAAACATCAACTTTTCTCTTTTGTCCCCGAGAAGAAATAAAAATAGGAGATGGCTGTATCTGCAGCCTGGAGGGGTGGGGTGGCGTTGAGCAGATCAAACGCGCATCCTGTCAATTCAGTGTTTTTATGGAAAAAAAATAAAAATTGTACTGTTAAAAAAAAACAAAAACATTTCCCAGTGTTTTCCAATGTTGCTAAGTCAGGCAGTGCCCTGTACCTCACAGAAGCCCACTATGATCATAAATGTGCTGCATATTAAAGGGGTCCTCTCACTTCAGGAAGTGGCATTTATCATGTAGAGAAAGTTAATACAAGGCACTTACTAATGTATTGTGATTGTCCATATTGCTTCCTCTGCTGGCTGGATTCATTTTTCCATCACATTATACACTGCTCGTTTCCATGGTTATGACCACCCTGCAATCCATCAGTGGTGGTCGTGCTTGCACACTGTAGGAAAAAGTGCGGGCCTCTCTGGTGGCCGGGACCATGGGTGGCGCACATAGGCTACTGCTTTTTTTTTTTTTTTTCCTATAGTGTACAAGCACGACCACCACTGATGGATTGCAGGGTGGTCATAACTAGGGATGAGCGAATCGACTAAGCAACTGAAACATCCAAAGTCTATTCGCATAAAACTTCGGTTCAATACTGTATGGAGCGAGCGTACCATACAGTTGTATTTTTTTTAATCAATTAATCAATTAATTAAAAATATATGCAATCCAATATTAGATATGGACAGCAGTGACACAAACCTGACTGTAACCCTTGACTCATAGATATTAAATATTCTATTAATAAATGTTATTCTTCCTCAGAATGTTAATTTTTTTTTTTTTTTGTGTCTTCACCCTAACTACGTCAGGGTCACCAAGAAATGCTGTGGAATACCACTCAAAAAACTCATTCTTCAGAAAGAATAAGGTTTATTGCAGCTAGCCAGGAGCATTAACAGCTTCAACCGCACAAAGGAAAATGCTTACAGGGGGAGAGGCCCACACTCATCTTATACACATACACATCCTATACTTTACATACATGGTCTTATCTTTATTGGATAGGTCAAACCCCATTGGACATATCCATGCATGGTCAACGCATGCTCGCTGTATGCTCTTCTTAGCCAACATCTGCTATCCATTACCAATACTTTCTTCATCCTGTCCAATCTATAGCCCCTCACCCTAGTGAGTGCTACCCCCACCTTAAGAATGTGTACACAACAAGATTTGAGAATGTAGTGTCTGTCATAATCAGGCCGCATTATACCATATTTTTCAATATTCTCCTTCACAGTATTAGAATGTATTGGCTCAGATGAGCCGAAGTTGTTACTTCATGAAGTCTCGCAAGACTTTGCGTAATTACTTCCTAGCTTACTTTGTACTGTTAAAAAAAAAAAAAAAAAAAACATTTCGCGAACTCTGATTCCGTTCCATGTGGTACCTTGGAAACAAACCCGAAAATGTTTTTTTTTACAATACAAATTAATCTATGAAGTTATTACACAAAGTCTCGCAAGACTGTGGATCGTCTCCAGCCTGGATTCAGGATGAGATACGGCCTCTAGCCTAGATACAAGATGAAATACGGTCTCTAGCCTGGATACAGGATGAGATACGGCCTCTAGCAAGGATGCAGGATGAGATACGGCCTCTAGCAAGGATGCAGGATGAGATACGGCCTCTAGCCTGGATGCAGGATGAGATACGGCCTCTAGCCTGGATACAGGATGAGATACAGTTGGTCATGGATGCATACCGGTTCCCTCTGGTATCCTGCAGCACAGTTGCCGAGATTTTTTTTAGCTGGGCCTGTAGATCCTGCACACTTGTAGGTTGGTGTAGCTGGTGTCTCTGCTGGTCCCATGTATGCAGGATCGGCAATGAATCTGGTGACTGGACGGCCAAGAAAGTGTTATAATCTGGAGGAGACATTTCTGGGAAACCCTTCCATATGCGGGCGAGCATTATCCTGCAGAGAAATGCCAGTTGGAAGCCCGGCCACAACATTTATTAATTAGTTTGTCAGTAAGTAAACTAATCTGCTGCAAATTTAGAAGTTTACTCTGTAAATCAACTTCTGCACTGTGTAGATGACATTTTGAAAATTTCATCTACTTTGCCAGTATTGCAGATTTTCCAAACAAACATCTACATGGAAGAGCCAGGCATGATGGGGCCAAGTCTATGACTGACCCCCTACTAAATGGGCCGTAGGAGTCAGTGATGGGTTTGGGGTAATTGGACCATAACTACGCTTTTTGACACTTAAGTGCAACGAGCTAAACACAAAATTGGGGTCAGGTGAATCTGCTATAGGTGCCGCAACCAAAGAGTAAAATAAGTTACAGCACAGGAGAAACCATTTCCACCTTTTTGAAATCTCATCTGTCTGTCTCTAGAAGAACACACCATTCAATGCGACAGAAGATGTTGGAACCAAAAAAGGGGAATGAGGAAACCAAGTCCCTGGGAGGTTGAGAAGAAGGGAGGGAAGTAGAACATGGAGACAAAGGCCTAATCAATGTATCGGCAGTGGATCAATCACTGCATGCTATATAGCTGACGACTGACCTCCCGGAGTGTGACTACTTCTGCAAGCACTGGGCCCGCTAAACTACCTTTAAAGGGGGTTGTCAGAGTTATGAAAAAAATTATATAGTATTGTAAATCTGATGGGCAGCAATATATAACAAAGTTATACAAGTTTTAGGCAAAAAAAATATATATATAAATTTCCTTATTTCCCTGGTTCTCTTCTGGCCTTTGTTTACCTGCAGTAATAACAATCTCTGCCCCTCCCCCTGCTCTGCAAAGGGAGTGAATACAAGTGCTGCCCTGAGTGACATATCTGCCTGCTGGGATACTCAGCAGCATGTTGTATGTGTAGGACTACAAGTCCCAACTCTACAATGACACTGCTGATACACACAGGAACTTCCCCTTACCTTTCTTGTGCAATGCTCTGCAGAACTCCTCCAGTGTCTGCAGGATGAGGAGGGCAGATCCTGTGTGTCTTCACTGGCTGAAGCTACTGTTGTAAAGTCTTGAGCCCTGTGTGTGTTCTGGCTGAAGGGGTTAATGTTTTATCTGAAAGAATCCAGGGAGAGAGCAGGAGCCGGCAGAGCAGGGGGTGTGGCCAGCATAGTGACCAGTACAGGGGGTGTGGCCAGCAGTGACATCTGGTGTACAGACTTATCTGCTGGTGCACAAATACAAGATTTGCAGGGAGGAAAGCTGACATCACAGGTCATGTGACCCTGAGTGAAATCTGAGAAACCGGCAAGTTTAGAAGCAGAAAGTGTATGGAAAAGCTGTTATATTTGATTAGTTAGAAACATACAAAGGACAAAATAACTCATTAAAGGGGTTGGCAGAGTTATTAGCCCTTGAAGGACCGTTCTTCGGTGTCTGGAGCAAAAACACTGCACCGCAGCAGGAAATGCTTTTTTCATCCAGGGTACATTAACATAAAACGTGTTAACGTTAACACAAAATCTGGATCAACTTGTAGGATATCAGGCTGAACTGGATGGACAGATGTCTTTTTTCGGCCTTATAAACTATGTTACTATGTAAAGTGCAGCGCAAAAATCCACAAGTTACATGTACACTTGGACCCTACACAATGCAAAGATAGGAAATCTGCTGCATAAATTAACATGCTGAGGCTATAAAGTGTACCTACGTTTTCATATGACTTTAGAATAAACTGCCGTGTGTATACAAGTGACATAGCGTCTAACTTTCTAATAACTTTTATTCAGCATTTTTTTTTTAAGCAACGCTCCCACTGCAGGCTCCATATACAGATATCCTTAGTTATCCCTGAACTTGTGGGTTTAGGCCAGTGCCTACAATGTCTCCCATAGACTGCACATGGAGAAAAGAAGAGACTCTGCTAACTCGCTCTCACTCAGGACTGTATAGGACATGATGAGCAGTAATGATGTAAATAAAGCACTTTGTAAGAGAAGTAACACTATTAGCTGCAGCTCACTCCTTCTCCCACCCCTCTCCATACACTTTATGGGCAGTTGTGATCGGATCCTTTAGGGAGGGATTTGGCAGAGAATTAAGAGTGAAGGTTAGTTTAGGAAAGTGGGTGGGTGGGGGGGAGCTGATACTCTGAGGAAGAGGCAGCTTTCTGTTTCTTATATTCACTTTTCCTGTTGATTTATGCAAAGTTAGCGACCTCTTCAAATCTGGACCACAGGCAAATTTCTAGTATGGATTTTCTGCAGCACATAGAGAACATTTCTAAAATCGCATCCACTTTGATACTGTAAATGCTGTGGATTTTCCTCAATCCTGCAGCATGAAATCCTCAGTGTGGCCATACCCTTAGAACCCCATTAATCTGTCACCATAGAGGATATAAAATGTGCAAGATGTTCACTATATGCCGTCTGCATTTTTTTTTTTGCAGCCCCGTTAAAATGGATGGATCTGCAATCTGCAAAAATGCTGATCAGATGCGGACCAAATATACGGTTGTGCAAATGGGCCCATGAATATAGAAAACCCTTTAACCACCTAACTGTTTTGCCCGAGTCCAGCTCGGGCAGTGTGAAAAGTAGCTAACTGGAGGGGGGAGGGCTGCTTTATATGGTGACATCTCTTCAATGGTAGCAGCTAGAAACATGCAACTGGTCTTGTTTGAAAGCCGATAGTCCAGACTTTCATACAAGACCAAAATAGCTAAAGTCCAAGTAGAAATCACTGTTAGAAGGAATAATCGCAAGTAAAACCTGTTTTTACTTTCACTTTCATCTGCATTCACAGCATCCCGATTTCTATCAGTGATATCGTTCTCGGTCCTGAACATATTGGTATTGTCTGAAAGCCTGGAATGTCTGCTTTCAAACAAGACCAGTTGCATGTTTCTAGCTGCTACCATTTAGGAGATAGCAGCATCTACAGCAGCCCTCCCCCCTCCAGTTAGCTACTTCTCACACTGCCCGAGCTGGACTCTAGCAAAACATTTAGGGGGTTAAGATGTCCGATGACAAGTGCACAGTGCACTCTTAAGGTGGGAAAAAAACAAAAACAAAAAAAAACACCATCAATGCAGCAAATTATTTAACTTCTTTAAGTCTTTTTCATACAGAAGAAAGACAACATAAAAACAAAGCCTAAAATAGTTAAATAGAATATGTACAACCAAATCAAAATACACCTTACCGGAAAATATCAGAGTGGGAGGGGGAGGGGAGCAGAGGACGTTACAAAGGTTTACACACTGAAAACTGCAACATAAGGACTTGAGAAATGGCAAAATATTTTCCGAGGAACAGACGACCAAAGGTATAATAAATGCTTTTAGTTTTGCAGCAGAGTATGAACGTCAGGCTCCCAACAAGCTCCAGGAATAATGCCCACACGTATAAAAGAATGAGACGAGGAGCAGACAGGCGCAAATAAAAATGGTTAAAAATATTGTCATCGTTGTGACTGATTGTCATCGGTGCCAGGCAGCAATGTGCGCTAACCCCCCCCACAGATCAGCGTGCACGCTCCCGCACCGTCTTATTGCTATGAACCAGCAGGAATAGAGAAATAAAGGATCATAAAGCAACTTCTCCTGTACAAAGTATTAACAAAACTTACATTTCTCTCATATAAAGTTCTTTCAAGAAAAAAAAAAAAAGCAGAGTGTTCACTCATAGAACGTGACCTTAAAGGGCCACTAACCCTAAAAGGAAACGGCTGATAACAGGGGAAAACAGATAAACTGCACAGAAAGTGGAGAGATTAAAGTTTACTGTGCCTCTGAACTATTAACATTATTGGCAACATAGCCAAAATTTCCAGAATGGAAGAAAACAGTTCAGAAGTCTAGCGGCCTCTACTGGGAGCTAGAGGTACTGCAAGTTTAGTGTCACGAAGGTCTTCAAGGACATGAAAAGCTTATTGCTGCAAGAAACAAACGGGATAACGAGCGCTCCACAATCCCATTTACAGATGTAAAGCTTCAGTAGCTGTGACATTGGCGGTTTTCTGTTTGGGCCACGATCCCCGGGTGACACGGCAGCAAGCTACAGAACTAGCCGTGAGGTCCTGTAAATGTGCTTATTACACCTCACACAAAGCCGACATATCAGAGTTCAGTGCAAGTCTACAGGCCGGCGCTCCACGAGAGTCACATCAGGGGTCTGGCTGATCTGTTTGGGTCGACACTTGCTTGTGCTTTATTCTCCTCTTCAACAATTTCATCAAATATGTCCCTGGAGGGAAAAGAAAAGACCAAGGACTTCAGGCAGGGACTAGTTAAAGAAAAATTACAATTTTTTTTTCTAGGATTTTTTTACGTAACATTTATAAAAAAAAAAATTTAAAATAGTTTGTAGGTGAAAAACAAAGAAAACCTTAGCCTTTTGACCAGCACCGCCCCCCAGAGGCCCAGCACCGCCCCCAATAATGGTTTCTTTCCAGCCCCGACGTCACTGCCCAGAAGCGCCGTAATCCCGCACGGTCTTCTTTCCCTGTGCTGGCAGCAGCCTCAGGGAATGTATGTGTCAGTGCACATGTGTGGCATTACGGCAATTCTGGGCAGTGACGTCGAGGCTGGAAGGAGGGCATTATTGGATGTGGGGCGATGCTGGGCTCCAGGAGAAGGGGTGCGGCTGGGCTCCAACGGCGATAGGGACAACCCCTTAGGAAGGTAATTGGCGTACCAATAAAATCAATTTTTCATATCAATGACGGCAGTAACACAAGTATATTTAAAGCATGCTGAAGCAGACCTAACTGCATATACGAACGTCTCTATAGGCATAACCCTGGTGACAGAACTCCTTTAAAGGGGTATTCCCATCTTAGACAATGGGGACTTATCACTAGGATATTCCCCCATTGTCTGATAGGTGCAGGTCCCACCGCTGGGACCTGCACCTATATCGAGAACGGAGCTGGTAGCGCTGTGCCTGGAGGACCCTGGGGTCCGGCCACCACCAGGCGTAGCTCCCATAGAAATTCATGGGAGGGCGCACTGCGCATGCACGGCCACCGCTCCCATTCATTTCTATGGAGCCGACGGAGATAGCCGAGCCAGCGCTCGGCTATTTCCGGCGGCCCCATAGAAGTGAATGGAGAGCGGGCCACGCTTGCGCGGTGCGCACTTCTTCACTTCGGGGGCCCCGTTCTCGATATAGGTGCGGGTCCCAGCGGTGGGACCCGCACCTATAGGACAATGGGGGCATATCCTAGCGATATGCCCCCATTGTCCAAGATGAGAATACCCCTTTAAGGGAGGAAAAGACATCACAGAGGACTGCAGCTCAGATCCCTTTATGTATCTAAGGAATGTCTAACATCCCACCATATTGCCTTATTTTAATGCATCACACGCCTAGTAATGGTCACTGTGCCCAAGCTTTGAATATGATTGGTGGACTTTTTTTTTTTTTTTTTACCTTTTACGTTTATTTGTTTTGTTATTTTTGTAATGAAGTGTTTCCCAAAAGCTTAGAGATTTTTTTTAAATGACTTTCCCATAAAACTGAAACTGCCATATCACTCCTAGAAAATAATGATCCAAGCAGCATAGTCATGCGACTAGTCACCCTACGATTACAGGGACCACGCGTAACACGCAGATAAGTGCTGTCTATAGAGAAATCAATAAGGCAGAAACATTAGATAACATTTCTCTCTTCCCAAGTGGATGCCTTGCCGTTTCAAACAGCCAGACACCCAACCCATGGGGCGGTGGAATAATGTCTACTAATGACTGTTGTAAAATAACGAGTTGGCGGTCGTTAAGGGTCCACACTCTATTTTGTCAATCGGGGTTATCACCTAACTATCCATCTGCAGAATCTTGAGGTCAGGCTATGCACCAGATGTGACCTTTTCTTCCTCTTCTTGTCATTATTGAAGCAACCCACAAATCCACAAGCCTAGATGAGTGAGCTCTACATATATCGACATCTATCTACATCTATATATCTATCTACATCTATATGACCTCAGTACTCACTTGTGCATATAGAAAAATATATAGCCGCTGCGATCCCGGTCGTTCTGGACGGTGCTCTCTTGCGTCCTTGACACAGCCAGGTCATTGTATGTTAACCATGCTTGTTTCTTGATATCGTACACATCACTGATGTAGTGGCCTAAATAAGGAGAACGGGAGAGAATTAAAAAGATCCAAAAAATCATCCACTGGAAAAACAATTCAAAGGATCTCTGGAAAAGAAACGTTTCGTACCGGAGGAGGAGGAGCTTCCGATGTGGCTGACGACGCTGACCAGACGATAGGAGTGCGGCAGTTCTCCAGTCTGCAAGTCCACGACACAAGGAGCATTAAACACAGCGGTAAAAGGAAGAAATCTATTCTTAATGGACACATGACGAGCGCGGAGACGTTACCTCTGCATTTTTCTTCAGCTCCTCCGCTTCCTCCTCTGTGTACTCCATGTCTAGAACATCTTCATTTCCAGAATCCTCATCAGACATCATCCCGTCCAGCAATGAGCTATTAAACTCTGTATCCAGAAATAGGACAGCAACAGATAAATGGCACCTCCTCAATGTACAATTATATCCTGCTAGTTTGGACATTACCCGACTTTCAGGGCCATGTTGGTAACTACTAGAGATGAGCGAACATGCTCGAAACGAGCACTGTACCGCTCGGCTCCCCTGTGCTCCTGAGGAGGACGGAAGCGGCTGCCGGCGCCCATGCGAGCGCAGGGGAGCCGAGCGGTACAGTGCGCGTTTCGAGCACGTTCGCTCATCTCTAGTAACTACATGTCAGCATCTAGCATCATATTTAAGCATTAAATATTTCCCCAAGTCAACTGATATTTGTAGGGAGGTCACTATAGGGAGAAACCTGTTCTTCAGAAAGAAAGGATATCTAAACACGTGCAGACCGATCAATGTCTTAAAACAACAAGTTCAGTAACTGGAAGGGAATCTTATCGCAACGATTCAGTGATTAGGGGTTAGACTTGTACCTGGGAAAACGACAAGGATAGGACATCCCTTTAACATTTCTAGAATAATTAGCTCACATTTTATTTAACATGTATTTAGTGTGTTGTTGTAAATGGCAAAGTGTAGGGGAAAATTGCCGTGCGTCATATAAAGCGAATACTAGTGAATGCTTCCATTATGGTGCCAGGAGCACGGAAACACTCACCCTCCTGCGCCGCAGCTCTGCTCCGGAGCTCCTCTGTCTTCTCCTGTCGGCACTGCACTGTCCTGACCGTGTACAGCGTCAGGACGTAGTGCGCGCACCATGACCTGATGCTGCACGCAGTCAGGCGACAGTGCAGCGCCGCCAGAAGACAGAGGAGACCCAGACCCGGAGCAGAGCTGCAGCGCAGGAGAGGTGAGAGAGTTTTTTATTTTATGCTGATCTGGGGGTCTGACATGGAAGGCTGATATAGGTGTCTGATGTGATGTCCTGAAATTTATGGGGAAGTCTGATGAGGATCTGATAGGAGGTCTGCTGAAAAATATTTTTCTTATTTTCCTACTCTAAAATATGGGGTGCGTCTTATCAAGCAAAAAATACAGTATCTGAATAGTTTACATTCATTCTGTGTGGCCGGCTGGAATGTACAGAGGTAAAGCTGCATCACCTTGTAAGCTCAGCTCCGTCGCCCTTTTTAGTTCATCATCTTCTCTTAATTCTCGAGCCTCCTGTAACCATAAGCAGAGAAGAACAAAAAACTGATCCATTTGTTCTACTAACCAGATTACAGGGATAATCTATCAACTGTGATGATGCAGATGTGTATGCACAAGAGTCTTTACAACATGGCGATGCATTGAAAGCAATGGGAACATTACAGCAGATCTCTAAACTTTTGTCTACGATTGTGCATGAACGTGTAGGTCTGACATAGGGCAAAAACATGTCAGGAACAGAACCTAACCAGAGCTGCTGGCAAGGAAGATCCTTCAACATAAAACCACTGATCTCACTTGTTCTTGGAGAGACTGCGCCAAAGCCTGCTGCAGCTCCAGCTCCTCTCGCTCTCTGTCCAGCTCGTGCTGCATCCAGTCCATGTCATTCTGGGAGCCATCCGGGGTCTTGTTCTCTTTATTTTCATCAAAGTCTTTGGCCAGGTCACTATACTGAGCAGCACCCGGAACGGCTAAAGAGAGAGAGGTCGTATTATTAGTGTAACATAGTGAAAATGAAATGCCGGCTGAGGGATAAAAGCACAATCATGACATGCAATCTGCAACGATGAATCTTTTATGTACAGATTTCCTTACAAAATACTGTGAGGTATTAACAATTCAAAATGCGAAAATCTTTTTGGAAACACTTTGGCGCATGGTCCTGGGTTTTAAACCAGTGCCATTGTAAATGTACAGCTCATGCCTAAAGGGGTCGTCTCACTTCAGCACGTAGCATTTATTATGTAGAGGAAGTAAACACAAGCCACTTACTAATGTATTGTGTTTGTCCATATTGCTTCCTGTGCTGGCCGGATTCATTTTCACGACCACCCTACAAATCCAGCAGTAGTGGCTGTTTGCAAACTATAGGAAAAAGCACTAGCCTGTGCGCGCTCCCACAGTCCCGGTCACCAGAGAGGCCGACGCTTTTTCCTAAATTGTGCAAGCACGACCCCCACTGATGGATTACAAGGTGGTTGTAACCATGGAAACAAGCCGTGTATAGTGTGTTGGGGAAAGAGAAAAGCAGCAGTGTCAATGCCTCTATTAGACACTGGGTGATCTTGGCATTGCACAGCCATTAGCAAAGATAAGATCTGCCAGTTATCGACGTCACCACAGAGGGTGGTTTACGCCTGGGAATGGGTTTCTATGGATGCCTCAGTTACAATAAAGATCAGCGCAAAAAAAAGAAAGCAAAGTGTCTGATCACTACTGAGCTGAGGAGCCACACAATTCCTTCCCAGCCCTTGATTTCTCTTCCTCTATAGTCTCCATACCTTCAACGGTTTCTTGCATCTCGTCATCGCCACCAAACCCAGTATCCGGACTGCTCGCCAGTTTCTCCTCTTCTTCGTTGTTGACATCTTTTTTGGTCATTTCCAGCACGGCCGCCATCAGTTCGTCATCGTTCATTTCATCAAAGCTCGTATCGGCAAGCTCTTGACACTTCGCGCTTTCTGAATTTGATTTCTAGAGAACGAATATTACATAAAAATAATTTTTCTTACCAATTCAATAACATTTTTTTCATAAAAGGAACATATGCTAACGACGACATATCCAGACAATATCTAGAGACATACTGAGAGATTAATTGGTCAGACAAATATGCAACTCATCCCTACACGCAAAAGTGGACCCCCATTCCTTCACAGCTTGTGCTTTATGGTTTTATTCCTCCTCCTGGACAGATGTGACTACTAACAGCAGTAGTTACAGATTCCTTACTGTTTTTAGATATTTGGTACTCTTTCTTCCTTACAATACAGACTATTGCACACATCTCAGCATAGTCTTTGAAAATCATTTGTTTTTGATCAGTCAAGTTACCCTTTCACCCCCGGAGGTTTTTTCGGTTATGCATTTTCGTTTTGCGCTCCCTGCCTTCAAACAGCCATAACTCTTATTTTTCTGTTCACATAGCTGTATGAGGGCTTGTTTTTTGCGGGACAAGTTTTACTTTCCAACGCCACCATTTAATATTGCATATGGTGTAGTGGGAAAAAAAATTCCAAACCGGGTGAAATTGCAAAGAAAACGCTATTCCGCTACAGTTCTACGGGTTTCTTATTTACAGCGTTCGATGTGCATTAAAACTGATCCGTTACTTTCATTCTACTGGTCAGTATGAATCCGGCAATACCTAATATGTATAGTTTTTCCTGCGTTTTCATAGTGATAAAATAATTAGAAAGTTGCCCTTTTTTTTTTCCTTGTCATATCTTGACCCCTATAACTTTTTGGTATTTATGTGTACAGAGCTGTATTGGGGCTCATTTTTTGCGGGACGATCTGAAGTTTTTATTGATACCATTCTGGGGTGTGTATGACTTTTTGATCACTTTTTATTTAATTTTTTTTTAGAAAAAAAAAAGCGACAAAAAACGGCAAATCGCCATTTGGACGCTTTTTTCCGCCACACAATTCGCCGTATTGGAATTTTTTTTTTTTATATTTTAAAAGTACGGGTGTTTTCGGTCACGGTGATACCCATGATGTCTATATTTATTGTTATTTAGGTATTTATTTTTTACTTATACGGAAAGGGGGGTGATTTGAACTTTTACATCTTTTTTATTTTTTATATAATTTTTAACATTTTTTTTTATTTTTTTTTACTATTATAAAGCTCAAATATGGGCTTATATATTGTGGCTTTTTTTTCTTCTTTATGAGCAATTATGGATTTTATAGACTCAGAAATCCATGAGTTGCTCATTTCTTATCCTGGCCTGCCATCTAGTGGCCAGAATAAGAATTGCACTTTGAAAACTGTAATCCTCACCAGCGAGGATTACAGTTTTCATATGGTGTACAGACACCCCGATTGGCCACACGGGGTGTCTGTACACCACCCGGAAGCGAATGCTTCCGGGTTGAAACGCAACTAGATGCCGTGATCACGTGTGATCACGGCATCTAATCAACCAGGAAGACGCCGCCGATGGCGGTAAGTCTCTGCTGTTAGAAACAGCAGAGACTTGCCGGCCATGACGCCCGCCGCACCCGCATCGCCCCAGTGCCGTACATGTACGGCGCTGGGCGTGAAGGGGTTAATGACCAAGTTCTGTTGATAGTTCAGAATCCAGAACCAGTAATATTTCGTAGTTCTTACCTTGTCCAGGTCTTCAGGCGGAGAATCTCTCCCCATACTTATTATTGCTTTATGGTTTACGACACTTCTCTTCAGGGGCTCGTCGTCACTTTCAGAATCTAAGCAGATGGACAAGTTGCTTGTGGATTTAAGGCTTTGTTTTCTGCGTAGAAAAAAAAATGGAAAAGAACAAAGATGAAGTTTCAGACAATTATCATTGCAACACTTACCTTCAATAATTACAGTTGCACCAATTGCAGTGTGAATAATGAGCTGGAGTGCACAAGCTGGTGAAGCCTAGGTACAACGAGAGAACTCTGCTTCAATCATCACTGAACTCTAGTGACAATGCAATTCTGTGCTGATCACACAGTAAACTATTGTCCCAACAGGAGTTGCCACGTGATTAAAAAATAATTTAAAAATATTAAAAATATTTGTTAAATATATACAATAAAAAAAAAAAAAAAAAAATCTCCTGCATCTGAATAATGCTGTTACATGCCTGTCATAGCACCTCCTGCTGTCGCAAAAATGTTCAGGGAAAGAATCACAATTAGGGAGCAAAACACACATAGCAGCCGCACGGGTTATGCAATTTGAGGACCGCACATGACCGCAATCATAATAGAAAATGCCTATTCTTGTCCGCGATTGTGTACGAGAATAGGACAAGCTCTATCTTTTCTATGGAGCCGCTGAACGGAACCACGGATGCAGACAGCACATGGTCTGCTGTCCGCATCTTTTGTGGCCCCACAGAAATGAATGGGTCCACACCCGTTCCGTAAAATTGTGGAATGGATGTGGACTCATTCATACGGCCGTCTGAATAATTCCTTAGAGCAATATCTAGACAGTTATATTTTTTGTTAAAGGATTTCATTAGAAAAATTATTATATTAACTAGTAGATATATTAAGTTGCTGTACAACCCCTTTAACAGAAGCTTGATGGGGAAAATCCATACAGTAATATGGGATTCTTAATAGGCCGTTTTTAAACATTAGCGCAGCTGATCCATTTCTTCATTTTATGTATGACAAAGTAGTGAACAGAAACCCTATTATTTAGCTGTGTCCATTTAGAGGACTGAGAATTAATCAGCACAGGATGACGGACTGAATTAAAATAAAAAAAAAAAAGTAGAGATTCAATTTCATGTAAAAACTCTACCAAAGGCTCAACTCAATCTATATTCAGAAAGTTGTACTGCCATACCTGACAGCTGAGGAGATGTTGCCAACACTGCAGGAATTCACCATCTGTGACGTTTTTAGTGGTCGCAAATTCCTGCATTACAAGAGAAAACAACAGTGATAAGGAGCAAAGTCATTCCTTTCTAGAACTAGTGGAAAATAAAGATACTGATGATAAAATACACAGTGATAACATAACTGTAATAACTTCCAAAGATGTATACAGCATTTCACCCTTAAAATCCTGAAGTCTTTGGGTGTAAAAAAAAAAAAAAAACAAACAAACAAAAAAACAAATCTTTGGAAATTATGGAGACTGGTGTGAATAGGATCAAGCAATAAGAACGGTGAGCTGGACTGTGTCTTAATCTTACTATATATGAGGTAATAGTAATAATACATTTTTAAAAAGCAAAAAATAAATAAAATATATATTTCTAGTTAAGCAATAAAGTGAACGAAGGCTACAGAAAACAAGTTACGAAGGCCAAGAACAAATAAAATTACTAGGAATTCAGCAGACAAGCGAAAACAAATGTTATCCCTAAAAGATAAATCCAAGCTGAGACATACGCTGCTGCCTGTGTACTGTAGCCCAGCGGCACTGGGGGCCTTGTGCTTTCTGTACAGTGCGATGACAGAGTAAGGTAACGGGGAATGATCACTTGTTGGCCGACTTTGTTATTGAGCGACAGCGCCACGTTAAAGCTGTAACGTTTAAGGTGAAGAATTAAGACCCTGCAGAAAAAAAATAAAAAGAATATACGTAAATATCCAAAAATAACACAGCGCTCAACCAAATTCTAGAGAGTTTACTGCACAACATAAAGTATTACGTGCCTGGGCAACCTGCTGAACTTGTGTATTACAACTGCTGACTTTCCACTGCACTTCTCACAGGAATATTCAAGATCTTCCTTCTGCAAATACAAAGCAACTTAATATAACTTCATATTTTAAGCTTTTTTATTTTTTATTTTTTTTTTACAGACGTTAACCAGTCAAATGTTGTAATTGACATGATGCGTTCCGTAATGAATGTAATGCTGGTTGAAAATTGTATTACCAAAGATGTTTGTTTTGCAACTTAAAAATAGTGTCTGTGCTCGGTATTGCAGCCCAAGCCCATTTACCTACACATGACTGATGGACGTGGTATCACAGGCCTTTCCAACAGCTGACTGGACGGAGTGTCAGGAGCCAGAAGCCCACCAGTCTGATACTGATCACCTACCCCGTGGACAGGTCATCAATACCCAAGTCCCAGAATACTCCTCTAACAGCAGGAACCAGAGTTAGCTTCATATAAAGTATTTTTAAGGGGTTGTCTGGGAAAACCTCATTTCTAACAGGATCTGAAAGGATCATACCTGCTCCCTCCCTCCTCTGTGCTGACTTCCGCATCTCCATCTTCTGGTCCGAGCTTTGTTTTCTTCCTCCCTAGTATTGGCATGCTCACCTGATCCTCTTCAGCCAACCACTGGCTTCAGTGGTTGAGTGTCTTGAGTGGACATGTCACTGCTGAAGCCAGCGGTTGGCTGAAGAGGATCAGGTGACCACGTCTATGCCAGGGAGAAAAATCATCCCCCAGACTGGAAGAAGGAGATGCAGGAGCAAGGATGACCGAAACCGCAGGGAGCAGGCAAGTATGATCCTTCAGTAGTGGAAATGATATATTCCTGGACAACCCCTTTAAGGATCCCCATGTCTGAACATATTTCCATCAAATGACAAAATCAATTTTAATTCTGGAAACTTACCCGGAAAAAGAGGTCAAGGGAATCTTGTATGGACCTTGAAGGCAACAGTTTTTTTCTCCGAGGAAGGTCGATTGACAGATCGTTAAACTGCTCACGCTTTATGACCTTTTCGCCACACCTGATTACAAGGTATATAAAAGTTATTCCCAAAATAAATCAGTATATAACACCTGACACATTAAAATCCAATTTTCTCATCTTAGACAATGGGGTCATATCGCTAGGATATGCCCCCATTGTCTTATAAGTGCAGGTCCCACTGCTGGGACCCGCACCTATAGCCAGAACGAAGCCCCCAAAGTGAATAAGGGTGCACTGCTCATGCGCAGCCACTCTCCATTAATTTCCGTCAGCTACGTAGAAATGAATGGGAGCGGTGGCAGCGACCCCGGGAAACGTGGGGTCCTCCGGGCACAGCGCTCCCCCCTCCGATCGCGATACACTGGGACCCGTACCTATAAGATAATGGGGGCATATCCAAGCGATATGCCCCCATTGTCTAAGTTGAGAATAACCCTTTAACAGTATTGTAAGCTAACAGGCACATAATATCTGTAAAAGGGTATTCACACCTAGTAAATCCATTCCAATGTGTTCATCCAATATGGCACTTAGCAGCTGAAAGCAGTTTTCCGAAATGCCTCATATCATGCCCTCTCCCTTGTTTTTGATTTAACTATTCGTTGTCAAGGATTACGGCCACAGCGGTAATCTAGCATCAGTGGCTTGCACAGTGTTCTCTCTAGATGTTCTGACTGGTGGCCATCTTGAGAATGGACATACTCTTCCTTGTGCTGCAGCTCCCAGCCACCACTCTGCATCTTCATAGCTGGGACAGTTCCAGGGCATGTGCAACAGTCATTCAGCACAGCTCAACGTGAAAAATGTTGCGCGTGCACATACAAGCAGTCGGCACAATGATGTAACTGTACTAGCAATTGCCTGTAATGTCATGCAAAAAGATTGTGTCTCTCCCGCACAGAGGTAAGATGCTCCAGCACACGAAACAGGGAGGCGAGAATCCCGAAAATCATTTCTGACTAAAGAGAGACGTTGCACTTACATTTTACAGATTATTGAATGCTGAGCTTCAAACTCGAAATTGAAAATGACAGGACAGGTGTAAACATGAGTTGCAGCAATGTCATCAGCGGTTTTGCCACCAGCTTCTCCAGAAGACTGTTCCGTCTTCCATGCTTTATTCAGTTTCCCCATGTCTTCCTTTAGCTGATCAAGGCACTGGCTCAAAAATTCATGGGCGTCCTAAAAAGATATAACATGGGCAAAGAATCAATCATGTTTCTATGAGAACTGGTACCAGATCTTGATGGGGTTTTCCCATCTTATGAGATTCGATCTCTGGGACTGAAAACAATCCTGAACATGATGGGAACACAGCAGTACCCTGACCACATGCTGTGAAGGGAAAAGCAGCACAGTTTCATTCAAGTGGTCAGGCAAAGCTGCGGAGGAAACACTCTGAGGGCTCTTTCACACGATCGAGTTTTCCACGCGGGTGCAATGCGTGACGTGAACACATAGCACCCGCACTGAATCCTGACCCATTCATTTCTATGGGTCTGTGTACATGAGTGTTTTTTTTTTCACGCATCAGTTCTGCGTTGCGTGAGAATCATAGGAAGTTCTATATTCTGTGTTTTTCACGCAGCCCTGACCCCATAGAAGTGAATGGCGCTTCAGTGAAAAACGCATTGTATCCTGAAGCAAGTGCGGATGTAATGTGTTTTTCACTGACGGTTGCTAAGAGATGTTGTTTGTAAACCTTCAGTTTTTTATCACGCACGTGAAAAACGCATCAAAACGTATTGCACCCGTGCGGAAAAAACTGAACAACTGAACGCAATCCCAGACAAAACTGACTGAACTTGCAAAATGGTGCAAGTTTTGCTGAACGCATCCGGACCTAATCCGTATCGTTCATGTGAAAGGGGCCTAAATCAGAGCTGCACCCCCTTCATTCTCAGGATCGGTCATAAAGTGATAGCATAACCTACTGAAATGCAATCCCTTTATAAGATGAGTACGAGAACACCGTAAAAATTTACGTTATCATAAATCTAAGGAGACATCTGCAATGGAGATATCTGTCGACTGTACTTACATTCTGCATGTAACCTGAAAACCTCTCGGCAGTGGCAGAGATGGCGCTCTTCACTTTCTTCAGCAGATCCCTCTTCATTTCTGCACTGCACACATCT
Source organism: Rhinella marina (assembly GCA_900303285.1). Lineage (NCBI taxonomy): Eukaryota > Metazoa > Chordata > Amphibia > Anura > Bufonidae > Rhinella > Rhinella marina. The sequence goes on from ONZH01024963.1 coordinate 173,914, forward strand.
TTCTTGGCCAACAGAAAGGCGAAGCGTCTGTAACATAGGACGTCAATTCAACATAAGTCAATGTTCAGTTAGTCGATAACTATCCAGATACGTGTATTCCTCTTAAAGACAGACCCACCATACCTGATTAATGCATTCAGTGGAATTTTCTTGTAAGGAATACCTTGCTTGAGCAAGTCATTGGCAAAAGGCTGCAGCGAAAACAGCGACTGGAGGATTGAGTTCATGTAGCAGGTATTTCCCAAGTTGGAAAAACTGCAATATAATTATTGAAAGTAATGGAAAGAGTATAGCGCCAGACAAATCACTCAGAAATATATTCAGCTTCACCACAAACGCAGAAGATCTTTGCATAGTTATGAAGAGATCTCAATTACACCTTCAATTTTAAAGCTGTTGTCTGAGTTAAATAAAAACTTAGCCCCTGTAAGTAGTCTAAAAATGACAAAATAAATAAGATACCCGCCCTTTTCTCCGCTGCTTCTTCCTGCACTGCGCTCTAATCCTCCCTGTGGCCGTTTCTTTTCCTGGCTGCAATGGTGATGTTAAGGCCCCATTCAGACGGCCGTATTACAATAATGCGGACCTGCAATAATACGGGGGCCGCCCGGCGTGTGTTCCGCACGCTCTGAACACACGCCGGGCGGCCCCATTCAAAATGCCTATACTTGTCCGTGCGTGTAGACAAGTATAGGACATGCTTCATCGGAGCCGCGGCACGGAGCCGGCTCCCCGCTCCATAGAGGTGAATGAGGCCGCATCTATTCCGCAATATTGCGTAATAGATACTGCCCCATTCACACGGTCATGTGAATGGGGCCTAAGTGTACACAGTTCACTGCTGCTGCCAATCACAGCGATTGGCTGCACAGAATGTCACAGCTGCAGCCAGGAAGATTGTCAGTGGTGGGGAGGACTGGAGTTCAGCGCTGGAAGAAGCAGCAGGAGAGAAAAGGGACTAGTATCAGTTCTTTTGTTATTTTAGACAATTTGCAGGGGATTCCCGCGTTTTTATTTAGTTATAGAAAATAAGTTTAAATTCATTTCTCATATTTTAATCGATTCTAGATTTCACCATGTGGCTCATCTACAGAAGCTTATAAATAGAAATTGTTACCAACCCCTGCAGTTGCTGTGGCTGAGGGTGTGTAGAGAGAACCCTCTGCTTGTTCCATCCAGCATAGTCTTGGTTCGGACGCAGTTTCTTCGCTGACAAAGGATTGGACTGTGCTGGAAGAACTAGACTTCTTTTTGCTGACGGGGGCTGGGTGGATCCAGAGGTTCTGTGGTTAAAACATATATTAATCAAAAACACTGATTCTAAAAATCCAGCACCATGAAAAACACTTGTAATAAATGCATCGTTAATGCAGCATGGGAATATTTTTTGCCACAAAATATATATGGACCATGAAGCGCTGTATTTAAAAACGTACACGTCCACCAGTGCGATATAATGTCAAACAGAAGGGAAGTCTTTACATCTACAGCAAAATTTTACTTCTGTTTAGATTACAATGCAAGAGTACATTCACCCAGGACTGGCAGAAGAAATTCCTGTGCGTCCTAGTCTTCTGAAGGATTTAGCAAAACTCATATGTATGCGGTACAGAAACCATCCCCCCATTGGGATCTTTGATCACCGAGCTTTCTGTAACAAACCTGCTGTGTGTACACATATCCCAAGACATAAAACCTGCTGAATGATATTTTATCTGAAAGTGAGAATTACCTCTCTGGATATGAAGTTCCTAAGGAATAATCCTTTGGTGTCAATCGGCTGCTGTAAAAGGATGAGGACTGCAGGGGCGTTAAACCTAAAATTAAAGAAAAAAAAACAAAAAACACAATTAGGAACATACAGGGATAATAAATGAAACATTATGATCATTAACATCCAGCTAAAGAGTAATTTAAGGGGTTTTTACATATTTTGATAGTGATGTCCTATCCTCCAGACCTATTCGAAAAGGTGGAATATCCCTTTAACCCCATAAAAACCAGACCTGTTTGAGCCATAATAATGTGCCAATATTTTTCATTTTCGCCTCACTGCTTTTCAGCAGATAAATATTTAACTCTTTCACTGACGCGGCTGTTTGAGGTCTTGTTTTATGCTGTTTGGGGCATACATAAATTACTGTATAATTAATATTGTTTCTCCTCTACAAATATAGGAAAAAGCCATGTTGTGTGAATTCTTTGTTATTATGGTTAGGGAAGAGCGAATCGACTCTGGATGAACCATCTGAAGTTGATTCGCATAAAACGTTGTTAGAATACTGTACGGAGCGAGGGAAAACGTTACAGCAAACAGGAATGACATTTACCCGAGCGATTTTCTTCTGCCTGCTTCAGATTTAGTTGTTTCTCGCGGCTGCTGCTGAGAAATTTTCGTCCGGGGTCCGTTAATGCCTTGTTGGTGCTGTCAAGAGAAAAAAAGAAATGCAGGACGTATATTAGTGGATCCAAATATGAGCAAAGTGATGCAAAAATAAATCTATAAGATAAAGCAAGCTGGCCAGGTTTATGGTGAGGACAGATGACCGTGCAGACAATGTCTCTGAGATACGTTCGTGTAGTGTACAGAATCCGAGCACCTGAATCACACGAGCTGGAGAAAGGACGTGCAAAAAGATGGTGAGAAGCCGAAGTGTCCGGGACAGAAGACAACGACATGGAAAGATCCGCACCCAACCAGTCCTGAATATCTTACTCCCCCAGTGCTCCCAGTACCAACAAGGTTTGTGACTGCCCTTACATTTGTTGACCCCCAGTGTCTGGTGTGGAAAATTTACAGTCCAGTTATCAAGCTTATACCAATGACTTTACTGGTTTTATAGGTAAAACCTACTCACTGAGTAACATTATTTATGTCAAGTGTGAGGGTCTAAATCTACTGAGGCCTACCCTCCAGTGACCAGCACAAAGAATCGAACGTTTCCATTCACTGACATCAGCCAACAAAACAATCATTTATAGAAAGCCAGAAAACTTTATGGCAAAATACTGCCAATGTTACACCTTGCCATTCCTACCTTTGTCTGAATATATTTCCGATAAAATACACAGTGGAGACCCATTGTTCTGACCACTTCCTACTTTCCTTGTCGGTTGCGTGTAGCTCATGAAGGAAGTCACATGTAAGTGGCGTGGAAACTGCGGAGCCCCATGTGCCATTGATGTGAGAGGTGAACGTCAGCTATGGAGGTGTCCGAGGGCGGACTGACACTCTACAGTGGAGCCGCTCACCGCCACAATGTACTAGGGGCACCAGACGTGTGTCTAATACAACATTTCAGTGAACCCTACTGCATATGGAGCTCCAAAGCAGATGGACGTCACGTGGCTAAAAATGTCCGACATTGGTAGGAACAGTACGACCAAGACAGCCAAGTACCGCACTGGCCCCTAATTTGCCAGACTTGAACCTGACTGATCATCTATGGGACCACCTCAATGGTCGAGTTCTCTCTATAGTCAACCCCCCCAGCAGCTGTGGGATGTACTGCAGTCAGCATGGCTCCACAGACCTGTGACAACCTACCAGCACCTCACAAAGTCACCCCCAGTCCGTCTATCTGATGTCCACGATGCACATGGAGGTTACTCTGAGCTGCTGCTCGGATTAATGGGACTCCACCGTGTAAGCAGTTTTGCAATAAGTTTTAGTTAAAAGCTTTGTTCCTATGTATATCTATGGTCTCCATGGTAACAGACCAATTCCGAGTGGCCTAATTCTGCAGTGCTCTTTCTATTTGTCTCCTACCTTATGCTAACCTGCATACGGAAGTGTGATTGCAGGATCAGACTACACAGGGTTTATTTGTAGTCTGTTACCAAGGAAACACAGTGGTCTGCAGAGAAGCTTTAGAAAGGGAACCACAAAATTGCTTCATCTGACATTTAATATGTCTTGAGGTTGTGCAGTGGGTAGATTTTGAGGACCTATCCTCATTATAGGGCATTGATAGCAGAAGCAGAGCTCGTGGGGATCCCTGCAGATCTGATGTTAATAACCTATCCTGAGGGGAGGTCATCACTATTTACCCACCGCACAAACCCTTAAAAAAAAAAAAAAAAAAAAAAAAAGTGGTTGTCTAAGAGAAAAAAAAGTTTCCTGAGCAGCTGATTGGTGGGGATCCCGGGTGTTGAACAAAACCCTGTCAGATAATGATGACCTATCTTTAAGAAAGGTCATCAGAATTAAAATCTCAGAAAACCCCTTTAACCTAAGGCCCCTTTCACACGGGCGATGTTTCCGCGCGGGTGCAACGCGTGATGCGAACGCATTGCACCCGCACTGAATCCTGACCCATTCATTTCAATGGGGCTTTTCACATGGGCGATTTTTTTCACGCCCGAGTCCACCGTTGCATGCAAATCGCAGCATGTTCTATATTCTGCGTTTTGCATGCAGCCCTGGCCCCATTGAAGTAAATGGGGCTGCGTGAAAACGTGCGGGTGCAATGCATTTTTAACGCATGGTTGCTTAGAGATGTTGTTTGTATACATTCCGTTTTTTATCACGCGCGTGCGAAATGCATCCATACGCTTCGCACCCGCGCGGAAAAAAACTGAACAAACGTACGCAATCACATTTAAAACTGACCGCGATTGCGTGCCGATTTTCCGTAACGCATCCGGACCTAATCCGTGACGCCCGTGTGAAAGAGGCCTAAGACTTTCTGCTACAGGGAAAATAATTGACCAGTCTTGGGTTTTTTTTTTTTAAGTGGTTGCCTTGATGATTGTGAAGCTCGATTTTAGGTTCCATTCACACGTCCTGGTTTTCTTTCCCGATTCGATCCTGATCTGGATCCATTCATTTCAATGGGTCCTGAAAAAAATCAGGATCGAATCAGGAAAGAAAAACAGGACATTTGAATGGAGCCTTAGTGTTATTTTTCGGATGTAGTTTTTATTTTATTTTCTTTTCATTTTTTAAAGGGATTTCTTGAGATGTTAATACCGATGACCTATCCTCAGAATAGGTCATCAGTGCCTGATCGGTGGGGGTGCCTGATCCAACCCCCACCTATCAGCTGTTTGAGAAGGCACCGGCGCTCACAGTAGTGCCACAACCTTCTCTAAGCTTTTCCTAGACCAGTGACGTCACATTCATTGGTCACATGGCCAAGAGCAGCTCAGCCCCATAGAAGTGAATGGGGCAGAGCGCGATACCAAGCACGGCCACTATCCAATGTATGGCGCTGTGCTTAGTGAGCACGAAGGAGGCCACAGAGCTCACAAAAGCACTGGTGCCGTCTCAAACAGCCGATCGGCAGGGTTCCAGGGTGTCGGACCCCCACCGATCAGATACTGATGATCTATCCTGAGAATAGTTAATCAGTATTTAGATCTTGGAAAACACTGCTGCTAAAAATGCAAACTTCCATATATAATCCAGCTTGTCCCATCCAGTATGCATTACATAGATTGTATGCTTAAGGCCTACAAGTGTCCCCTATACCAAATATTATGTGACAAGTCCACTGCACAAGATTACGCAAAACAATCTCATTCATAGCTGACACTGTAATAATGTATGGTATCTGGGGATGTACTGAAATCAATGGAGCTTGACAAATGGAGTCAAAAATTTCCAGCAACATCATTAGTCTGCATTACACAAATTAAAAAAATAAAAAAGCTGATGAGTTAGAAGTCGCAGCAAAGCAAATCAAAGGCAAAAAATCCCAACAGCCCTGATAAATGTGCAGCCACACAACATACGTAGAAGAATCATTCTCTTTAGGGTAATCTTCAATCTCTGGACTTGAAGACAGTAATTGTTTCCTTTTCTGACTCCTGTGAGTGTAAAAAATAGTTCAAATTGACTCGGGTTAAACCCAAGTCCCCTAAACGTGCCGACATCTTACTGCACACAGTGCAATGTGATAACTGCATAGCTTCCCATGTCACGGTGCTTGCCGACCACACACGAGCACAGACAGGACGTAAATACCTGGTCTCCATCAAGCCGGTCCTGTGCGGAGTGGAGGTCGCCGGAGAGTTCCCACCCCGGCCCGGAGTCATGTTATTGGGCGAGGTTTTTCCTGGGATCCTTCCGTTATTGTTCAGCTTTTTGATTGGAGTTTCATCTTTACCTTCAAAGCTCACTCTCTTGGTTGGAGTCTGAAATCACGACAAGATTTATTTTAATGAAAGCTGAAAAATATAGAATAACTATAGGCATAGGAGGTCATGACAATATATAAGCTATTCATATTTCTATGGGAAAGTGGTGCAACTTGCAAGGGACAAACTGGACGAGCTGCTATATTGCATGTTTTGCATTGAAAAGGTTTTCCAAGATTTTTTTTTTTTTTACTGATGACAGGTCATCAGTATCTGATGGGTGGGGGGGGTCTATCCTGAGGATCGGTCATCAGTATCTGATGGGTGGGGGGGTCTATCCTGAGGATCGGTCATCAGTATCTGATGGGTGGGGGGGGTCTATCCTGAGGAAAGGTCATCAGTATCTGATCGTGGGGGGTCTATCCTGAGGATAGGTCATCAGTACCTGATGGGTGGGTGGGGGGTGGGGGGAGTCTATCCTGAGGATAGGTCATCAGTACCTGATGGGTGGGGGGGTCTATCCTGAGGATAGGTCATCAGTACCTGATGGGTGGGGGGGGTTTGTCTATCCTGAGGATAGGTCATCAGTACCTGATGGGTGGGGGGGGGGGGGGGGGGGTCTATCCTGAGGATAGGTCATCAGTATCTGATCGTGGGGGTTGTCTATCCTGAGGATAGGTCATTGGTACAAAAATCTCAGAAAACCCTTTAAAGCTTCAACCAACAACAGTCTGGCATTTTCTCTTATGTTAAGGGTAAATGCACACGTTCAGGGTTTATGTGCGGACAATCCACACTGAAATCTGCAGGTGTTCGCAGGGAAATCCGTGCGGTCAATACACATCAATTGGTGCGGATTTGCATGTGGATTTTCCTGTCCCCATTGAAGTGACTAGAAAAAAATCCATACAGGAAAAATAAAACTGACATACTACGGATTCTAAAATCAGTGTCGAAAAAATGCGCATTGTGTGCATGAGAATTTCAAATTCTCATAGAATACAACTTGCATGACCTACGCGGAGCAGATTTTCTGCATGCAAATCCAAGCGCAATCCTGATCCTGTGCATTTAGCCTAAAACAGCTAATGGCTGTAAGTTGTAATAATTGGAGTTGTAATTCTGCAGCAGGCTGAAGAGCCACTGTACTAATATAATCACCTATGTGGATTGTATACGTGGTACAAGATACGCCGGCTGTCAATGAAGGGGAAGTTCTCCAAACTAAGCATTTCCTACATCTGTCTAAACGATCCTCTGCGAGCTAAACATACCACAAATAGCTCTGACATACTGGCCCTTTTGCTACAAGGTATCAACGCAGACAAACGTTTCAAGAAAGTTGATAGTTATGGGGAGATAATCAGCTGAATGTATCCAATTAACCATGTAATGTGTATGGAGTCTAAAATCGGACTTACCAGGCTTCTGTTAGTCAGTGGTCTGTTGCTTTCCCTCTGAATACTTCTGTTTCCCAGGATGCCTCCAAAGCTTGCAGACCCCTGAGTGGCTTTCACTGAAAAATGATTAAGGTTCAATTAAATTAAAGTTTAATAAACTCCTGCTGTACAAAAAAATCCTTATAAATGACGGTAACTTTCTATGGCCCATTCACATAAAACACATAGTAACAGAATTGAATACTGAATATAAGAAATTCACTTCTCAATTATGGTAACCCTTTTCCTGCCATGGACGAAAGTGTCAATGCAGTAACCAAGGATGTACCCGATTTCGGCTAGAGCCTTGATGTTGGACTTGTTTTAAAGCTGAGAATGTTAGGTTTAAAACAAGACCAGGCAACACAGCCTGAGATATGGCTGCAGAAAGCAGCCCACCCGTCTGCATCTGTACGGCAAATTATACAACATGTCCTACTCCTGCCCTGTTTTTTTTTTTTTTTTTTTTATATATAAAGGGGCCTGCGAAAAGTGCAGGATGCACACAGACAGCATCCGCGAATTGCAGGCTCAAGCACACGGCCAAGGTTTTAGTCCACATCCGATCCGCATTTTTTTTTTGCAGAGCAGATGTGGACAGCACACGCATGTGTGCCGTCTACATCTGTAAGTCCGTTCTGCGGTCTGACAAAAAAAATAAAAATAAAATAGAACATGTCTTATTCGTTTTGCGGACAGGGGTAGGACATGAGCGAAGGAGTGAAAAAAGAATGGCGACAGGCACGTTGACTGGTGTTTGGTATCCGTGTTTTGTGGATGCACAATCTGCAGACTGCAAAAACGGACACCACCATGTGCATGAACCTTTATTCACACGTCTGTGTTCGGTCAGTGATTTCCATCAGTGATTCTGAGCCAAAACCAGGTGCGGCTCATTCCCTTATACCTTATGTTTGTGGAGGCTCCAATCCTGGTTTTGGCTCAAAATCACTGATGGAAATCACTGACTGAACACTGATGTGTGAATGAGGTGTTAATCAGAGTGCTTTCTTGCTCCCTTCTGTCTTAGGGTGCATTCACCCGAACGTATGTTGTTTGCGGTCCGCAAATCACGGATCCGTTGGGACGTGAAAAAATACATTTGGTCTCCGTGTCCGTTCCGTTCATCCGCAAAACACGGATGTATTGTTTCCGTTGGTCTTCCGTTTTTCACGGACCGCAAAAAAAAGGAAGAAAAAAAAGAAGGCGTTTCCAATCCAGCACTCCGTATGTCATCCGTTGTTTTTGCGGACCCATTGACTTGAATGGGGCCGCGTAACGCGATAGGCGGGTAAAAATAGGACATGTTCTATAAATAACGTCACGGGCGTACGGAACGGACACGCCGCGGATGACACCTAAAAGGTCTCCGCGATTTTATAGGACTCATAGATAATAATGGATCCGCACCCAGGACGCAAAAATTGCAGATCGGACGCGGATGAAAAATACGTTCGTGTGAATGCACCCTTATATGGGTAGTGTCTTTTTTTTCCCCCAGAAAAGGAGTGTGAGGATGATAATCCCCCCACTGTGCTTACAGTGTTCACCAGCATTCGGATCACGGCCCCTACCAAACACACAAATATCAGTAAAGTTTACCCCTTCCTGTCCATACCCAATCTATAGACCGCTTTCAGCTGGAAGCAGGGGCGTAGCTATAGGGGGTGCAGAGGTCACTACCAGGCCCAGGAGCCTGAGGGGGCCCAAAGACCCTTGTGCCGCATAAGAAAACATACAGAGCACTAAGGGAAGGGGGGCCCCAAGCTGAACTCTTGCACCAGGGCCCATGAGCCGTTAGCTACGCTCCTGGCTGGAAACAATTTTAAAACCCCAGCATCAGTATCTATTGGACCCATAATTATCTTCCCATTAAATATTTCAGAGAGATGTGCACTCCCCATCTGTCCTGCACTCGTATTTCCATTTGTTATTTTGTCCCTGTGGCAGAATGCTATTAAAGGCTTCTCACTCTGTGACCTCCCCCTCCCCCCACCTCCCAAACACGTTTAGCCAGACTGTCCCGGCTACCAGAGCTGCAAAGTGACCAAACACCCCTGGCAGTGAAAGGGTTAAAGACACAGTGGGGACGTTACCTGTTTGGGCCTTTTCAAGGTTGATGGACTCCAGGAGGTGTTTCAGCTCCTCGGCCTCCTTGCTCGGGACCTTGTCAATAGTAAGAGAACTGGAGTCTTTCATCGTCAGCAGAAGCCGCGACTGCTTCACCCCGGCCGGCCGCAGGACTATGTGCTTGATGTTCTGAGTAAGCTAAAGAAAAGAAAGATCAGAATCCGGTTATCTTAACCCCCTAACTGTTCTGCCAGAGTCCAGCTCCAGCAGTGGGAAAAGTAGCTAACTGGAGGGGGCAGGGATGCTTTAGATGATGCTACCTCCTGAATGTTAGCAGCTAGAAACATGCAACTGGTCTTGTTTGAAAGCAGACATTCCAAGCCATCAGACAATACCAGCTATATGTTCATGACAGAGGAAGATATCACTGATAGAAATCGGGATGCTGTGAATGCAGCTGAAAATGAAATTTTTATTTTTCCCGACTTGATTTCTATCAGTGACTTTGGACTTTAGCTGTCATTTTGGTCTTGTATGAAAGCCTGGACCGTCCACTTTCATACAAGACCAGTTGCATGTTTCTAGCTGCTACCATTCAGGAGATAGCAGCATCTAAAGCAGCCCTACCCCCTCCAGGTAGCTACTGCCCGAGCTGGGCAAAACAGTTAGGGGGTTAAAGAGGGTCAGAGTCAAAAGCCATTGGGGGCTTTAAAAAAAAGGAGTAAATGGGAAAATTACATGAGCCATAATTGGGGGGGGGAAACATTACTCAATATTCCTGATTGGATGATTGACACATTTGATGGCGCACAGTGAAGACTGCAGGGGTTCCGGATCATCGATCTTGTGTTTTAACGATTCATTTCAAAGATCTCTGCTTGCTGTCAGTGAACACGAAAGCTACTACGAACCTGAAATTTCGCTGGCGCTCCGCCGGCATTGAAATTCACGACAAGGGTGAACTTGTTGTCCTTTTCGACGACCTCGCAGTGGCCTTCCTTCCACTTTGACGTCCCCATGTTTAGGCAGTGTATCCGGATTGAGCCTCGCAAAGACAGCGAAGCCATTTTTTGATTAAGGTATTTATTACCCTATAGAAAAAAAAAAAAAGACGACCTGAAAAAAAAAGAGGAAAAATGTCAAAAAGATCATAAGAGCAGAAAAGCCATAAAATATAAACAGTAATACAGTCAGATTCAGGTGACAAGTGTGGGGGCGGGGGTCCGAACACTAAACCAGAGCGGATTACAAGAACAGGTCCTGGGCCCTCCATCTGAATGAAGCGGCGGGCGGGCATGCACACAGCGACGGGGCAGCAGTGAGCATGCTCAACATCCTCTCTATTCAGAGGGGTGCACCGGGCCCGTGATCCGCAGACCCCCAGCGATCAGACACTTGTCACCTGTCCTGGACAATCCCTCTAATCACGGCTAATATGTACTGCCTATCCACAGGACGTGCCATAACTGGGCCCACCTCCAGAACACTTCCCCTCCCCCCTCCTTCCTTCCTGGACGCAGCCGCCAGAGATGGAACAAACTATTGGGACACGTTGCAGCGGCCGCGCTGCGTGGTTTCCACATCCCCCATACGTGTAAAAAGGAAACTACGAAAACCGCACAGCACGGGCTGCTCGGCAGCGTCCACAGTCCAGACCACCTCCGGCTGCCTGGTAACCAGCATTGATTTTGCAGGATATGAACAGATTTCCAGTTTGGGACAATGTAAAGAAATGAAAAATAAAAATCTCCCATCGTTTTTTGTATACAGCTCCTATGCAGACTACAGCATCTCCACGGTTACAGACTACAAAGAAGCCCCGTGTAGTCTGACCCTGCAGTCCCCTATCTTTACCTGTAGACAGCAGAAGAGGAGGCGGATGGAAGTAACAGGAGAGCAGGAGCAGACAGTGTTTGCTTGTAACCATGGCGACGCATAGGCCTGCACAGGAGCTGTACACGTAAAGCCGGATTTATTTATCAGTGCAGCTTTTTTCATTTTAGATGCACTGCAGCAATAGAAATAAGCTGTAAAAAATCCACAGCCTGCTACTACAACACTGCTCAGCCAGAGCCTGCTGCTTCCTGTAGTATTACAACACCATTTAGCCAGAGCTCACTGCTACTTGTGTCACAACAGTGCTCAGCCAGAACCTACTGCTTCTGTAGTACAACAGACCATCCGAAACCTGCAGCTAGTTGTAGTACCACAACACAGTGCTTAGCCAGAACCTGCTGCAACTTTGTAGTGTCAAGTGTTCAGCCAGAGCCTGCTGCTACTTATAGTACCACAACAGACCATCCGAAACCTGCTGCTATTTGTAGCATCACACCATAGTGCTCAGCCAGCGCTTGCTGCTACTTGTAGTACCAAAACAGTACCACAAGTGTTCAGCCAGAAACTGCTGCTACTTCAACTTCTCCACACAGAATGAGCAGTCACGGAGATAAGAAGCCATGAAGGGATTGTCAGGAGGACGGAGTGACCGGAGCCCCGGATTTAGAGCAGACACACGGCTGTGCCCCGTAATCCCTGCACGGCTGACAGCCCTCACATCTACAAGACACCGCAAAACTACCCGAGAAAAGGAGGACATGACAGCGAACCCGACACCCGCCTCCCCTGGCATCACCGGCTTACCATACGCGGGCTCCCTCCGCCCGGTGCCGCGCTACCACAGCCTGTCACAAGTACCACACACGATTTGGCGGGAACCTGGGAACCTTCCTAGCGCAGGAACGAGCGTCAGGGACGAGGCGACGCACTCTACGTCTGACGTCACCACGCCGCGCACCTCGATGACGCCTATACGGGATTCCCCCGCTTTGTTCTTGACCAAATTCTAATGGCGGCGCTCTCCGATGACGTCAGTGCAAAAATCTGTCATCCGGGTTCCGCGGACGTAGGTCACGTGTGCTGGCGACGTTGGGAGGAGGAGTTCCGGTTGTTGTGAGAGTTTAGGAGAGAAGGGTACGGTGCGGGAGGAGAGAGCCGAGAGCCTGAAGGCGGGCTCCAGACATGCACAGCCTGGCCACGGCGGCGGTAAGTAGGACCGGGAGGGAAGGGGGCCCGTGCTGGAGGAACCAGCCGCTTAAAGGGACCGTCGGCCTGAGAAACACAGCCAGGCGGGGGTGAAGCCTCCACAGACCAGGGGGACCCGTCCACAGCAGGTCACCTGTGCGGCCGCCATGAGCGTGCACCAGAAAAGTGCGACGTGAGGCTGATCGATGTTGCCTGGCAACTGTAAAAATGGCGGTCATCAGCCCCAAACCCTGCCTTATCAATAAATATAATTCCTAATACTAATAATCTATAATATAACTTAGAATACAGTCATACTAATAACTTATTATACTGTTCGCCATGTTCTGGTGTCAGAATTTTGCATAGTATTTGTATGCAGCTGCGAACCGCCGAGGGGAGATGATATTTTGGTCCCACCAGAAATAACCAAGAAAGTCTGATGGGAAATAGTCACAACTTGTTACCTTCAGATGTTCTCCGTTTGTGCAAAAGTGACAACCGGGTTAACTGACGGCAGGTTGTCACGTCCAGGAGGAGGAGCTAAACTAACGTGACTCCAATATGGCCACTTAGGGGGTTATCAGTCTCGTGGAGTCGGCGGCTATCACTGCGACTTCTGATTTATTCGTATTCGGACGTTTTGCTCTTGGCGGTATTGGTCCAGGCCGTCATCTGATTGGCTGCCGTGTAATACTGCATTCCCCCTGCGGATGGCGCTGTAGGAGAAGAGAGCATTGGCCGAGCCCCAGCCTGGTAACATCGCTACAGCGGCTCTCGGATTAAAGGGGTTTTCTGTGATGAAACTTTCCCTTTAATTTTTGTGTAATGAAACGTTAACAACTTCCTCATACTGCATTTCAGTTTCTTTCCATTTTCAAGATCTCTGCTTAATGTCAGTGAACGGAAACTTCCTTCTATCCAGACCGGTATGGAACTTTTAGAACTCTTACTTCTGACAGCTGAGAGTTTGCTTCTGTAGCATCCGGTAGTATAGCTTAGGGCGCCTTCACATGTGACGGAAACCTGCCCAATGCGATCCACACGTCCGTATTTTTAGTTTTGTTTTTTTTTTGTAGTTTTTTTATTGCGGATTATGATTTACTGTTAACGTCTTTGGAGAAATTGGGCTTCAAAAAATCCACCACATATCAGCAAAATACAGAGGCCCAGATTCTTAGAGTAGACGGCTTTAAAGGGGTTGTCCCATTACAGAGACTTAAAGGGGTATTCCGGTTGTTTCAAGTTATCTGCCATCCAGAAGGGAAGACTATTAGATCAGTGGGGGTCCTACCTCTGGGACCCCCACCGATCACAAGAACAGTATGAGGGGGTACCATGGGAGTTCCGGAGATGGACTACAGCGCTCACCTATCTTCTCAACTCCCATAGGAATGAATGGAGTGGCCGGGTGCATGTGCGACCGTTCACTCTGTTCATTTCAGGGAGGCTGCAGGCGGTATGGGGCCCCCGTTGTTGTGACCGGCGGGGTCCTACCGCTGAGAGGGGATAACTTGATACAACCGGAATACCCCTTTTTAAAGGGGGGGGTTTAATATCGCTAGAATATGCCCCCATTGTCTTATAGGTGCAGATCCCACCGCTGGGACCCGTACCTATATCCAGAACGGAGCCCCCAATAGAGAAGGAGGGCGCACTGCACATGCGCAGCCACCCTTTACTCATTTCTGTGGGGCCGCCGAAAATAGCCGAGTGCTGGCTCGTCTATTTCCGCCGGCTACATAGAAATGAATGAGAGCAGTGGCTGCACATGTGCGGTTCGCTCCCATTCATTTCTATGGGAGCAGCGGGGGAGCTGCACCTGGTGGTGGCCGGACCCCGGGAAACCTGAGGTCCTCCAGGTGCAGCGCTCTCCGTTCTCGATATAGGTGCAGGTCCCACCACTATAAGACAATGGGGGTGTATCCTAGCGATATGCCCCCATTCTCTAAGATGGGAATAACCCTTTAACCCTGTCCACAGACCGCTCCTATATCCATTGACTTTAACCCTTTCAGTACCGGAGGTTTTTTCGGTTATGCATTTTCGTTTTGCGCTCCCTGCCTTCAAACAGCCATAACTGTTTTATTTTTCTGTTCACATAGCTGTATGAGGGCTTGTTTTTTGTGGGACAAGTTGTACTTTCCAACGCCACTATTTAATATTGCATACGGTGTAGTGGGAAGCGGGAAAAAAATTCCAAATCGGGTGAAATTGGAAAAAAGAAAAAACGCTATTCTGCTACAGTTCTACGGGTTTCATATTTACAGCGTTCGATATTCATTAAAACTGACCGGTTACTTTCATTCTACTGGTCAGTATGAATCCGGCGATACCTAATATGTATAGTTTTTCCTGCGTTTTGATAGTGACAAAAATAATTATAAAGTTGCCCTTTTTTTTTCCTTGTCATATCTTGACCCCTATAACTTTTTGGTATTTATGTGTACAGAGCTGTATGGGGGCTCATTTTTTGCGGGGCGATCTGAAGTTTTTATTGATACCATTCTGGGGTGTGTATGACTTTTTGATCACTTTTTATTTAATTCTTTTTTAGAAAAAAAGCGACAAAAAACTGCGAATCGCCATTTGGATGCTTTTTTCCGCCACACAATTCACCGTATTGGATTTTTTTTTATATTTTAAAAGTACGGGCGTTTTCGGTCACGGTGATACCCATGATGTCTATATTTATTGTTATTTAGGTATTTATTTTTTAATTATACGGAAAGGGGGGTGATTTGAACTTTTATATATTTTTTAACATTTTGTTTTAATTTTTTGTGATTATTTTAAAGCTCAAATATGAGCTAATATATTGTGTTTTTTTTTTTCTTTATGAGCAATCAGGGATTTACTAGATGGAGATAAATCCAAGAATTGCTCATTTCTTATCCTGGCCTGCCATCTAGTGGCATCAGCGAGGTTTACAGCTTTCAGATTGTGTACAGACACCCCGATTGGCCACATGGGGTGTCTGTACACCACCCGGAAGCGTACGCTTCCGGCTTAAGACACAACTAGATGCCGTGATCACCCAGCAAGACGCCGCCGATGGGGTAAGTAGCGGCAAGTCTCTGCTGTTAGAAACAGCAGAGACTTGCCGGCCATGACGCCCGCCGCACGGCGCTGGGAGTCTAGGGGTTAATATGTGTATTCACACTTCAGTGGTTTTTCAAAGACTACGGGTCTGTGTTACACCCTGGAAGCACGCTCTATTTATGTCCGTGATTGTGGATCTCTGACACACATTATAACTTGGGATGAGCGAATCGACTTCAATTGCGATTCGCATAAAACTTCGTTGTAACACTGTGCGGGGCGGGAGCCGAAGTTATTACTTTGCGAAGTCTCGCAAGACTTCATGTAATAACTTTGTGAATTCATTATTACTGTAAAAAAAAAAACCTTGATACCGAACTCAGGTTCGGTTCCGGGGTTTTTTTTTTTTTTTTTTTTACAGTAATTAATTCACGAAGTCTCGCGAGACTTGGAAGTAATAACTTTGGCTCTTTGGAGCCAATACATTCTAATACTGTACACAGCTCCGTACTGTATGGATTCGCTCATCCCCTAATTATAACCTGTGGTTTTCACGGACCATTGGTAGGAGATGCTCTGGAAATTAATTTTCAGCCCAACAGTGTCGTCTGCGCAATACAGCAGATCACACGGACCAAACCCGGATCCTTCGTGGATGAACCACTGACCGTCTTGTCAGAATCAGTAGATGTCGGCTGAATGATTGTTCGGCTGACAACTATCTCTTCCAACTCGCGAACAACTCCTCCGCGCACGTTCAGCTCAGCCGAACGTCTGTGTAACCTTTGGGGAAGGAGGAGAAAGCTGCTGCAGACTCCTCTGGACGCTTATCTCCCAGGAGAGCAGAAAGATGAATTTAAGATGTAAATGTCGCCTGATCCTTTTCTCCTCCAACGTAATCTGTAGGGGAAGAGTCAGGAACCGACTCTGTGGGTTCAGCTGACTATACACTGTGTATGGGGGCTTATATCCAGGATAGAGCATCAGCCGCTGGGGCCCTGTGGTGAGCATACCTGGGGCCCCGGCTGTCAGTTCTCACCAGTCCTGCGGTAGAGGAGAAGTGGTTGTAATGGGACAGGCCATCTAAACTCCATAGGAATACATGGAGTGCTGCCTATGATGTGTATAGTTCTGCAGATCCGTTCCTCCCTGTGGTGAAGGCGATCTTAGACAATCCCCTGTGAGTGAAACACAGCAGCAAAAATATCCTGTCTGGATAGTTTGCTACAATGTATCAGCGCAGGTGAAATGTATCCGTCTGGAATTCAGACCAGAGAAGCAAACCCTCAGCTGCCAAAAGTATGAGGATTGTACAGGTTCGGATGCAGAAACTTTTGTCATCTACCAACAGCAAGCCGTGCTCACCGAGAACAGCGCCGTACATTGTATAGTGGTCGTGCTCACCGAGAACAGCGCCGTACACTGTATAGTGGCCGTGCTCACCGAGAACAGCGCCGTACACTGTATAGTGGCCGTGCTCACCGAGAACAGCGCCGTACACTGTATAGTGGCCGTGCTCACCGAGAACAGCGCTGTACATTGTATAGTGGCCGTGCTCACCGAGAACAGCGCTGTACATTGTATAGTGGCCGTGCTCACCGAGAACAGCGCTGTACATTGTATAGTGGCCGTGCTCACCGAGAACAGCGCTGTACATTGTATAGTGGCCGTGCTCACCGAGAACAGCGCCGTACATTGTATAGTGGCCGTGCTCACCGAGAACAGCGCCGTACACTGTATAGTGGCCGTGCTCACCGAGAACAGCGCCGTACACTGTATAGTGGCCGTGCTCACCGAGAACAGCGCCGTACACTGTATAGTGGCCGTGCTTGGTATTGACTTGGCCCCATTCAAGTGAGCTGCTCCTAGGCCACGTGACCAATAATCCTCATCGTCTCCGGCCTAGGTAAAGCAGAGAGAAGGCCGCGGCGCTCAGAGGAGCACCACTGCCTTCTCAAACAGCTGATCTGCGTTCTCCTTTGGCGCCTATCCCCTCTACCCTAATTCCCACCCTTAGGCAAAATTCGCACAGTCCATGAAATCCCGGACCGTGCTCCTTCTGAGGGCAGGAGCGCACGGCGTCACTGGTTGCTATGACGCCGTGCGCTTCCTGAGGCCGCCGCTGTACTGTGATACCCTGTACACGCTCGTATAGAGTCTATCACTGTACAGCGGCGGCCTAAGGAAGTGCACGGCGTCATAGCAACCAATGACGCCGTGCGCTCCTGCCCTCAGAAGGAGCACGGTCCGGGATTTCATGGACCGTCCCGGATTGTGATCCACGGACGTGACAAAGGTCATTTCATTCATCTGAATGCACAAATCTACACAGCTGGTATAAACGTATAGGTGAAGACTATAAGGTGGAAGCAATAGACATGAAACTCATTTCCGCGTGTGCGCTGAACTTTCTCTGAGCATACATATAAGTATGTATCGCTATCTTTCCCACATGCATGCTTGGCTGAGTGTACATATTACTATTGGAGAGACTTATCTTGTAGTCTGTAGAACATGGAATAACTGTGCTTTTTGCTCTTTTTCTCCCCCGGTGCAGCCTGTGCCAGCAGCTCTAGCACAAGTCGACAGGGAGAAGATTTATCAGTGGATCAATGAGCTATCGAGCCCGGAGACTCGTGAGAACGCCCTGCTGGAGCTGAGCAAGAAGCGGGAATCTGTCCCGGACCTCGCCCCTATGCTATGGCACTCATTCGGCACTATAGCTGCGCTGTTACAGGTCCGTCTGCCGTCTCCACTGATGTTCTGTCGTTTTACTTGTGCAGTGACCGAGACTCATCAGTCTAATTCTGCTCTGCTTCTTTCCAGGAAATTGTTAATATCTATCCATCCATTAATCCACCAACCCTGACGGCACATCAGTCTAACAGAGTGTGCAATGCACTGGCCCTGCTGCAATGTGTGGCTTCTCACCCAGAGACCAGGTACCCAGGACAGACAGGCCATGTTGTACAGAGCAGTAATAGGGCGTGCATAGAGGTGCATGGGCCCTAACTGAGGATGTAAAGTGGCTGGCCAATGGGCAGCGCTGAACGGCAAATGGACGCGTCCGGTATCCGGATTCTGCTACCTGTGTCTGGACATGCATCGGACTCGCCCATTTGCCATTCAGCACCTATGCACAATGGAAGGAATCCAGGAGCAGTCAGATGAAGTGATCTCCGCCATCTTGCACCCTATGGATGCAGAGAATGACGGGCGATTACGTTTATGACACTGGAAGCCAGGGGCCTCTGTCAGGGCGGCTGGGATACAGTATATATGTATGCAGCTGCTTCCATAGTATGGTACCTGACCCAGCATGGTAAGGCGGCACATCAAGTCCCCTTAGTACAGAACTGTGGGGACTTCTAGCAGGAATAATAAAGGAATGGCACAGCATATAGACATAAGAATAGATGTTTCAGGATTGTTATTACATGGGGGATGCATGAAGCTATTAAACCAGACATGTCAGGAGCGGGGAGAGGTCCTCTTTAATGTTACAGCATATCCCTTCACTGCCAGCCGCCCGCTGTTCCGGGAAAATCTGCAAAAAATGTGACCCCCTTTATTCTAAGGATCAGCTGGTGTCCAGGCAGTAGAATCAGTAGGTGATGACATAGTCTAGCTTTATGCCATCAATTAGGGCCCATTCAGACGGCTGTATTATTGCGGGTCCGCACTACGGCTGCCGCTCAGCGTGTGTTCAAATGCGCCCCATTCAAAATGCCTATACTTGTCGCGGACAAGTATAGGACATGTTCTATCTTTTTATGCAGAGCCGCGGATGCCCGCTCCCATAGAGGTGAACGGGGCCGCATCTATTCCGCAATATTACGGAATACATGCGGCCCCATCTATACAGTCGTGTGAATGGGGCCTTCCTTTGACGAAGCCTTTAGAAATGTGAGTAACATGGCCGTCAGCCCGCTACATGATGATGTCATATTTCATTTCAGGTCGGCTTTTCTTGCTGCACACATTCCCTTGTTCCTGTATCCCTTCCTTCACACAGTCAGCAAAACCCGGCCCTTTGAGTATCTCCGCCTGACCAGCCTGGGAGTCATCGGTAAGACGTGGTAGATATGTGACCGTAGTCTGCTCTCATTGTATGAACCCTAAACTGTAAAACCATCCCTGGAGATTATACAGATATAATGGAGGGGGGGCTCTGTTATTGGTACCTGGGGGTCCGATCACCAGAGCACACGCCGCTCTTTGTAACATCCTTCTTTCCTTCCTCTTCCAGGAGCGCTGGTGAAGACGGATGAACAAGAAGTCATCAACTTTCTCCTCACAACTGAAATTATCCCCCTGTGTCTGCGGATTATGGAGTCTGGAAGTGAACTCTCTAAGACGGTAGAGCAGTGATTACTGATAGGAGATGACGGCTTTTATGGACTCCTCGGTCTCCGTTTACCTCCTGTCTGGACGAGCGGCAGCCGCGTCTAGTTACACACATAATGACTCTTACTGAGATCTGAGACGTCGTACTAAGTTTGTTCTCTCTTTAAGGTGGCCACCTTTATTCTGCAGAAGATCCTGCTGGACGACACCGGCCTGGCCTACATCTGCCAGACGTACGAGCGCTTCTCTCATGTCGCAATGATCTTGGTAAGATTTCAGCAAGTCGTTCTCTGAAATTCTTCAAAGGGAAAGATTTCTAAAAAAAAAAAAAACTTAATGGAAATGTTTCCCTTCCAGGATCTGTTCCCATTTACAGATCTCCCAGATTTTAAAGGGGTTTTCTCATCTTGTACAATGGGGGCATAGGATGTGCCCCCATTCTCTTATAGGCGCGGGTCCCACCGCTGGCACCCGCACCTATATCGAGAACGGACCCGTAAAGTGAATGAGTGCGCATGCGCAGCCACCCCCCCATTCCTTTCTATGGGGCCGCCGAAAATCGCCGAGCGCTGGCTTAGCTATTTCTGTCGGCTCCATAGAAATGAATGGGAGCGGTGGCCGCGCATGCGCAGTGCGCACTCATTCATTTCTATTGGAGCGGCGGGAAGCCTAGCGTCCTCCAGGCACAGCGCTCCCCGCTCCGATCTCAATATAGGTGCAGGTCCCAGCGGTGAAACCCGCACTTTAAGACAATGAACATTGATATAGCATATGCCAACACTGTCAGGTAAGTGCAAGTCCCACCTCTAGGACCCGCTCCTGAAGTGAAGGACAGCGAGTGCAACAAGCTTTCCATTCATCTGTATGTCCGTTCTAGAAATAGGCAAGTGAGCTAGCTCGGCTGTTTTCTGAAGACCAATGGTGTTGGATGGAGAACGCCCCATCAAGAACGGCACTATTGGACTGCTGGAAGCTAGACTATTTACAGAGCTCCCATAATGGTGAACGGAGGGTGGCTGCGGTCTGTTCACTTCAGGGGCCCCGTTCTGGAGAGAGGAACTGGTCCCTTAGGTGGGAACTGCATCTTTATTTTTACTAGAAGTTATGAATGAATTGCTAGCAGTCTGCAGTAAGGGTACAGAGGGGAGGTAACCAGTTGGGGGGGTGTCCCTGCACAGTCTGAGCATGGCAGCACTGATTGGATAGAGTGAGTCTGTGCAGGGACACACCCCCAACTGGTTACCTCCCCTCTGTACCCTTACTGCAGACTGCTAGCAATTCATTCATAACTTCTAGCAGGAATACTAGAGGAATGGCACAACATAGAGACATAAGAATAGAGGCTCCAGAATTGTTATTACATGGGGGATGCATGAAGATATTAAAACAGACATGTCAGGAGGGGAGAGGGCGTCTTCATTTTACATTCTCATGTATTTGCCTTGTGTAGGGCAAAATGGTGCTGCAGCTCTCCAAGGAACCATCCGCCAGGCTGCTGAAACATGTAGTGCGCTGTTATCTTCGCCTCTCAGACAACCCCAGGTATGTCCCCCTCCTCCTTTTATTCACTTGTACTTTTTCTTAAGTCAGGGGGCTTATAGGTAATTGCTGATGGCAGACTGGAGAGGCCTCTATTAGCACCCCGGCTGCTATGGGTGGCAGAGGGGAGGCACTTCTCTCTATCCAAGCACTTAGATGTCACATTGGGGATTCTTCTCCAGTCCTGGCCATTGCAGCAGAATGTCAGCTGTGCTCCACGTTCACACCACTTAAAGGGGTATTCCCATCTTAGACAATCGGGGCATGTCGCTACGATATGCCTCCATTGTCTTATAGGGGCGGGACCTATATCGAGAACGGAGAGTGGAGGGCTGCACCTGGAGGACCCCGGGGTCCGGCCACCACCAGGCGCAGCTCCCCCGCTGCTCCCATAGAAATGAATGGAGGGCGGCTGCGCATGCGCAGTGCGCCCCCCATTCATTTCCCCTCCTCCATTCTCGATATAGGTGCGGGTCCCAGCTCTATCAAACAATGGGGACATATCCTAGCAATATCCCCCCATTGTCTAGGATGGGAATACCCCTTTAACCCCTTATGTTCTGTATTCTGCACTAATTTCTGATGCAGAAGAGTAGATTGTTAAAATTGTGTCTCCCTCCAGCCACCACTAGGTGGCACTCTTGTAATCAAAGTTGTTTGTAAAAGGAGCAATCTGCCAGAAATACAGTGAGCTATTCCAGCAGTCATGGCTGGTAAGTAAGGGGTTACATAAACCCGTATGTCTCCTTTATGCTGCAGAGCTCGTGAGGCGCTGAGACAATGTCTTCCCGACCAGCTGAAGGACACAACGTTCGCCCAGGTACTGAAGGACGACACCACAACCAAACGCTGGCTGGCTCAGCTGGTTAAGAACCTACAAGAAGGTCAAGTCACCGACCCCCGGGGGATCCCACTTCCTCCCCAATGACCTCGTCATGAAGGAAACGTGATGCAGCAGTGCCGGTGAGCGCAGGGTCTGGTACGGCAGGAGTCGCGTGGATTCTGTCGTCTTCGATGCACCAGTTCTCAGGCCGGTGGGGGTTTTGCTTCAGCACAAGGATTGTCACGACGGACTCGGCGTTCTTGTTGATCAAGAACCGGCCGCTCTAGAACTTCCTCCTGGATCTTCAGGTCACTGGACTGCGGTGATCTAGTGTCATGTTTACAGACTACTAACCGATAGTCACCACAGCATCCTCATCGACCACGGCCTGCCCTCCTCTCTGCACTTCTGTCCAAGCTTCTCGCTGTGTCCAAACTTTACAAAGAAAATCCAAGAAAACTTTTCTATTTTCACTACGGAGATGTTAAATAATGCGTTAGTTTGCTAAATGTTTTGCAGAATTATATGCAAAGCATTCCAAGATAAGGCGGTGGTTTCTTCATGTGTCGCAGGTTTTAATAAATACGGAGTTCAGACACTCGCTCCTCGTTTTTTCCTTGTATTTTCTCAGAGAAGACTTCCAGATCCTCAGCTATAATGTATCTGTTACTAAATGTCCTTACAGAATAGTGAGTGCAGCTCTGGAGTATAATACAGGATGTAACTCAGGATCAGTACAGGATAAGTAATGTATGTACACAGTAACTGCACCAGCAGAATAGTGAGTGCAGCTCTGGAGTATAATACAGGATATAACTCAGGATCAGTACAGGATAAGTAATGTATGTACACAGTGACTGCACCAGCAGAATAGTGAGTGCAGCTCTGGAGTATAATACAGGATGTAACTCAGGATCAGTACAGGATAAGTAATGTATGTACACAGTGACTGCACCAGCAGAATAGTGAGTGCAGCTCTGGAGTATAATACAGGATGTAATTCAGGATCAGTACAGGATAAGTAATGTATGTACACAGTGACTGCACCAGCAGAATAGTGAGTGCAGCTCTGGAGTATAATACAGGATGTAACTCAGGATCAGTATGCAGTGGCCGCTACACTGGGTCCATAGACTTGTATACAGTTTCAAGTCCATGGGAAAGATTAAGCCATTTTTCCAGACATAAACAAGTCTTCAGATGTAAACAGCAGAGCTAAACCAGACAGTGAAAGGGCAGCAGCGGCCCATGCCTGCCTCAGTTCCGCTCTCTCTGGTGAACAAGGCCACCACACTCCTGTGTACCAGCTCCAGCCTGTTTCCTGGGTATTAACCCTTTGCTGCCTGTTCTGCCTTCTGTCTGATCTTTGTACTGACCCTGAGCTGTTTACTGGATCGCATGTACTCTTCCTGCCCTGATGTTTTCCTGTCCCTGACTACGGTTTTGTTTGATCTCTGTGTTCCGCACCGTTGTCTCTTAACCCCTGTAGGTCAGCCGTCACTTGAACAGAGACCACTCCAAGAGGTAGTGGACTGGTGGTTCCCCTGCAGCAGAGTCCAGGTCCCTATATAGGGATTAAAGAGTGAACACCAGGGGGGCACTTGGACAACGCCCATGGGAGTAGACTGAAGCCGAATCTGTTGGGACAGTGTGTCCACAACTGCGGTCTCCCACCCTCCACATAAATAAAGGGGTTATCCCACCTTCTGTTTTGCGCGCCGTGGCTGCTTTCTCCTCTTGAAAAACCTGCAGTCAGGGGGCGTTGACCTTCCTATTGAATGACAGCGAATCAGCGCTCTGCTGACGTAATCCCCCGGCTGCCTGTAACTGCGCGCGCGCTCCCGTCTGAGACGGGAGTGACAGAGGCGCACGATATAAAGAGACTGTGTATGCGCTGAAGATTTCACAGGACGAACGGGTTTTACCGCGCATGCGCGGTCTTGCGATAGGGATAAATATACGAATGGAGGCAAGAGGTTAACTGCGCATGCGCGGATATGCGCTATCCCGTGAAGCCGGCCATTCCTCCTCTCTGCTCTGCTCGTCAGGGATTATGATCCTGAATACAGATGATAAGATCTTCAGCTGAATCTCAGTAGGAATGGAGTTCATGAGGAGACATGAAGTACAGAGAGGACGGACAGGACAGACTGTGGTAATGGAGACTGTATACAAGACCTGCTGCTCATCAGCCACATCTCCTCATGAACTCCATTCCTACAGAGATTCAGCTGAAGATCTTATCATCTGTATTCAGGATCATAATCCCTGACGAGCAGAGCAGAGAGGAGAATGAGGCAGCTCTTTACCTCAGTGTTGTGAAGTAACTTGTCCTCCTGTGTGACTAGGACAGGTTCTGTGTGAACTAATAGGACGGCGGCCATTTTTTTCTCCTGATGATTGTTCCCCAGACAAAATAAACCATTATAACTAATGAAAGGTATTTGGGAATATATTTATAATAAAGTCATATTTACATATTTTAATTTTCTTAATTTGTGGAGAACCCCTTTAAGGTATGTCAGCTTTGTAGAGACCGCAAAATGTCCGCAACTTTATGTTGACTTTGCCATCAGATCCAACTGATGATAATCTTGTGGTAAACCCGACCATTCAAGGACCATTCTCATGGTTTCAACTGAGATGTTGAGATGATTTGCTTAGGTATTGGCAACCATGGGAAGGGTTATGGGAAGGCATGATGAACGTCCAGGAAAATTGTTCTTATCTCCTTCATGTTGGAAGATAGGGACTTCTTACTGTTGCTCCATGTGTCTTGGACTGAGGATGAGAAATCTGTTGTTATCAAAACAGGCTGGTAAAATTTGAGGAATCTCCCCTGTAAAGATTCTTCACCAACTGAGGAAGAGATGGAAGCATCTTCTCGACAGTCCATGATGGACCCAAAAACAAAAAATACTTTCTTGGTGTAAGGTTGGATTTTTCCAGTTTTTAAGGAGCCTATGATGCTATAATACACCACAGTGGAGAACATAGCTTTTATCAGCTGATCCCAGGAGCACGCCAGGATGTCCAGATATGCATCATCTTGTACTCCTTATAACCTCAAAAAGCTGCTGCCAGGACAATGCTGATCTTTGTGATGAGAGAATGGGAGCTATTCTGTTTGTAACAACAATTCTGTTGCGAGGCAGGAAAATTCCGGAGAAGAACTTTCTTTTCATTGATGAATAAAATCTTTCTCCAACTGGTGGCATTTCTCTCAGCCGTATATTGATATGATGTGTGTCATCACAAACACACCTTCTACCTCTCTTGTAGAGATGAGTGAATCTGTTCGCCGCTTCGTAGATTCGTATCGAATCTTGGAAATTTTAAGCCGCGAAGCGAATCCGAATATTTGGAGATTCGCTCCGTTAGATTCGAAAATGTTCCTAATGCTTTCTACGCATTCGCTATGTACTTGTCCGAAAAATTGTATGCTAATGCTACATATAATTTACTCTATACACTGTTGCGTACGAATTCAAGTAATTAGCGAACTTTTACTGTTAGTTCGTTATTCATGTGAAAAAGCCCGGGAAGAAAGCGGTCACCTGACCTAGTGAGCAGGGCTTGCTCTGATTGACTCAGGCTCAGGCCAGTGACGCATCAGTTGTGCTACGACTGCAGAGACGAGTAGAAGCACTGAGTGTGAAGTTCTGAGACTCTGAGACCTGTGTTGTTGAAATTGGGATGTAATTGTTCAGGGAATCCATATTACACATCAGGGATACTGCAGGGCAAGTGCAGGGCAAGTGCAGGGCTAGTAATTAATCAGGCAGGGAGAGAGAGATAGGGAGAGAGACAAAGACCAGCTGCAGGGCCACAGTCTAGTGAAAAATGTCTGGAATAGAAAAGCAAAAGGGGTCCAGTTCCAGCCAGACCTCGAGCTCCAAAAAAAGGAGAAGGTGGCACAGGGCAGCAGTGCCAAAGGACCTGTAGCCGGAGCTTCTACTTGTAGTATTCGCAATACTTGGCCGGTGTTCCACCAGGCTAACCCACCAAGGCGCAAAATTGTAGTGGAGGAGAAAGTGGATGAGGTAGTGGAGTGGATGGCACGCTCATCTCAGTCTCAGCCGGATGATCTGCTGTCATCTACTGATACAGTATCCATATGTAGCCAGGGGTCAGACTCAGAGCGGCCTAGCGTTGTGCGTGCCTGCGTATTACGTAATCGCTAGGCAATAGTACGCTGAGGATTATTACAGTCATGGCCAAAAGTTTTGAGAATGACACAAATCTTCTATTTTCACATGATCTGCTGCCCTCTGGTTTTTATGTGTGTTTGTCAGATGTTTTTATCACATACAGAAATATAATTGCAATCATATTCTGAGTAACAAAAGCTTATATTGACAGTTAGAATGAGTTAATGCAGCAAGTCAATATTTGCAGTGTTGACCCTTCTTCTTCAGGACCTCTGCAATTCTCCCTGGCATGCTCTCAATCAACTTCTGGACCAAATCCTGACTGATAGCAGTCCATTCTTGCACAATCAATGCTTGCATTTTGTCAGAATTTGTAGGTTTTTGTTTGTCCACCCGTCTCTTGATGATTGACTACAAGTTCTCAATGGGATTAAGATCTGGGGAGTTTCCAGGCCATGGACCCAAAATCTCTATGTTTTGTTCCCTGAGCCATTTAGTTATCACCTTTGCTTTATGGCAAGGTGCTCCATCATGCTGGAAAAGGCATTGTTGATCGCCAAACTGCTCTTGGACGGTTGGGAGAAGTTGCTCTCGGAGGACATTCTGGTACCATTCTTTATTCATGGCTGTGTTTTTAGGCAAGACTGTGAGAGGGCCGATTCCCTTGGCTGAGAAGCAACCCCACACATGAATGGTTTCAGGATGCTTTACAGTTGGCATGAGACAAGACTGGTGGTAGCGCTCACCTCGTCTTCTCCGAATAAGCTGTTTTCCAGATGTCCCAAACAATCGAAAAGGGGATTCATCAGAGAAAATGACTTTCCCCCAGTCCTCAGCAGTCCACTCCCTGTACCTTTTGCAGAATATCAGTCTGTCCCTGATGTTTTTTTCTGGAGAGAAGTGGCTTCTTTGCTGCCCTCCTTGAGACCAGGCCTTGCTCCAAGAGTCTCCGCCTCACAGTGCGTGCAGATGCACTCATACCTGCCTGCAGCCATTCCTGAGCAAGCTCTGCACTGCTGGTAGCCCGATCCCGCAGCTGAAACACTTTTAAGAGACGGTCCTGGCGCTTGCTGGTCTTTCTTGGCGCTCTGGAGCCTTTTTGGCAACAATGGAACCTCTCTCCTTGAAGTTCTTGATGATGCGATAGATTGTTGACTGAGGTGCAATCTTTCTAGCTGCGATACTCTTCCCTGTTAGGCCATTTTTGTGCAGTGCAATGATGACTGCACGTGTTTCTTTAGAGATAACCATGGTTAACAGAAGAGAAACAATGATGCCACGCACCAGCCTCCTTTTAACCCCTTTACCCCCGGAGCTTTTTTCGGTTCTGCATTTTCGTTTTGCGCTCCCTGCCTTCAAACAGCCATAACGCTTTTATTTTTCTGTTCACATAGCTGTATGAGGGCTTGTTTTTTGCGGGACAAGTTGTACTTTCCAACGCCACCATTTAATATTGCATACGGTGTAGTGGGAAACGGGAAAAAAATTCCAAACCAGGTGAAATTGCAAAGAAAACGCTATTCCGCTACAGTTCTACGGGTTTCTTATTTACAGCGTTCGATGTGCATTAAAACTGATCCGTTACTTTCATTCTACTGTTCAGTACAAATCTGGCAATACCTAATATGTATAGTTTTTCCTGCGTTTTCATAGTGATAAAATAATTAGAAAGTTGCCCTTTTTTTTTTTTTTTTTTTTCCTTGTCAAATCTTGACCCCTATAACTTTTTGGTATTTATGTGTACAGAGCTGTATAGGGGCTCATTTTTTGCGGGACGATCTGAAGTTTTTATTGATACCATTCTGGGGTGTGTATGACTTTTTGATCACTTTTTATTTAATTTTTTTTAGAAAAAAAAAGCGACAAAAAACGGCAAATCGCCATTTGGACGCTTTTTTCCGCCACACAATTCGCTGTATTGGAATTTTTTTTTTATATTTTAAAAGTACGGGCGTTTTCAGTCACGGTGATACCCATGATGTCTATATTTATTGTTATTTAGGTATTTATTTTTTACTTATACGGAAAGGGGGGTGATTTGAACTTTTACATCTTTTTTATTTTTTATATATTTTTTAACATTTTTTTGAAAAAAATTTTTTTTACTATTAGAAAGCTCAAATATGGGCTTATATATTGTGGCTTTTTTTTTTCTTTATGAGCAATTATGGATTCTATAGACTCAGAAATCCATGAGTTGCTCATTTCTTATCCTGGCCTGCCATCTAGTGGCCAGAATAAGAATTGCACTTTGAAAACTGTAATCCTCACCAGCGAGGATTACAGTTTTCATATGGTGTACAGACACCCCGATTGGCCACACGGGGTGTCTGTACACCACCCGGAAGCGAATGCAACTAGATGCCGTGATCACGTGTTTATTATCTCTGTACTGTGACAGCACTGTGTTTATTATCTCTGTACTGTGACATCACTGTGTTTATTATCTCTGTACGGTGACATCACTGGTTTATTATCCCTGTACTGTGACATCACTGTGTTTATTATCCCTGTACTGTGACATCACTGTGTTTATTATCTCTGTACTGTGACATCACTGTGTTTATTATCCCTGTACTGTGACATCACTGTTTATTATCTCTGTACTGTGACATCACTGTGTTTATTATCCCTATACGGTGACATCACTGTGTTTATTATCCCTGTACTGTGACATCACTGTGTTTATTATCTCTGTACTGTGACATCACTGTGTTTATTATCCCTATACGGTGACATCACTGTGTTTATTATCCCTGTACTGTGACATCACTGTGTGTATTATCTCTGTACTGTGACATCAACTTTTGGCCATGACTGTACACAGAGACTGCACCAGCAGAATAGTGAGTGCAGCTCTGGAGTATAACACAGTATGTAACTCAGGATCAGTACAGGATAAGTAATGTGCAAGATAAAAATCACTGTTTATTATCTCTGTACTGTGACATCACTGTGTTTATTATCCCTGTACTGTGACATCTCTGTGTTTATTATCCCTGTACTGTGACATCACTGTGTTTATTATCTCTGTACTGTGACATCACTGTGTTTATTATCCCTGTACTGTGACATCTCTGTGTTTATTATCCCTGTACTGTGACATCACTGTGTTTATTATCTCTGTACTGTGACATCACTGTGTTTATTATCCCTGTACTGTGACATCACTGTGTTTATTATCTCTGTACTGTGACATCACTGTGTTTATTATCCCTGTACTGTGACATCACTGTGTTTATTATCTCAGTACTGTGACATCACTGTGTTTATTATCCCTGTACTGTGACATCACTGTGTTTATTATCTCTGTACTGTGATATCACTGTGTTTATTATCCCTGTACTGTGACATCACTGTGTTTATTATCCCTGTACTGTGACATCACTGTTTATTATCCCTGTACGGTCACATCACTGTGTTTATTATCTTTGTACTGTGACATCACTGTGTTTATTATCTCTGTACTGTGACATCACTGTGTTTATTATCTCTGTACAGTGACATCACTGTGTTTAATATCCCTGTACTGTGACATCACTGTGTGTATTATCTCTGTACTGTGACATCACTGTGTTTAATATCCCTGTACTGTGACATCACTGTGTGTATTATCTCTGTACTGTGACATCACTGTGTTTATTATCCCTGTACTGTGACATCACTGTGTGTATTATCTCTGTACTGTGACATCACTGTGTTTATTATCTCTGTACTATGACATCACTATGTTTATTATCCCTGTACTGTGACATCACTGTGTTTATTATCTCTGTACTGTGACATCACTGTGTTTATTATCCCTGTACTGTGACATCACTGTGTTTATTATCTCTGTACTGTGATATCACTGTGTTTATTATCCCTGTACTGTGACATCACTGTGTTTATTATCTCTGTACTGTGACATCACTGTATTTATTATCCCTGTACTGTGACATCACTGTGTTTATTATCTCTGTACTGTGACATCACTGTGTTTATTATCTCTGTACTGTGACATCACTGTGTTTATTATCTCTGTACTGTGACAGCACTGTGTTTATTATCTCTGTACTGTGACATCACTGTGTTTATTATCTCTGTACGGTGACATCACTGGTTTATTATCCCTGTACTGTGACATCACTGTGTTTATTATCCCTGTACTGTGACATCACTGTGTTTATTATCTCTGTACTGTGACATCACTGTGTTTATTATCCCTGTACTGTGACATCACTGTTTATTATCTCTGTACTGTGACATCACTGTGTTTATTATCCCTATACGGTGACATCACTGTGTTTATTATCCCTGTACTGTGACATCACTGTGTTTATTATCTCTGTACTGTGACATCACTGTGTTTATTATCCCTATACGGTGACATCACTGTGTTTATTATCCCCGTACTGTGACATCACTGTGTTTATTATCCCTGTACTGTGACATCACTGTGTTTATTATCTCTGTACTGTGACATCACTGTGTTTATTATCCCTGTACTGTGACATCACTGTGTTTATTATCCCTGTACTGTGACATTACTGTGTTTATTATCCCTGTACTATGACATCACTGTGTTTATTATCCCTGTACTGTGACATTACTGTGTTTATTATCCCTGTACTGTGACATCACTGTGTTTATTATCCCTGTACTATGACATCACTGTGTTTATTATCCCTGTACTGTGACATCACTGTGTTTATTATCCCTGTACTGTGACATCACTGTGTTTATTATCCCTGTACTGTGACATCACTGTGTTTATTATCTCTGTACTGTGACATCACTGTGTTTATTATCTCTGTACTGTGACATCACTGTGTTTGTTATCTCTGTACTGTGACATCACTGTGTTTATTATCCCCGTACTGTGACATCACTGTGTTTATTATCCCTGTACTGTGACATCACTGTGTTTATTATCTCTGTACTGTGACATCACTGTGTTTATTATCCCTGTACTGTGACATCACTGTGTTTATTATCCCTGTACTATGACATCACTGTGTTTATTATCCCTGTACTGTGACATTACTGTGTTTATTATCCCTGTACTATGACATCACTGTGTTTATTATCCCTGTACGGTGACATCACTGTGTTTATTATCCCTGTACAGTGACATCACTGTGTTTATTATCCCTGTACTGTGACATCACTGTGTTTATTATCTCTGTACTGTGACATCACTGTGTTTATTATCTCTGTACTGTGACATCACTGTGTTTGTTATCTCTGTACTGTGACATCACTGTGTTTATTATCCCTGTACTGTGACATCACTGTGTTTATTATCCCTGTACTATGACATCGCTGTGTTTATTATCCCTGTACTGTAACATCACTGTGTTTATTATCCCTGTACTGTGACATCACTGTGTTTATTATCCCTGTACTGTGACATCACTGTGTTTATTATCCCTGTACTGTGACATTACTGTGTTTATTATCCCTGTACTGTGACATCGCTGTGTTTATTATCCCTGTACTGTGACATCGCTGTGTTTATTATCCCTGTACTGTGACATCACTGTGTTTATTATCCCTGTACTGTGACATTACTGTGTTTATTATCCCTGTACTGTGACATCGCTGTGTTTATTATCCCTGTACTGCGACATCACTGTGTTTATTATCCCTGTACTGTGACATCACTGTGTTTATTATCTCTGTACTATGACATCACTGTGTTTATTCTCCCTGTACTGTGACATCACTGTGTTTATTATCTCTGTACTGTGATATCACTGTGTTTATTATGACTGTACTGTGACATCACTGTGTTTATTATCTCTGTACTGTGACATCACTGGATTTATTATCCCTGTACTGTGACATCACTGTGTTTATTATCTCTGTACTGTGACATCACTGTGTTTATTATCCCTGTACTGTGACATCACTGTGTTTATTATCTCTGTACTGTGACATCACTGTGTTTATTATCCCTGTACGGTCACATCACTGTGTTTATTATCTTTGTACTGTGACATCACTGTGTTTATTATCTCTGTACTGTGACAGCACTGTGTTTATTATCTCTGTACTGTGACATCACTGTGTTTATTATCTCTGTACGGTGACATCACTGTGTTTATTATCCCTGTACTGTGACATCACTGTGTTTATTATCCCTGTACTGTGACATCACTGTGTTTATTATCTCTGTACTGTGACATCACTGTGTTTATTATCCCTGTACTGTGACATCACTGTGTTTATTATCCCTATACGGTGACATCACTGTGTTTATTATTCCCATACTGTGACGTCACTGTGTTTATTATCCCTGTACTGTGACATCACTGAGTTTATTATCCCTGTACTATGACATCACTGTGTTTATTATCCCTGTACTGTGACATTACTGTGTTTATTATCCCTGTACTGTGACATTACTGTGTTTATTATCCCTGAACTATGACATCACTGTGTTTATTATCCCTGTACTGTGACATTACTGTGTTTATTATCCCTGTACTATGACATCACTGTGTTTATTATCCCTGTACGGTGACATCACTGTGTTTATTATCCCTGTACTGTGACATTACTGTGTTTATTATCCCTGTACTGTGACATCACTGTGTTTATTATCCCTGTACTGTGACATCACTGTGTTTATTATCCCTGTACTATGACATCGCTGTGTTTATTATCCCTGTTCTGTGACATCACTGTGTTTATTATCCCTGTACTGTGACATCACTGTGTTTATTATCCCTGTACTGTGACATCACTGTGTTTATTATCCCTGTACTGTGACATCACTGTGTTTATTATCCCTGTACTGTGACATCACTGTGTTTATTATCCCTGTACTGTGACATCACTGTGTTTATTATCTCTGTACTGTGACATCACTGTGTTTATTATCCCTGTACTTATATTCCGGAGACTGGGAAAGCTGGGTGACGACTTTATTGCAGTCTCTATTGTCAGCCCCCCGCCCTCCAGCTTTCCCAGCAGCAGGTATATCTGTAATTTAAGATGGAAATGCTCTTCTTCTTACGTCTGCTCCTCTAATGGTGCATCTTATCCTGTGTGACCTGGAGGAGGGGAGGACATGATGAGCCGGGAGCTGCTGACACTTGAGAGTGCCTCTTTAAGAATGGATAGGGAGCGCAGAATGGGCAGGGCTGGGACAGCAGCTATTAATATGTGGTGTCCTTCACTTCCACTCACTCTGCACAGGAGAGCACAAGACGCTGCACTGAGGGGAGCTGCTGATGATGATTACATGTGCCTGGCACAGGTATGGTACCCGGGCACTGCCCATAGTACAGGGTCACTGCATTACTATTACTATTACTCCTGTGACACTATGCACAGTATATACCCCCCACGTGTAGAACAGATGGAAGTGATGCTTCCAGTGATGGACTTGGTGCTGTGCCCCAGTATCTGATATCTGCAGGGTCTGCTCAGTACCAGGGGGTCTGACTGTGCCCAGGACAGAGCCTGGAGGGGCAGAATTCGGGCTCCAGATGCAGGATTAGTACCAGCTCTGCTTGTATCTGGGTTACAGGAAGATAAGAAGTTTATCCAGGGGTATGATCTGTAAGCTGCCCAGGAATAGAGACGGCAGAGCCAGTAGATGCCAACCTCCCCTAATCTACCCGCCATGAAGATTTCATCCTGGAAATGTGCCCTGTAACTGCGTGGAATATGTCTGTACCTGTGTTCCGGGGGTCTCTGAGATGGTATCACACAGGCTTAGATACACTGGGCTCAGCAGACACAATCACACACGATAGGCTTAGATACAATGACTCAGGAGACAGTATCAGACATGTTCAGCTTAGATACACAGCTAAGCAGACAGTATCACACATGAAAGGCTTAGATTCAATGACTCAGGAGACAGTATCAGACATGTTCAGCTTAGATACACAGCTAAGCAGACAGTATCACACATGAAAGGCTTAGATTCAATGACTCAGAAGATAGTATCACACATGTTCAGCTTAGATACACAACTTAGCAGACAGTATCACACATGATAGGCTTAGATTCAATGACTCAGGAGACAGTATCACACATGTTCAGCTTAGATACACAACTTAGCAGACAGTATCACATATGGTAGGCTTAGATTCAATGACTCAGGAGACAGTATAAGACATGTTCAGCTTAGATACACAGCTAAGCAGACAGTATCACACACGATAGATGTAGATTCAATGACTCAGGAGACAGTATCACACATGTTCAGCTTAGATACACAACTTAGACAGTATCACACATGACAGGCTTAGATTCAATGACTCAGGAGACAGTATCACACAAGTTCAGCTTAGATACACAGCTTAGCAGATAGTATCACACTATCACACATGATAGGCTGAGATACAGAGCTAAGCAGACAGTATCACACATGACAGGCTTAGATTCAATGACTCAGGTGACAGCATCACACATGTTCAGCTTAGATACACAGCTTAGCAGACAGTATCACACATGGTAGATTTAGATTCAATGACTCAGGAGACAGTATCACACATGTTCAGCTTAGATACACAACTTAGTAGACTGTATCACATATGATAGGCTAAGATTCAATGACTCAGGAGATAGTATCACACATTTTCAGCTTAGATACACAGCTTAGCAGATAGTATCACACATGAAAGGCTTAGATTCAATGACTCAGGAGACAGTATCACACATGTTCAGCTTAGATACACAGCTTAGCAGACAGTATCACACATGATAGGCTTAGATTTAATGACTCAGGAGACAGTATCACACATGTTCAGCTTAGATACACAGCTTAGCAGACAGTATCACACACGATTGGCTTAGATACACACCTAAGCAGACAGTATCACGCATGATTGGCTTAGATACACAGCTAACGGGTGCAGACCCATTCATTTTCAATGAAGCTGCTAAAGATGCATCCGCCCTTCTGTTCCGCAGCCCCGCAAAAAATATAACATGTCCTATTCTTGTCCGCAGCCACGGACAAGACAAGGCTTTTCTATAGTGCTCGCACATGGCCGGTGTCCGTACTTTGTCCGTACTTTGCGGACATGTGAATGGACCCTTATTTTTTCAGTCTTATTTACCAACTGTTTTTGCGCCTATTTTGAGTTTTAAGACAAATTCAGAAGTTTTCTGACTTTTGGACCTTATTTCTCTCCTATTTATGTAGTTGCGCCTTATTTTGGGCCAGATTGTGTCATAAAAACAGCCTAATTTCTTCTCCACCCCGGGGCTGGCGTACTTTTCTGTCTCTGTTTTGAGTGGTGAGTTGCGCCACAATTTGCC
Source organism: Rhinella marina (assembly GCA_900303285.1). Classification (NCBI taxonomy): domain Eukaryota; kingdom Metazoa; phylum Chordata; class Amphibia; order Anura; family Bufonidae; genus Rhinella; species Rhinella marina. The sequence goes on from ONZH01024963.1 coordinate 209,691, forward strand.
TACTTTCATAGAGATGTGCGGCAAAATTCAGCTCACTGGCGGCACATTTTCATGTTCATACTAATTAGACCAGTTTAGTAAATATGAACCTGTCTTACAAGAAAACGACCACTAGAGGTCAGACTTAAACCAAAAAAGAGAAACCAGATTTATTAAGGGATAATAAATTAGGCGCAAATTGAAGACAGACTTTGCCAATGCATCAAATATGAGATAATAAAAACGGGATGGCACTACTCCTCAACCCTACAGCAGGATCCACCTGAATACCGGGTGTCGATCACAACAACGGTGGTGCTCAGCTCTCAAACAGCAAGTCTTTAGCATCTTTAGTGTGAGGACCCCAGCAAACAGCTCCTTATATCTCAGCTTCCTGGCAGCATAAATTCTGCGGTCCCGGTGCAGCTCCCAGAGTCATCCACCCTAAAGACAAGTTTATTCTAAAATTCTGCCCCCTGGTTATCATGGATGCTTGAAGTCTCCTTCCTTACAGCTTCCTACAGGAAATGTCAGCTGAAGGCACCCAGTATAACCAATGGCTACTGGTTGCAGGGATTAAGGGGTTAATAAGCCAATCATACCCTCAGCCAGTTACGCACCATTAAGTTACATATTAAGGACGCGAGAACAGCAACTTGCTGATGGTTTCCAGATAGCAACGGGACATTTTGTTTCCACCCTGCACAGAGAACAAGTGTAAAGCCGCTTTCTGTATTTATTAGGTCATATGGAGGTGAAAAAGAGGGGGGGACACCTGCTAAGCCCCTATTTTGATGTCAGAATCGCCAACTGTTAGGGCTCATGCACATGTTTTGTTTTTTTTGTGGACCGTATGTGGAACCATTCATTTCAATGAGTCTGCAAAAAAACGGAAGTTACTCCGTGTGCATTCCATTTCCATATGTCCGTTCTACAAAAAAATAGAACATGTCCTATTATTGTCCGCATTACGGACAAGGATAGGACTGTTCTATTAGGGGCCGGCTGTTCCGTTCCGCGGAATGCACACGGACGTCATCCGTATTTTTTGTGGATCCGTGTTTTGCGGACCGCAAAATACATATGGTCGTGTTCTGCAAATTTAGGGTCCATTCACATCTCATAGTCGACATGGAGAATAGCGCACTGTGCAAAACGATGGACGCCTCGAAAGAACTGGAGTCTGTCTGGTGTCATTAGTGCCTATTGTGGGACATTTTATGTAACCATGACAGCTCTCATTCACTGACAGCTAGCAGAGATCTTGAAGGTAGTGAGGAAATTGAGGCACACAGTACACCAGAACTTTGCAGCATGATCATTACACATTGTAGAAACTTTATCAACATAAAATCAGAAAACGTTACAATGTATTTCTGTATTGATACATGGCTGCAGAAGGGGGCGGGGCTTACTCTGCCATACTGTGCGCCTCCACAGGCTCCAGTGTATTTCTGTGCCAGTTTTCTGTCAGTACCTAATGTTCTGTACGGTATTATTATAGATCGGCCTCAGTAAACTGCACGCAGATGCCGGGTAATTGTATTATTTTACTACAGACCCGAACCCGTTCATTTACAATGGCGGCTCTCTGGTGTAAGTGATTTATACGGCAGTGATTTACTCTATGGCGGTATATTGCACTGGATGCGACTTATAATGGAGGCATGAGTAACGGGAGCAGAAATCATGGCCATTGTTCATGCAGCTGGGCCGGATTCCTCCTGACAGGTCCCGTACATCTCTGTGCTTCCTGCAATCGTTACTAATCAGATTCCCTTATTTGACGGAAGGCGCGGTCCGTGCAGTGAGCCGCAGTCTTCTGGCTACACATGCTCTAAAGCAGGGAGCAGCAGCCTCTGCCGCTCCAGCTGTTGTGAAACTATAACAACTCCCAGCATCCTCCATTCTCTTCTATGGGATTTCTGAGAACAGCGGAACAGGCATGCATGCTGGGAGTTGCACAACAGCTGGTGCGCCAAAGTTGCTGAATTCTGCTCTAAAGCACTAGTCTCCAACCTAGGACTGTCCAGCTGCTGGCTCTCAGGGCATGCTGGGAGTTGTAGTTCTGCAACAGCTGGAGAGCCACAGTACCAACACAGTAATAGAAAGCTAGAGGGGTCCAGGGCGGGGTCTCTTCATGGGGGCCCCTCACCATTAGGGCTCAGGCACATGAATGTATTTTTGATCAGCATCCAATCCGTATTTTGACCGCATGTCCGTTCCGCGGCACCCGCAAAAAAATTGAGCATGTCCTATTCTTGTCTGTATAATGGACAGGGATAGGACAGTTCTTTTAGGGCCGGACGTTCCATTCTGCAAAATGCGGAACACACACGGCCAGTAGTCGTGTTTTGCAGATGCGCAATTTGCGGCCATGTGCATGAGCCCTTAGCCAGAGCAGAGGGCTGTGAGTTAGGGCTCATGCACAGGAATGTATTTTCTTTCCGTGTCCATTCCGTTTTTTTTGCTGACCGTATGCGGAACCATTCATTTCAATGAGTCCGCAAAAGAAACGGAAGTTACTCCGTGTACAATCCGTTTCCGTATTTCCAGATTTCTGTTCCACAGTAGAACATGTCCTATGATTAGGGTCCATTCACACGTCTGCATGTCATTGCGGATCCGCAAAACACGGCATTTTGCGGACCGGACATGGCCAGCACCATAATAGAAATGCCCTTTCTTGTCGGTGGCTGCGGACAAGAATAGGACATGCTCTCTTTTTTTGCGGGGCTGCGGAACGGAAGTGCGGATGCGGACGGCACATAGTCTGAGAATTGAGACTGAATGGGTCCGCACCCGTTCCGCAAAATTGCGGGAACGGATGCGGACCTATTATGCAGACGTGTGAATGGACCCTAATTATCCGTATTACGAACAAGGGCAGGACTGTTCTATTAGGGGCCAGCTGTCCCGTTCCGCAAAATATGGAATGCACACGGAAGTCATCCGTATTTTAAACCCCCCATATAGCGGCTGTTTTCCCCGCATTGCACTGTCCAGTCAATCAATTTGGAAACTGCGCTAGTTTGTGTTAAAACCGCCTGGCGTCACCGTGATGCTGGAAGAGAAATCTTATTGGAGATGCATTAAAAAAAGGTTACGAGACTTTGCAAAAATCCATTTTCTGCTTTGCCCAGACAAGTTAATTTGCTAATTAATCAAAATCTTCTGCATAAAGTAACGGATGAGATCACAAGGCAAACCGTAGGGCGATAGGTTAGCGGTGGTAAAAGTAAACAAGAGGACGGCATTCAACAGGTTTTATACAATTATCATATAAAAATCCAACACTGCTGCACATGTTGGAATCACTATGACATCACGTATGTACAGATGACCCCATAGCAGTACATCACGTGTAATACCGCGGTGACTTTTTACTGGGCGTACGCCTCATACTGCTGCATGTGACTGATGTGGCATTTTTACATTTACGCTATTACTATTTGTTTGTGGAGTCCGGCCCGTTCTGTATGACTGGACGACCGCGCTCCCTTTCCCTCCGCCACCGCCTTTTACTTTTAATTAAATTATCTTAGAAAATTGCAGCAATAAATCTTCCCCAAAGCGTCTGTGACTCAGGGACCTGCCGACCTCGCTCTCTTTTATACTTCTCCTCGGGATTTAATTAAGGAATCGCCAAACATGTGCACAAAATGCACTGAGCCTATACAGCCATACGGTTCACAAGTAGTAGTACCATACAGTGCCAGAATAGTACCAAAATAAGATGCTAAAATAATACGGTCATATAATGCCAAAATAGCACCAAAGTAAAAAACTAAAATAACACTGCTATACTTCTGCAAAATAATACTGCCATACAGTGCCAGAATAATACCAAAATAAGATGCTATAATAATGCTGCAATACTTTCCAAAATAACACTGCCATAGAGCACCAAAATAAGGTGCCACAATAACACTGACATACTTTCCAAAAATAATACTGCCCTACAGTGCCAGAATAATACCAAAGTAAGATGCTATCATAATGCTGCCATACAGTTCAAAAGTAGTAGTACCATACAGTGCCAACATAGCACCAAAATAGGAAGCTAAAATAACACTGCCATAGTTTCCAAAAATAATGCTGCCATACAGTGCCAGCCCAGAATAATATCAAAAATGGAAGCTAAAATAATACTGCCATAGTTTCCAAAATAATACTGCCATACAGCACCAAAATTAGATGCTATAATAACACTGCCATACTTTCCAAAAATAATACTGCCATACAGTGCCAGAAAAGCACCAATATAAGAAGCTAAAATAACACTGCCATACTTTCCCAAAATAATACTGCCATACAGTGCCAGAATAATACTAAAATAAGATGCTATCATAATGCTGCCATACTCTCCCAAAATAATACTGCCATACAGTGCCAGAATAATACCAAAAATAGAAGCTAAAATAATAGTGCCATAGTTTCCAAAATAATACTGCCATACAGCACCAAAATAAGATGCTATAATAACACTGCCATACTTTCCAAAAATAATACTGCCATACAGTGCCAGAAAAACACCAATATAAGAAGCTAAAATAACACTGCCATACTGTCCCAAAATAATACTGCCATACAGTGCCAGAATAATACTAAAATAAGATGCTATCATAATGCTGCCATACTTTCCCAAAATAATACTGCCATACAGTGCCAGAATAATACCAAAAATAGAAGCTAAAATAATAGTGCCATAGTTTCCAAAATAATACTGCCATACAGCACCAAAATAAGATGCTATAATAACACTGACATACTTTTCAAAAATAATACCGCCATACTGTGCCAAAATAATAGCAAAATAGGATGCTATAATAACATTGCCATACATACAAGCACATTTTATGATTTTTTAACCACAATTCTCTGGCCTTTAGGGGTTAATAAATGTCCCCACATACCTAAATAATAACAATACAATGTCCAAATATATTATCAACATACAGTATGAAAATAATACCACCATATAGTGTCCAATTAATATCAACATAGAGAACCCAAATACTGGTTCCATAAACGTACCAGATAGTACTGCCATAGAGTGCTTAAATAACGGTGCTGCACAAAATCTATCTAATATTAACATACACTACGCCAATGATGCTGTATTGTGTCCAAATAATACTACCGCAAAGTACCCAGGTAATACTAACATTACAGTGCCCAGATACTGGCTCCATAACGTTACCAAATAATACTGCCGCAAAGTACCCAGGTAATACTAACATTACAGTGCCCAGATACTGGCTCCATAACGTTACCAAATAATACTGCCATACAGTGATCAAGTTACTGTGCTCGACAATATCTAACTAATATCAATATACAGCACACCAATGATACCACCATGTAGTGCCAAGCTAAGTGTGTGACGTAGTACCGCCATATACTGTCCTAATATCACTGTAAAATTCCCATATAGCAATTTCCAAATTATATCAACAGGAAGAACCAGAATAATATCACCATACAGTGTCCAAATAATACCACAATATACTACCCATAAAAGAGCCTGGGTTCTCAGGTCTGTGGGGGTCAATGCTGCAGGGATTTGTATTTAACCCCTGCCAGGCGATAGGGGCCCTATGGGGACATTTTATTTCCAGCCCCGATTCCACGTGTACTATGAGGCGGTAGATATTTTAGGTGATGGTTGGTTTCCTCAGCACTGCCTGTTCCTTCACTATTTCTATCTGCAATTATTTTTAAACCTGCAGATATGGCGCCTTACATTATGCAAATGGCCCCAGAATGTTCCCAAGTATTGATCTCCCGTGTGGAGGAATGAATGATGGTCGATAGCACTCAGATCCTGGAGAGTGCCGAGACTGCACTACTCCCCCCATCCGGCTGACACATCAGAGGAGGCTGAGGATTATACTCCCCCACCGGCTGCCGTATAATGTACTGATGGCGTGTCATCACTAACCAGATATACAGCCTGACACCCACATGTAGTGTCCTATGGTTCTACGAGACTGTATCACACGTGAAAAGCTTAGATACACTGGCTCAGAAACCAGTATCATATACGACAGGATAATATGAACAGCGCATCAGAGAGTATCACACCCAAGAGGCTTAGATACACCAATTCAGCAGATAGTACCAGACACAATACATTCATCAGTGGAGCATGCAGTATCACACATGATTGACTTAGATACAGTGACTTTGCAGACAGTATCACACGATCGGCTTAGATACAGTGACTCTGCAGACAGTATTACACATGACTGGCTTAGATACAGTGGCTCAGCAGACAGTATCACACATGACTGGCTTAGATACAGTGGCTCAGTAGACAGTATCACACATGATTGGCTTAGATACAGTGACTCTGCAGACAGTATCACACATGATTGGCTTAGATACAGTAGCTCAGTAGGCAGTATCGCACATGATTGGCTTAGATACAGTGACTCTGCAGACAGTATCACACGATTGGCTTAGATACAGTGACTCTGCAGAGAGTATTACACATGACTGGCTTAGATACAGTGGCTCAGCAGACAGTATCACACATGACTGGCTTAGATACAGTGGCTCAGTAGACAGTATCACACATGATTGGCTTAGATACAGTGACTCTGCAGACAGTATCACACATGATTGGCTTAGATACAGTAGCTCAGTAGGCAGTATCACACATGATTGGCTTAGATACAGTGACTCTGCAGACAGTATCACACGATTGGCTTAGATACAGTGACTCTGCAGACAGTATTACACATGACTGGCTTAGATACAGTGGCTCAGCAGACAGTATCACACATGACTGGCTTAGATACAGTGGCTCAGTAGACAGTATCACACATGATTGGCCTTAGATACAGTGACTCTGCAGACAGTATCACACATGATTGGCTTAGATACAGTAGCTCAGTAGACAGTATCACACATGATTGGCTTAGATACAGTGACTCTGCAGACAGTATCACACATGATTGGCTTAGATACAGTAGCTCAGTAGACAGTATCACACATGATTGGCTTAGATACAGTGACTCTGCAGACAGTATCACACCATTGTCTTAGATACAGTGACTCTGCAGACAGTATTACACATGACTGGCTTAGATACAGTGGATCAGCAGACAGTATCACACATGACTGGCTTAGATACAGTGGCTCAGCAGACAGTGTCACGCATGATTGGCTTAGATACAGTGACTCTGCAGCAGTATCACAACATGATTGGCCTTAGATACAGTAGCTCAGTAGACAGTATCACACATGATTAGCTTAGATACAGTGACTCTGCAGACAGTATCACACATGATTAGCTTAGATACAGTGACTCTGCAGACAGTATCACACATGATTGGATTAGATACAGTGACTCTATAGACAGTATCAGACATGATTAGCTTGGATACAGTGACTCTGCAGACAGTATCACACATGATTGGCTTAGATACAGTGACTCTGCAGACAGTATTACACATGATTGGCTTAGATACAGTGACTCTGCAGACAGTATCACACGATTGGCTTAGATACAGTGACTCTGTAGACAGTATTACACATGACTGGCTTAGATACAGAGACTCTGCAGACAGTATCACACATGACTGGCTTAGATACAGTGGCTCAGCAGACAGTATCACACAACATTGGCTTAATTAAACAATAATGTCATGGAGTATTTTACTGCTACAGGATCAGGACCCTGGACAATGACAGCGGTGGGGGATGGGGGGGTCTATATCACCATAAGGGCTCATGCACCTGGCCCTACCTGTATTGCAGCCACAAACAGTGGGTCCGCAACATACGGGCACCGGCCATATGCACCCCGTATCACGGATGTGGACCCATTCACTTGAAAGGGTCCGCGATCCAGAAGGTCGGTGCAGAACGGAGGCACGAAACCCCAAAGAAGCACTACGGAGCGCTAATGAGGGGTTTCTCTCCGAGCCCCCACGTTCTATTCTTTTTCAGCGTGGACGGATCTGTCTGCAGCAGCTGCAGAGATAGTGCCAAGGCAACGGCCGTGTACATGAGCCCTAGTACCCATCTCAGCTGATGTTCTCTAGTATCTGAGGTGTGTATTAGGAGGTTCTGCAGCAGCTGAGGTGTGTATTATAATGTTCTGCATCAGCTGAGGTGTATTATGAGGTTCTGCAGCAGCTGAGGTGTGTATTAGGAGGTTCTGCAGCATCTGAGGTGTGTATTATGAGGTTCTGCAGCAGCTGAGGTGTGTATTATGAGGTTCTGCAGCAGCTGAGGTGTGTATTAGGAGGTTCTGCAGCAGCTGAGGTGTGTATTAGGAGGTTCTGCAGCAGCTGAGGTGTGTAACATGATGTTCTGCAGCAGCTGCAGTGTGTATTATGAGGTTCTGCAGCAGCTGAGGTGTGTATTATGAGGTTCTGCAGCAGCTGAGGTGTGTATTATGAGGTTCTGCAGCAGCTGAGGGTGTGTATTATGAGGTTCTGCAGCAGCTGAGGTGTGTATTATGAGGTTCTGCAGCAGCTGAGGTGTGTATTAGGAGGTTCTGCAGCAGCTGAGGTGTGTAACATGATGTTCTGCAGCAGCTGCGGTGTGTATTAGGAGGTTCTGCAGCAGCTGAGGTATGTATTATGAGGTTCTGCAGCAGCTGAGGTGTGTATTAGGAGGTTCTGCAGCAGCTGAGGTGTGTATTAGGAGGTTCTGCAGCAGCTGAGGTGTGTATTAGGAGGTTCTGCAGCAGCTGAGGTATGTATTATGAGGTTCTGCAGCAGCTGAGGTGTGTATTATGAGGTTCTGCAGCAGCTGAGGTGTGTATTAGGAGGTTCTGCAGCAGCTGAGGTGTGTAACATGATGTTCTGCAGCAGCTGCGGTGGTGTATTAGGAGGTTCTGCAGCAGCTGAGGTGTGGTATTAGGAGGTTCTGCAGCAGCTGAGGTGTGTATTAGGAGGTTCTGCAGCAGCTGAGGTGTGTATTAGTAGGTTCTGCAGCAGCTGAGGGGTGTATTAGGAGGTTCTGCAGCAGCTGAGGGGTGTATAAGGAGGTTCTGCAGCAGCTGAGGTGTGTATTATGAGGTTCTGCAGCAGCTGAGGTGTGTATTAGGAGGTTCTGCAGCAGCTGAGGTGTATTAATGAGGTTCTGCAGCAGCTGAGGTGTGTATTAGGAGGTTCTGCAGCATCTGAGGTGTGTATTATGAGGTTCTGCAGCAGCTGAGGTGTGTATTATGAGGTTCTGCAAGCAGCTGAGGTGTGTATTAGGAGGTTCTGCAGCAGCTGAGGTGTGTATTAGGAGGTTCTGCAGCAGCTGAGGTGTGTATTAGTAGGTTCTGCAGCAGCTGAGGCGTGTATTAGGAGGTTCTGCAGCAGCTGAGGTGTGTATTAGTAGGTTCTGCAGCAGCTGAGGTGTGTATTATGAGGTTCTGCAGCAGCTGAGGTGTGTATTATGAGGTTCTGCAGCAGCTGAGGTGTGTATTAGGAGGTTCTGCAGCAGCTGAGGTGTGTACTATGAGGTTCTGCAGCAGCTGAGGTGTGTATTAGGAGGTTCTGCAGCAGCTGAGGTGTGTATTAGGAGGTTCTGCAGCAGCTGAGGTGTGTACTATGAGGTTCTGCAGCAGCTGAGGTGTGTGTTAGGAGGTTCTGCAGCAGCTGAGGTGTGTATTATGAGGTTCTGCAGCAGCTGAGGTGTGTATTATGAGGTTCTGCAGCAGCTGAGGTGTGTATTATGAGGTTCTGCAGCAGCTGAGGTGTGTATTATGAGGTTCTGCAGCAGCTGAGGTGTGTCTCTGTGGTGAGGTCGTGACCTCAGCGTGTGATGATTGTGTCAGTGATACGTATAATGATATATATAATGGGTCAGCGTCCGCTCCCGTCCCCCCGCAGCTCGTGTGGCAGGCGACGGCCCCGGTCACTGTGTGTGGAGCTGCTTGAGTGTTTTCACGTCTTGTGAGGCTGAAATTGGAGCCGTCTTTCCATGGACTTCTATGTTACTGTGTAACCCTGTAAGAGCGCGGCGCGGCTGTCAGTCATCGAGTCGGGGTACCCTCCTCCGTGCAGTTCCCAGCAGGATGTGAATCTTCCATGCTGAACATGTTGCTCCCCTTCTCCAGGAAGACACGCTCTATCAAGACCCATCCTAATTAAATGCGAGACAAAGGCGGACGCCATGCAGAAAGCTCATTAGCCTCCGCGTGTTGGATACATGATCTAGACGGAGTCCTGAAACCTGGGAAGAAGCCAGCTCCCCATCTGTCAGGTCAGTGTGTGCGGAGTCCCTACAGACACCGGGGACCTCCAGCTTATAATAAGAGGATCAGACAATATCAGTCACGTACTATGTAAATGTCTCCGGAGCGTCTCGGACCTGGAAATATAAGGACAGATGGAGCAAACTTTAAATTGACACCTAAGATGTTAAAGAAGACTTCTCACCTCTCACCGTCAATGTCTGTTTTAATAGCTTCATGCATTCCCCATGTAATAACAGTTCTGAAACATCTATTCTTATGACTCTATGTTGTGTCATTCCTCTATTATTCCTTCTAGAAGTTATGAATGAAATGCTAGCAGTTTGCAGTAAAGGTCCAGACCTGTGTTTGGATAGTGTCGGACTCTGCAGGGACACACCCCATCAGCGCTGCCAGTGTCAGATTGTGCAGGGAAACCCCCGACTGGTAACACCCATTTGGACCTTCATTGCAGAAAGCTAGTAATTCATTCATAACTTCTATCAGGAATAATAAAGGAATGGTACAAGAATAGATGATTCAAAATTGTTATTACATAGGGGAGAAATGCTGCAGTGACTGTGTAATACTGGAAATGTAACCGAGCTCTGAGGTAGGAGACAGAGCATTGCACCCCGACTGGCACTATACATGGGGACACTCTGGCACTGTACATAGAGGCAATGTGACTGGCATTATACATGGGGGCATTGTGACTGGCACTATACATGGAGGCACTCTGGCACTGTACACGGGAAAATTGTGACTGGCACTATATATGGGGACACTGGCACTGTACACGGGGGCAATGTGAATGGCATTATACATGGAGGCACTCTGACTGGCACTGTACATGGAGGCAGTCTGACTGGCAGTATACATGGGGACACTCTGGAACTGTATACGGGGGCATTGTGACTGGCAGTATACATGGGGACACTCCTGCACTGTACACGGAGGCATTGTGACTGGCAGTATACATGGGGACACTCCTGCACTGTACACGGGGGCATTATGACTGGCACTATACATGGGGACACTCTGGCACTGTACACGGGGGCATTATGACTGGCACTATACATGGGGACACTCTGGCACTGTACACGGAGGCATTGTGACTGGCAGTATACATGGGGACACTCCTGCACTGTACACGGAGGCATTGTGACTGGCACTATACATGGGGACACTCTGGCACTGTACACAGAGGCATTGTGACTGGCAGTATACATGGGGACACTCTGGCACTGTACACAGAGGCACTCTGACTGGCAGTATACATGTGGACACTGGCACTGTACACAGAGGCACTCTGACTGGCAGTATACATGTGGACACTCTGGCACTGTACACAGAGGCACTCTGACTGGCAGTATACATGGGGACACTCTGGCACTGTACACAGAGGCATTGTGACTGGCACTATACATGGAGGCACTCTGGCACTGTACACAGAGGCATTGTGGACTGGCACTATACATGGGGACACTCCTGCACTGTACACGGAGGCATTGTGACTGGCACTATACATGGGGACACTCTGGCACTGTACATGGAGGCAGTCTGACTGGCAGTATACATGGAGGCACTCTGGCACTGTACACGGAGGCATTGTGACTGGCACTATACATGTGGACACTCCTGCACTGTACACGGAGGCATTGTGACTGGCAGTATACATGGGGACACTCTGGCACTGTACACGGAGGCATTGTGACTGGCACTATACATGGGGACACTCCTGCACTGTACACGGAGGCATTGTGACTGGCACTATACATGGGGACACTCCTGCACTGTACACGGGGGCATTGTGACTGGCACTATACATGGGGACACTCCTGCACTGTACACGGGGGCATTGTGACTGGCAGTATACATGGGGACACTCCTGCACTGTACACGGGGGCATTGTGACTGGCACTATACATGGGGACACTCTGGCACTGTACACAGAGGCATTGTGACTGGCACTATACATGGGGACACTCTGGCACTGTACACAGAGGCATTGTGACTGGCACTATACATGGGGACACTCCTGCACTGTACACGGAGGCATTGTGACTGACACTATACATGGAGGCACTCTGGCACTGTACACGGGGGCATTGTGACTGGCACTATACATGGGGACACTCTGGCACTGTACACAGAGGCATTGTGACTGGCACTATACATGGGGACACTCTGGCACTGTACACAGGGGCGCTCTGACTGGCAGTATACATGGGGACACTGTGGAGAGCTGCTCTTAGGAGCGGTCTGGAGCTATAGATAGAGGTACTCTTGTTCCCATTATACAGTAGACTGGCTGGCACTGTTCAGTGGGCACTCTGGCTGGCGCTATTCAATATCCTTTGCAGCCGCGCACACCGTTGGATCTTTGTAATTTCCTTCTCATTGGATTCCAGATGCCGGGAGAGCTGAGGGTATAACGGATACGCGATGACCTCTCCGCGCTCCGCCCGTAAGTACCAGGACAGCGGCGAGGGCCACGTCTGTGAACCTGCTCTGCTCACTCTGCTCTGTTTGCAGGTCTGCAGCTGGATGAGAACTTGCAGCTGATGCAGGCCGGCTCCGTGATGAGGAAAGTGAAATCCCGAAACTGGAAGAAACAAAGATACTTCAAACTGCAGGAGGACTGTATGACCATCTGGTACAAGTCCAAGAAGACGGGCAACACCAAGTCCACCTGTGAGTGCCACCTGAGCCGGCGTCCACTGGACAAACCCCCGCATGATCATTCCAAATGAAAAGTTCTGCAACTTTCTAATATACTTTGTATTTCTGTTTCACTCCATTTTTAGGATCTCTGCTTGCTGTGAGGGAAGATTTCTTACACACAGACCTCAAAAACCCCATACAGGCTTAGGGCTCATGCACACAAACAGTCAGTGCCCGTGCTGTGGACCGTAATTTGCGGTCCACAACGCACGGGCACTGACAGTGGGGCCACTGGATTCGGATCGCGGACCCTTTCATTTGAATGGGGTCCGCGATCCGCATCCGACGGTCCGTACCGCAAAAAAGTAGTGCTTGCGGGGTGTTCCGATCTGTGCCTCCGCTCCGCATCTCGGATTGCGGACCCTTTGAAGTGAATGGGTCCATGATCCATGATATGAGCTGCACACGGCCGGCACCGGTCGTGTGCATCAGCCCTTAATATGTTTAACTCATTTGCTACAATTGTATCCAGTCTAGACAATGCTCTGTGAGCTAAACAACCTGAACTCCAGACTGATACATTGTAACAAACCATCAGGACAACAGAGAGAGATTAGCACTGATTTGTTTACGTTGCATAGTTTTGCCTAGACTGGATGCAAGGGTAGCAAAGCCTCAGCTGTGAGAAGTATTAGGTCTATCCAGAATTTTCTCCTTCACTCACAGGAAATAGTGAAGAAAAGAAACAGTATCAGAAAGCTGCAGAACTTTCCTTTTACAATGACTGCGCTCCCCTCGGAGGTCCCAGTAATTAGACTCCTGCAGAGAAGCTTCTGATAATATTGGGCACTTGATAATTATTTCTCTGATCTTTGGTTTCTGGATGGAGAACGTATGGATCGGTTCTGGCTGCGGAGGGATTCCGCACGTCCATTACCGCTTCCCCTCAGGCATTGTATGATGTACAGGGAGGACGTCTGTGTAGGTGACGTTCTGCCAGAGATGATGTGAATTTCCTGTAATCGGCTGAGTAGTGGGGGATGAGAGGCTGTCAGCTTTGGGGCTAAGTGCACTGAGGTTAATGCAGCGGAGCAGGGAGATCACCCAGAGCTGTGCATTACTGATGGGATGGATTCCAGGACAGCTGTGGTTATCACTGTGCAAGGCCGTGTGTACATCCCTATAGATAGAGGTCTGAAAATAGCTCAACAAGTATTTATCTCTGGTAGTAAACATAGTGTGTATGTAACACTTTATATATTATTATTTACAGCCTGCATTATACTCCAGAGCTGCACTCACTATTCTGCTGGTGCAGTCACTGTGTACATACATTACTTATCCTGTACTGATCCTGAGTTACATCCTGTATTATACTCCAGAGCTGCACTCACTATTCTGCTGGTGCAGTCACTGTGTACATACATTACTTATCCTGTACTGATCCTGAGTTACATCCTGTATTATACTCCAGAGCTGCACTCACTATTCTGCTGGTGCAGTCACTGTGTACATACATTACTTATCCTGTACTGATCCTGAGTTACATCCTGTATTATACTCCAGAGCTGCACTCACTATTCTGCTGGTGCAGTCACTGTGTACATGCATTACATTACTTATCCTGTACTGATCCTGAGTTACATCCTGTATTATACTCCAGAGCTGCACTCACTATTCTGCTGGTGCAGTCACTGTGTACATACATTACATTACTTATCCTGTACTGATCCTGAGTTACATCCTGTATTATACTCCAGAGCTGTACTCACTATTCTGCTGGTGGTAAGGTTTATGGGTCTTTTTTCCCCAATTAAACCAGCATGCTCTAGGTTTGATGTTTGTTCAGATCATTTTTGACCGATAAATGACTTTATAAAAGAAAACATTTCTAAAAGTGCGATATTCATGCTGCTTTTTACAAACCCCCAAAATACCAAAAAAAAAACTATGTGTGAAGGAAGCTTCTTCAGGAGGGTGTTAATAGGTAACATTTCTAACTAGTATTTGCAGTCATACAAGATGTAGGTGGACACCTGGAAGAAAGTAAGACTGCAGGATCAGACTACATAAAGCTTGTAGTCTGTTGCCATGGAGATACATAGACCTGCATAGAGAGCAGTAGACAGATTATAACCAAGTTGCTTTTCTCCATTTAGTTTCCATCAGTGACATTGAGACGGTGCGGGAGGGACATCAGTCCGAGGTTCTGCAGAGCATCGCTGACGAGTTCGAGCCGGAGCTTTGTTTCACCATCGTCTTCTACGGGCGTCGGGGAAACCTTGACCTGGTCGCAGGTACGGCAGAAGAGGCTCAGTGCTGGATCCAAGGGCTAGAGAAACTCATCGAAACTGTGAGGAACATGGACCAGAAGGAAATCCTGGATCAGTATCCTTTATATTGTTTTACAACTGGTTCCAATTCAAGATCTCTGCTTGCTTTCAATGGATGGAATCATTCTTGTTTTCAGCCAGTGGTCCTGACCAAATCCTGTCCACAGAGTGCAAGACGTTACAATGTATCTGCATTAGGAGTAAATGAAATTTGTTTCATTCCTGATTCACCAAATTTAAAAAAATTTGATTCAGGTCTTAATCAATTCTACAAAAAATCAGAGAGAGACACAGAGAGAGTGACGAGGCCAGGCACCACGTAACATGCCCCAGCCTAAGACACATGCAAATCAGTGCATCTCAATCAACAAGCTATAATGCAGCTATCCAAAGTTTATATTCATCCCTTTAAACAGGCTTCAAAGCACAATTCGAAAATAGCTAAGCCAGCATCTCATCTGCACACAGCTATTTACAGAGCAGAAGAAAGAAAATTGGCTTAATTAGCAGAGAGGCCTTTGTTGAGATCTGGGAGGGTATTTTTTCTCATTTTGGAGAGCGCCCAGTATGCATGAGAAGTATTGTCAGCCAGGAAATAGATCACTAGGAAAAATAAATGCAAATTTGCATATCTTATATCTGGTGGTATCAGAGAGGCTTAGCTTTCTTTTCTTTTTAAAAGTAAAGCTAATTTGCAGATCCTTGGGTTTCTGGGAAAGATATTCAAATTAGCTTTCCTTCCAAAAGGAAACGAAAGCTAAGCCTTTTTGATGCTACCAGATGTAAGATATGCTAATTTGTATATATTTTCCCAGAAACCCAGAGAAGCATTTTCTGGCCTAGAATATTTCTCATGCATACTAGGTGGTCTCCATAATAAGAAAGAGTATTCCCCCTAGACCCTGACAAAGACCTCTCAGCTAAGCCAATTTCTCTGCTGTGATAAAGGATATTAACCTGTAAAGAGCTGTGTACCTGACTGTAACCCCTTCCCAAATGCTGCCATCAAGACTTCAAACACAGTATGGTGCCCGATCGTGATTGCCATCGCTTCTGGGTTTCTGCTGGTTTTAACAGCAGAGACCCGGAGCTAATCTCTGCAATTGATGACAATTCGAATCGCAGAATTAAACCTCTCAGTTGCCGAGGTTTTGAGCAAGGCATCAGAGGAGGCTCTCCTCCCCGGGGCTTGAAAAGCTTCCCCGAGCAGAGATCGGGGAAGCTGATGCTTCTATGTAAAAGCCTTGGTCTCTCTGAAGGAACCAAGGCTATTACTGCTGTAGTTCCTGCGGAGCCCTGCAGGTGGTCTCCATAGAAACAGCAAATCTGCAATAAACTGCAATGGCAATTCATTGCAACGTAAGGGAGAAGCAATCTAAAAACTGCTTGTTATAGTCCCCTAGGGCGACTTAAAAAAAAAAGTTAAATTAAAAAAAAATATATATATAAAAAAATGTAACTCACCCCTTTTCTGCATAATTAAAATAAATAAATAAATAAATAATAATAATAATAATTAGAATAATAATAGAAAAAAAAATCATAGGAATCACCACGTCCCAAAATGCCCAAACTAATAAAATATAAATAATATAATAATATAATATAAATATAATAATATATATAAATAATAATAATAATAATATAAAAATATAAATATAAATATATAATACAATTTATCTCATGTTCTCATGTTTCAATTTACTGGAAAAAAAACAATCAGAGATCTTGAAAATAGTGAACAACTAGAACACAAATTACACAATTTGAAATTCCTCTGCTTTACCTATTTGGTCCTGATTTTGAGTTACATTGTGAGTTAGTTTTCTCCTCCATTCACAGCTAAAGCTGAAATAAAGTTCCTGCAGGTTTCCTCTTACTACAGGGCAATACCTTGTGGGAGCTAAACTGAAAGTTACCTGTAGAGGGAGGATGCAAATGATGGAATTATTGATCTAACTTTGGATGTGACCGGAGTATAAGTCACAATAAATTGATACAATGTGGTTTTCATGGACCTATGGCGGCTTTTTCCCTTAACCGGCCGTTCAGATGGATTTGTGACTGGTTCCAAAAAGCCGACAAGAACCGAGATGGGAGAATGAATTTTAAGGAGGTCCGGGATCTGCTGAAAATGATGAACGTGGACATGAACGAGCAGCACGCTTATCGTCTGTTTCAGGTGAAGGGTGTGAATACTTATGCAATCCCAATGTGAGCTGAGACGGCTGAGGTGTGGGGTTTAATAAATAGTTTTTGCCGATCAGAACTTTAGGAGATCTGGACGACAACCCCTGCGATGCAGCTTTCCTAGAAGCAGAGGTGGACTTATGTTTGCTGGGAGTTGTAGTTCTCACAATGGCGGCAGAGCCACGGGTTGGAATAAAACTGGAATAAACCCTAAAACAAAAGTACAAAAAAGTTTTAGGTTCCTTAAAGTGGAGAATCATCTCTCTGACTGAGGGGGGACATGTTATCCGAAGATATGAGCATCATGTGACCCTGACATCCAATCATATGATACCCAGATTGGCCAAATGCAGCTCCCGCCAGATTGTAATGAATAATGCAGTCTGACCAAGAGTATCAGTCCCTGGTGAGACCCAGCAGCTCAGGCACAGTCATTAGCTGGGGAGATAAGAGATGATTACAACATTAATTAACCAGTAAGTAATTGCCCCCCCATATAGATTGTTGTATGGTAGTTGGTAGAACCCACACAGAATAAAAGAAGCAGTGTCTGGATTAAACCATGTCAGTGAAGGGGGAGATTGGATGCATCTTAGATCTAGTGATCTATAGAGGCCAGAAATGTAACGAGCAGTGACTATAAGTGTCATCAAAGAAACTTGAGGCGGATTTGTTCTTGGTGTTCCCGCAACTTTCTTATGAGGTCGGACCATCAAACATTCAGTCTACCAGGGTCGCCCTTACATTGGATGGTGCCCTCTGCTGCACATTCTGTTGCCCCCCCATGGTGTATACCACCATATGCATCCTATAGTATAGGGCCTACATACAGTGCCTTGCGAAAGTATTCGGCCCCCTGGAACTTTTCAACCTTTTGCCACATTTCAGGCTTCAAACAAAAAGATAGAACATTTTACATTTTTGGTAAAGAATCAACAAGTGGTCACAATTGTGAAGTGGAACGAAATTTATTGGATCATTTAAACTTTTTTTGTAATAATAAAACTGAAAAGTGAGGCGTGCAAAATTATTCGTCCCCCTTGCATTAATACTTTGCTGCGATTCCAGCGGCGGTCTCTTGGGGGATGTCTCTATCAGTTTTCACATCTAGAGATGAAATTCTTGCCCATTCTTCCTCTTTGAGGTTGGATGGAGACGTTTGTGAACAGCAGTTTTCAGCTCTTTCCACATCTTCTCCATTGGATTCAGGTCTGGACTGTGACTCGGCCGTTCTAAGACCTGGAGACCTTTATTTTTGAACCATTCCATTGTAGATTTTGCTTTATGTTTGGGATCATTGTCTTGTTGGAAGATAAATCTCCGTCCTAGTCTCAGGTCTTTTCATCCAGAATGCTCCTGTATTTGGCTCCATCCATCATCTTCCCTGTCCTGCTGATGAAAAGCCCCAAACCATGATGCTGCCCCCACCATGTCTGACAGTGGGGATGGTGTGTTCAGGGGGATGAGCTGTGTTACTTTTACGCCAAACATATCGTCTTGCATTGTTTCCAAAAAGTCTGATTTTGGTTTCATCTGAGCAGAGCCCCTTCTTCCACATGTTTGGTGTCTCCCAGGGGCTTGTGGCAAACTGTAAACCAGACTTTTTATGGATATCTCTGAGAAATGGCTTCTTCTTGCCACTCTTCCATAAAGGGCAGATTTTGTGAAGTGTTGGACTGATTGTTGTCCTGTGGACAGACTCTCCCACCTCAGCTGTAGATCTCTGCAGTTCATCCAGAGTGATCATGGGCCTCTTGGCTCCATCTCTGATCAGTCTTCTCCTTGTTTAGAGGGACGGCCGGGTCTTGGTAGATTTGCAGTGGTCTGATACTCCTTCCATTTCAATATGACGCTTGCACAGTGCTCCTTGGGATGTTTAAAGCTTGGGAAATCTTTTGGTATCCAAATCCGGTTTTAAACTTCTCCACAACAGTATCAGGGACCTGCCTGGTGTGTTCCTTGGTCTTCATGATGCAGAACCCTGAGACTATCACAGAGCAGGTGCATTTATACGGAGACTTGATTACACACAGGTGGATTCTATGTATCTTCATCAGTCATTTAGGACAACATTGGATCATTCAGAGATCAGAGATCAACTTCTGGACTGAAAGGAAATGGGACGAATAATTTTCCACGCCCAACTGTTTAGTTTTATTATTACAAAAAAAGTTTAAATGATCCAATAAATTTCGTTCCACTTCACAATTGTGACCACTTGTTGTTGATTCTTCACCAAAAATGTAAAATGTTCTATCTTTTTGTTTGAAGCCTGAAATGTGGCAGAAGGTTGAAAAGTTCCAGGAGGGTGAATACTTTCGCAAGGCACTGTAACACTGCCATATATTCACCAAACTACCCTTCTATACAGTCTCGTAAATAACAATGTTACATAGCACTGTCACCAGAATACTGTACAAAGAATATACTGCAAAGTAGAAGCACCACACAAGTAAATACCGCCATACAGTGCTCAGATAACAGCAACATAGACTGAAAATGAAAACTATGCCCTACTTTATATTAAAGTACCCAAATACTAGCCAGAGTGCCCACATATAAATGCTATATTAGTAGCACAAACCGAAATACAACCGACACTAAGTGCTCACCAGACCCCTGCTGCACGTTTCCTATATTTTCTGAGAGCCCCTTTAAGCTGACGTCTGCACTGCCCCTTCTCTGCCCAGTCGTCCAGCAGCGCCAGCACTCACCAGGCCACAGTCTGTTATCATGTAATGTGAATATTCAGGAAGGTCTCTAAATATAGACTGTCCTTTATAAATATAGCTGCTGATACAATAATCATACTGCCATATACCTGAGGAATGTCAGCACAGCACAACGCATCTGGGTCTAAAGGGAACATTTACACCAATAATTTACCAATTGTCTGTACATAGGAGCAGTATTATAGTAGTTATATTCTTGTACATAGGAGCAGTATTATAGTAGTTATATTCTTGTACATAGGAGCAGTATTATAGTAGTTATATTCTTGTACATAGGAGGCAGTATTATAGTAGTTATATTCTTGTACATAGGAGGCAGTATTATAGTAGTTATATTCTTGTACATAGGAGCAGTATTATAGTAGTTATATTCTTGTACATAGGAGCAGTATTATAGTAGTTATATTCTTGTACATAGGAGCAGTATTATAGTAGTTATATTCTTGTACATAGGAGCAGTATTATAGTAGTTATATTCTTGTACATAGGAGGCAGTATTATAGTAGTTATATTCTTGTACATAGGAGCAGTATTATAGTAGTTATATTCTTGTACATAGGAGCAGTATTATAGTAGTTATATTCTTGTACATAGGAGGCAGTATTATAGTAGTTATATTCTTGTACATAGGAGCAGTATTATAGTAGTTATATTCTTGTACATAGGAGCAGTATTATAGTAGTTATATTCTTGTACATAGGAGCAGTATTATAGTAGTTATATTCTTGTACATAGGAGCAGTATTATAGTAGTTATATTCTTGTACATAGGAGCAGTATTATAGTAGTTATTATTTCTTGTACATAGGAGCAGTATTATAGTAGTTATATTCTTGTACATAGGAGCAGTATTATAGTAGTTTATATTCTTGTACATAGGAGCAGTATTATAGTAGTTATATTCTTGTACATAGGAGCAGTATTATAGTAGTTATATTCTTGTACATAGGAGCAGTATTATAGTAGTTATATTCTTGTACATAGGAGCAGTATTATAGTAGTTATATATTCTTGTACATAGGAGCAGTATTATAGTAGTTATATTCTTGTACATAGGAGCAGTATTATAGTAGTTATATTCTTGTACATAGGAGCAGTATTATAGTAGTTATATTCTTGTACATAGGAGCAGTATTATAGTAGTTATATTCTTGTACATAGGAGCAGTATTATAGTAGTTATATTCTTGTACATAGGAGGCAGTATTATAGTAGTTATATTCTTGTACATAGGAGCAGTATTATAGTAGTTATATTCTTGTACATAGGAGCAGTATTATAGTAGTTATATTCTTGTACATAGGAGGCAGTATTATAGTAGTTATATTCTTGTACATAGGAGCAGTATTATAGTAGTTATATTCTTGTACATAGGAGCAGTATTATAGTAGTTATATTCTTGTACATAGGAGCAGTATTATAGTAGTTATATTCTTGTACATAGGAGCAGTATTATAGTAGTTATATTCTTGTACATAGGAGCAGTATTATAGTAGTTATATTCTTGTACATAGGAGGCAGTATTATATAGTAGTTATATTCTTGTACATAGGAGCAGTATTATAGTAGTAGTTATATTCTTGTACATAGGAGCAGTATTATAGTAGTTATATTCTTGTACATAGGAGCAGTATTATAGTAGTTATATTCTTGTACATAGGAGCAGTATTATTAGTTATATCTTGTACATAGGAGCAGTATTATAGTAGTTATATTCTTGTACATAGGAGCAGTATTGATAGTAGTTTATATTCTTGTACATAGGAGCAGTATTATAGTAGTTATATTCTGTACATAGGAGCAGTATTATAGTAGTTATATTCTTGTACATAGGAGCAGTATTATAGTAGATATATTCTTGTAACATAGGAGCAGTATTATAGTAGTATATATTCTTGTACATGGAGCAGTAATTATAGTAGTTATATTCTTGTACATAGGACAGTATTATAGTAGTTATATTCTTGTACATAGGAGCAGTATTATAGTAGTTATATTCTTGTACATAGGAGCAGTATTATAGTAGTTATATTCTTGTACATAGGAGCAGTATTATAGTAGTTATATTCTTGGACATAGGAGCAGTATTATAGTAGTTATATTCTTGTACATAGGAGGCAGTATTATAGTAGTTATATTCTTGTACATAGGAGCAGTATTATAGTAGTTATATTCTTGTACATAGGAGCAGTATTATAGTAGTTATATTCTTGTTTGTACATAGGAGCAGTATTATAGTAGTTATATTCTTGTACATAGGAGCAGTATTATAGTAGTTATATTCTTGTACATAGGAGCAGTATTATAGTAGTTATATTCTTGTACATAGGAGCAGTATTATAGTAGTTATATTCTTGTACATAGGAGCAGTATATATAGTAGTTATATTCTTGTACATAGGAGCAGTATTATAGTAGTTTATATTCTTGTACATAGGAGCAGTATTATAGTAGTTATATTCTTGTACATAGGAGCAGTATTATAGTAGTTATATTCTTGTACATAGGAGCAGTATTATAGTAGTTATATTCTTGTACATAGGAGCAGTATTATAGTAGTTATATTCTTGTACATAGGAGTAGTTATATTCTTGTACATAGAAGCAGTATTTAATAGTAGTATATTCGGTTTATTTGTTAACATAGGAGGCAGTATTATAGTAGTTATATTCTTGTACATAGGAGGCAGTATATAGTAGTTATATTCTTGTACATAGGAGCAGTATTATAGTAGTTGTATAGTAATCAATGCTCCAGTCTACATCACTAAAAAGAACATAACTCACTATGTATCACACTGACTTTATACAGGGAGAAGTTTCAGTCCTTTATAATATTTTTTATGTGCTCAGATGGCTGATAAGTCGGAGTCCGGGACCCTGGAAGGTGACGAGTTCGTGCTGTTTTACAAAGCTCTGACCCAGCGAGATGAGGTCCTTAAGATATTTCAGGACTTCTCAAAGGATGGCAAGAAACTGACTCTGTTGGAGTTTGTGGACTTTCTGCGTCAGGAGCAGCATGAGGTGGACAACACTGAGGAGTTTGCAATGGATCTTATTGCCAGATATGAACCTTCAGAGACAGGTAAGATGTTCCAGGATTGTAATATATCATGACTTGCTGCTTTCTTCCAGTCTATGGTAAGATAGCCACTAGTGAAAAATTGAGAAAAATGTAATTCGCCACAAAGCCGAATTTCCTCACGCTTCATGGTAGATATTCAATTTTTCCTAAAATGGTTGCTAAAAGTAAAACAAAATTATTCTCATCCACTTGATTGCGGAGAGGCCATCCATTCCAGTCTTGAAGAAAACACGCTAAAGGACCTGCGGCAAGTGCAAAGATGTCGCCACGTGATCATGCTGACTGTGAGCGGCGACGTCATCACTGATGATATCACCACACAGGGCCGGCGTGATCATGTCTTCACGCTTGCTGCAGGTCCTTTGGTGGGTTTTCGTAAATGAAGACGGGAGCGGATGGCCCTTTGTGGATGAGGTGAGTATAATTTTTTTTTTAAAACCCTGGATTAATCCCTGAGCACCTGAATATGAGTCTCAGCGGGGCAGCGCGCCCGCTCCATACAATGGAAGACTACTCGTGACGACGTAATTAGTAACAAACCGTATTTCTTGACGAAGTTCGGGGAAGCAACAGATTCGGATATTTCCAAACTGTAAATGTAAATGTCTAATAGCCAGAACTGTAAACCCCCACAAATTACTGATGTTTGCTCCCATCGTATTCATTAGGATCCACCATAGATCCATTGTGTATGGTTAGCCAAGTTCAAGCATTGGCTCTCGGAGAATATCCAAGCGACGACTTAGGCCTTATTCACACGTCAGTGTTTGGTCAGTGATTTCCATCAGTGATTGTGAGCCAAATCCCGGACTGAAGCCTCCACTGACATAAGATATAAGGGAAAGATCTGCACCTGTTCTGTGTCTAGAGCCGCACCTGGTTTTGGCTCAAAATAATTGACCAAACACTGACTGTGTGAATAAGACCTACCTAATATGGAAAAGGGATATTCAGGTTTTATATAAATGAAGAGTAATAATTTTATAAAACGTCTAGAACTTCCCAAATATGCCTTGTGCTTCAATTCCAGTTTTAAAGGGTTTCTGTCACCAAAAATTTCAGTATTAAACAGGCTGACATTATAAATGTGCAAATGTCACCTGAATTTAAATCTGATATTTATTTTTTTCAGTGTGCTCCCGTTTTTCTGTAATTTCAACTTTTATTATATGCTAATTAGTGCAATGCCCCCCCTGCTCCTAGAGTGCAATGCCCCCCCCCGCCAACTTACAGACACAAAGAGCCACACAAAAAAAAACAAAAAAACGTAGGACTGCCAGGAGCCACAAGCTATACATTTACACAAATATGCATGTGAAGCGGGCTGCCCCCCTACACATGCACACGACAGTATTACTGCAATTGAGTTTTCAAACTCAAGATTTAAAAGTGTATTTAAACCACCTTTCAGATGACCGCCCCATGCTCAGACGACCCCCCATGCTCAGACGACCGCCCCATGCTCAGACGACCGCCCCATGCTCAGACGACCCCCCATGCTCAGACGACCCCCCCATGCTCAGACGACCACCCCATGCTCAGACGACCCCCCCCATGCTCAGACGACCCCCCCATGCTCAGACGACCGCCCCATGCTCAGACGACCGCCCCATGCTCAGACGACCACCCATGCTCAGACGACCGCCCCATGCTCAGACGACCGCCCCATGCTCAGACGACCGTCCCATGCTCAGACGACCGCCCCATGCTCAGATGACCGCCCATGCTCAGACGACCGCCCCATGCTCAGACGACCGCCCCATGCTCAGACGACCGCCCCATGCTCAGACGACCGCCCCATGGTCAGATGACCGCCCCATGCTCAGATGACCGCCCATCCCCCTTTATGTGCTGAGATCATGTGTGTGTGTGGGGGGGTGATTTGACATACGGGAGATCTGACCATGGGGTGTCTGATTTTTGATGTGTGATGTGAGCACTGGGGGATGGGGGGTGGACGGGGGGCTTATTTTGTGGGTCTGAATGAGGATTTGGGGGTCTTATCTGAGCTCATACTACCCCCATGTCAGATAAGACCCCCAATATCAGTACTTTAATAAAATAACTGCTTTCTTCCAGGCATTTACCTTGCCTGCCGTTCTGACCTTGGTGCTCTCTCCACAGTGACCTGACGTGCACAGCGCCAGGTCAGAGTGCGGACCTTCCACGTACAGAACGCTGTGCACATCAGGTTGAAAGCGCAACTGGGAGGAGCCAGGTAGCAGAGTTAGCTCCCCTGCGATCCACAGAATAATGGCAGAGGTGAGCGGCCGCACCACTCCCCTGCGATCCACAGAGCAAGGGCAGAGGTGAGCTCCCGCGCCGCGCCCCTGTGCCCTGCGAGCCGCATGTGACAGGGGAAGGAGCCGCATGCGGCTCGCGAGCCGCGGGTTGGCCACCCCTGTCCTAGAGGCTAATTAGCATGTCTTCTTTCAGACTATTGGTCTTTACTCTCATCTAATAGGGGTTCTCTAATTTGGATAATATTTACTAATTAGAAGGGTCCCTTGACGATAAGCAAATCACACTACTCCCACTGTTCGGCTCGCTAGAAATCTACCAGTAAAGCCTGTATTAAATGGACAGATTTCCTGCCAGATGATCGCTAATGAGCATTCGTCGTAACGCTCGTTAGTCATCATCTGGCAGTGTAATACTGCTGCCAATCGTTATTACATGGGGAATGCATGAAGCTATTAAAACAGGCATGTCAGGAGCGGGGAGAGGTCCTCTTTAAGTGCTCAGTCTTCCAGCAGCGCCACCACAGGACTAATGAAGCATTACACAGTGTCTATACACACCACTATATCTGTGTAATGCAGGACAGGACAGGGCAGGTCCTCTGGGGTATGTATTTTTTAAGCAGGTCAATCCTTTTAATTAATTTTTTTCTCTGCTTTGTAGCAAAAAAGCTTCACGCTCTGAGTATTGACGGCTTCCTGATCTACTTGTGCTCTGCGGCGGGATCCATCTTCAACATGAGCCATCAACCCCTCTACCAGGACATGACGCAGCCGCTGTGCCATTACTTCATCTCGTCCTCCCACAACACCTACCTGATAGAGGACCAGCTACTGGGGCAGAGCAGCGTGGAAGGCTATATCAGGTGAGACGGGGCGGCATAAACAGCGGGTGGGGCGAGACCTTCTCTCGACTAATTCTAGACTCGTTTCATCCAATGCAGGGCATTAAAAAGGGGCTGTCGGTGCGTCGAGGTGGACACCTGGGATGGCCCCAGTGGAGAACCCATTGTATATCACGGCCACACCTTTACCTCCAAAATCTTCTTCAAAGATGTGATATCAGCCATCAACAAGTATGCATTCAGGGTGTGTAGCTTATAACACAAGATATGAGCCTTGACTTGAGGGGGGGTGGGGGTGTGTGAAATGGTTGATTATCTAAATTTTTCTGTACCAATAACTTACTGAACCCCTGTTAAAGGGTTAATTTAGTCCTGATTCCCCTGCACAGAGGCGTTCCCATAGGCCCAAATCACTAGGATGTGCCACCAATGTATGATAGGTACAGGGACGACCTGTGAGACCCACCCCTATCTCTAGAAGGGGGACCTTAACCACCTAACTGTTTTGCCCGAGTCCAGCTCAGGCAGTGTGAAAAGTAGCTAACTGGAGGTAGAGGGCTGCTTTAGATGGTGACATCTCCTCAATGGTAGCAGCTAGAAACATGCAGCTGGTCTAGTTTGAAAGCTGACAGTCCAGGCTTACGAGACCAAAATGCAGAATGACAGCTTAAGCAACATGTTTTTACTTTCATTTTCAGCTGCATTCACAGACTCCCGATTTCTATCAGTGATTTCTTCCTCTGTCCTGAACATATTGCTGTCATTCTGGTATTGTCTGAAAGCTTGGAATGGCGGCTTTCAAACAAGACCAGCAGCAAAGAGGTAGCAGCATCTAAAGCAGCCCCCCCTCCCTTCAGTTAACTACTTTTCCCACTGATGGAGCTGAACTTTGGCAAAACAGTTAGGGGGTTAAAGTGAAGGACAGTGCTCCACCATGCGTGGTAGGCCTGCTATTCACTTCTATGGGAGTTCCGAAAAGTGCCAAGCAAGAGGTGGCCATGCATGGTGGTGTGCTCTCCTTCACTTTGGGATCCCCATTCTACAGATAGAACCTGCACCTATCTGACATTGGTGGCATATCTTAACCATATGCCACCTTTGTCTGAGATGGACCAACCCCTTTAAGTAAGACCATGCTGCAGAACGAGAGGGGACTCTGCCCTAAATTAGCCCTGTGGCCCCTCCATTCTGCTTACATGGCTGAGGATGCAGGTAATGAAGCCGGAGTCCAGAACAGAAGAGAGATTTGTGTTCTAGTTGGATTTAGATTATTGTCTATGCTAGATACCATTGTAACAAACCCTCAGCTGTGAGGAGTTTTCGTTTCATGCTTCAGGCAATGGCAGTGTGCACTTTTCTTTGCTTGGTGATAGTGTACACAGTAAAATCTGCAGTTTTTGTGTTTTTTCAAGATCTCTGCTTGCTGTCCTTCCATAATAACCGTCCCTGTCTACCTTCTCTCCTGGTCATGAGACTGATCACACAGGTGCACCGCCCCTCACAGTCCAGTCATATAACGAGCTGGGCACCTGTGCATCCATCGCATGACCTGGCCTGTTTTTTTTTTACTACTGGGAGTGACAGCAAGCAGAGATATTGAAATCCATAAGTAATTCATACAGGTCAGGCAGCCCAGAAATTCTCTTTGTAAAATGCAGCCGCCCCTTATGATTATATCTGGTTCTAAAAAGCTTGGTGATGCGAACACCACGGACATGCTGAAACTGGGTCCGGAATACCCGATTATGGGCGGGCTTTACATAGGCCCCGCCCATTTGCAGTGCGAATTTTCCAGGACTATTTCTCTTTGGGACCATTGTCACTGAGCTTTCCCAGACCAGTTACAGTGATGCATAAATAGACCTGACAATCAGGAGTCTGGAAAAGCTGGGTGATAATGACAGCTATACTGACTGGCACTCAGCTTTCCCAGAAACAGACATAACTGGGAAAAAGCGTAATTTTTTCGGGTATGATTTTGCTGGGGCAGATGATGCAGGAGCCCAGTCAGACGTGTACGTCGGGTGACCGCTACTTTATCGGTGATATCACGGGACAGGTGCCAGGCGTCCCTGCCCCAGACACACGGCGTCCTCCGCCAGTGTCATTACCGCTTATCTGCTGCGCTGCCGCTCCGAAGGAGGAAAGCTAATATGTCGTCTTATAAATATTACATCGCTTCCTTAAAAGTGAGATACAGTAAATGAGCAGGTGGTGAAAAACAATCTGCAGCGGGCACACCGCTGCAAGAAGACGGGGCACGTGACTCGGGATTTATGGCGCTGTCCACAGGTATCCGACTACCCGGTCATTCTGTCTTTGGAGAACCACTGCAGCGTGGAGCAGCAAGACACTATGGCGCAACACCTGAAAAGCATTCTGGGAGAAAAGCTGGTGGTCAGCACTCTGGATGGACGGATTCCAGTGCAGCTACCTTCTCCTGAGGTAAGAGGGCAAGACTATCCTTCTAGAGGTCAACTGCCCCATGGAGAGGGAATGTAGGCTTTTGCAATTTTTTTTTTACGGCTCCAACGCTTCTTAAGTAATTCTGTAAATAGGCTTCATAAAAAAATAAATAAATCCCCTACCGCTTTGTGTATACAGCTCCTATGCATATCTATGTGTCTCCATGGTTACTAACCTCAGACTAACTGATTGTAGTCTGATTCAGCAGTGGTGTGTTAGTCTTTGATGATATGTAGGTTATCAAGAAGAGGAAGCAGAAGGATTGCAGTGATGTAAGGATGCAGGATCTGACTACACAGGGTTTGTTTGTAGTCTGTAACCATGGAAACATGTAGGTCTGCATACCTGCACGAAAAAAAACACAATAGGAATGTTTTTTTTTTAAATCAGTACTATTTATAAAGCTACTGCATGTTTTATTTTAGATGGACTGGAGCAAGACGCAACATGTTTGCAAAAGTCTACATACCCTTTAAAGGTTTTTTTTTTTTCTGGGATAATTAAAGGGATATTCAACAAATAAAGCCAAAACATATGCAGCCTTTGAATATTCTTTGTGCATCATTTCCTCATGATACTCAAGATCTTATCTTGAAGTTATTGAATGGGAAGCTTTATTGCTTATTTCCAGAGGATGTAAAGATTTCTTGGCGATATGATGCTCACCCGAGAGAGCCCAAAAGACCCATGCATGATTGGGGGGCCCTTATACAGATTATGCACTGAGCTCCAGAAGCTTCACCTCTGCACACAAGCATGTACTGTACCAACACGCTCTTCTCTTACACTTCCCATACTTTCCCCTGACTCTCTCACTGTACTTTCGCCAAACTCCCCCAACTTTCTCCATACTCTTCCCCTATTATCCCCATTTCCCTTAAACTTGCTACACACTCACTCCCTAATACACTCCATACTATTCCCCTATGCTCTCTAACCTCTCCTCAACTCTCCCAATCATCTTCCCTTGCTCTGTTCATACAGTAATACTTTCCCCATACTCTCTCCTACTCTTCATACTCTCCCTGTACTTCCTTCCCCAACTTCCTCCATACTTTCACATCTGCTCTAATACTTCCCCCATACTCTTCATACTCTCTCTTCAACTCTTTACACTATCCCCATACTATTCCCCTACACTCTCTAAACTCTCCCAATGCTCTTCCCTTACTCTGTTCAAATATTCTAATACTTTCCCCATACTCCCAATTTTCTTCATAATCTCCCCTACTCTTCATACTTTCCCTGTACTCCCTCCATAATTTCACATCTACTCTATTACTTCCCCCATACTCTTCATACTCTCCCTGTATGCTCTACCTTCAACTCTCTACACCATCCCCATACTAGTCCCCTACTCTCTAAACTCTCCCAATGCTCTTCCCTTACTCTGTTCATACTCTAATATTTTCCCCATACTCCCAACTTTCACCATACTCTCCCTGTACTCCCTCCATAATTTCACATCTAATCTATTACTTCCCCTATACTCTTTCCTACTCTTCATACTCTCCCTGCATGCTCTCCCTTCAACTCTCTATACTATCCCCATACTATTCCCCTACACTCTCTAAATTCTCCTAACACTCCCCCCTCAACTCTCACAATATTCCTCCCTTACTCTGTTCATACTCTAATACTTTCTCCATACTCTCCCCTGTACTCTATACTCTCCCCATACTCAGGAATTACGAGGAAAAATCATCATAAAAGGAAAGAAGATTGGGAGGTTGGAGGACAGTTTAGGTGAACCCTCTGAAGAATCTTACATGGGAGAAATCTCAGAGGAAGAAGATGGAGGTGACGTGGATGAGGAGAACATCCGCAATGAAGATAAAAAGAGATCCAAGGCAGGTTCTATGTTCTTGATCTGTTGAGGGGTGTAGAACAAGGTCTTTCAATAAACATCTTAAAGGGGTTCTCCTCTTCAGACAAAGCCCTATTGTTAGAAGGGTGCCTCGACAATAGGTTGTTCTCATCTGTAATCTGTGGGGGAAACTACCAATGTTTTTCCTGTAGGGCCACCACAAGAGAAATGGAGCTCTACACTGTGACTATTCATATCAATGGGTTATCTGTGTAATACAGGCCGGGTTCTACAGCAAGAGACGTCCTTTATAACTGCTCTTCACTCTGCCCAAGAGGTGGAGATCCTGATGTTCGGACCCTTCAATTAACTCAAAATTCCCTATTAGGGCTTATGAAAATGGGTTTTAGAAACTGAACGACCCCCTTTAATGGGGTTATCCCATGAATAATGTAAACAATGAAAATCAGACATCATATAGCACATGACAATCTCTTTCTAACAAAGCTAGAATCAGCCCTGTACCTCACATGGATCCACACATCTCCCCATTCATTGCTCTGCTAGATTTATATCAAGCTGGCAGCTCAGGGGAGTGTCATTTCTGCTGCAGCTCAGGGGTGTGTCCATGCTCTCCCTATCACAGCTCAGGGGGCATGTACATGATCTCCCTATCACAGCTCAGGAGGCGTGTCCATGCTCTCCCTATAACAGCTCAGGAGGCAGTTGAAGGATGAAACTGAGCATGTGTGGCCATCTCAGTGAGCAGGACAAAGAAATAAGAAGTTAAGTGGCGCCATGCAGATACATTTTATTGAAAAACTAAGTAGCTGTAAAAAAATTTTTAATTACTTGCAATTATAAAAGTATTCAGATCCAGTAGCTGGTTTGTACAATGTAAAATATTTTTCGTGGGACAACCCCTTTAAAGAACTTCATTTAGGTTTGGATGCAATTTCAGCTATTTCATATAACATATAAGTATTTAAATTCTACATTTTTTTTTTGTCAGAAGTCCAAGGATCGCCTCTCTCAGGAATTATCTGACTGCATTATCTACTGTAAGAGCGTCCCCTTCGAGAGCTTCAAGCATTCCAGGATCCACTACAAGCTCTATGAGATGTCTTCCTTCACAGAGTATAAAGCCAGGAAACTCGTGAAAGAACCAGGTGACCTTTCAATGGATGATAGGATTTATAGTTCAAAGGCTCCTAAGAACTTGCATTGGATAGCTGTATCGGCTGAAGGTATTACTAGAACCACCCTGAGGAGAATAGTCCCAGCTTACGACCTGGGTTCACATGAAGCTGCCACACTGAGATTTTGCCACCGTTTTCAACAATCGTGGCAAAGCTGCAATATTTTGACAGTGGTTTAGGAAAGCCACACTGCGAGCTCGGCCATAAAGATCATAGATGTTATCTTTTGGCATCTATTTGTGAATTTGTAGAAGTCTCAGCCTTTGTATTTTGGGACTCTTGTTTTCTTTTAGGGAATGAATTTGTCCGACACAACGCCTGGCAACTGACGCGAGTTTACCCCACAGGTCTTCGGACAGACTCCTCCAATTATAACCCCCAAGACATGTGGAATGTGGGATGTCAAATGGGTAAAGTTTTATTCAAGGATTTACTGAGTCTACTCAGATTGTGTATGCAAATTTACCCCAAATGCAATACTATAATACTGCCCTGCTATGTACAGAAACAAAAACTACTATACTATACTACTATAATACTGCTCCTTTGTACAACAATATAACTACTATAATACTGCTCCTATGTACAAGAATATAACTACTATAATACTGCTCCTATGTACAAGAATATAACTACTATAATACTGCCTCCTATGTACAAGAATATAACTACTATAATACTGCCTCCTATGTACAAGAATATAACTACTATAATACTGCTCCTA
Source organism: Rhinella marina (assembly GCA_900303285.1). Taxonomy (NCBI): domain Eukaryota; kingdom Metazoa; phylum Chordata; class Amphibia; order Anura; family Bufonidae; genus Rhinella; species Rhinella marina. The sequence goes on from ONZH01024963.1 coordinate 242,140, forward strand.
TGTACAAGAATATAACTACTATAATACTGCTCCTATGTACAAGAATATAACTACTATAATACTGCCTCCTATGTACAAGAATATAACTACTATAATACTGCTCCTATGTACAAGAATATAACTACTATAATACTGCTCCTATGTACAAGAATATAACTACTATAATACTGCTCCTATGTACAAGAATATAACTACTATAATACTGCTCCTATGTACAAGAATATAACTACTATAATACTGCTCCTATGTACAAGAATATAACTACTATAATACTGCCTCCTATGTACAAGAATATAACTACTATAATACTGCTCCTATGTACAAGAATATAACTACTATAATACTGCCTCCTATGTACAAGAATATAACTACTATAATACTGCCTCCTATGTACAAGAATATAACTACTATAATACTGCTCCTATGTACAAGAATATAACTACTATAATACTGCTCCTATGTACAAGAATATAACTACTATAATACTGCTCCTATGTACAAGAAATATAACTACTATAATACTGCTCCTATGTACAAGAATATAACTACTATTAATACTGCCTCCTATGTACAAGAATATAACTACTATAATACTGCTCCTATGTACAAGAATATAAACTACTATAATACTGCTCCTATGTACAAGAATATAACTACTATAATACTGCCTCCTATGTACAAGAATATATAACTACTATAATACTGCCTCCTATGTACAAGAATATAACTACTATAATACTGCCTCCTATGTACAAGAATATAACTACTATAATACTGCTCCTATGTACAAGAATATAACTACTATAATACTGCTCCTATGTACAAGAATATAACTACTATAATACTGCCTCCTATGTACAAGAATATAACTACTATAATACTGCTCCTATGTACAAGAATATAACTACTATAATACTGCTTCCTATGTACAAGAATATAACTACTATAATACTGCTCCTATGTACAAGAATATAACTACTATAATACTGCCTCCTATGTACAAGAATATAACTACTATAATACTGCTCCTATGTACAAGAATATAACTACTATAAATACTGCTCCTATGTACAAGAATATAACTACTATAATACTGCCTCCTACAGTATGTACAAGAATATAACTACTATAATACTGCTCCTATGTACAAGAATATAACTACTATAATACTGCTCCTATGTACAAGAATATAACTACTATAATACTGCCTCCTATGTACAAGAATATAACTACTATAATACTGCTCCTATGTACAAGAATATAACTACTATAATACTGCTCCTATGTACAAGAATATAACTACTATAATACTGCTCCTATGTACAAGAATATAACTACTATAATACTGCTCCTATGGATGTGGCTATAAACTGCAGATGCTTTTTGTTTAAATAGGAAATTGGAGATATAATTTGCTTCAACTGAACAGGAGACATTGCAGTGCAGTTATAGGTCATGTTGTTTGCGGGGTAGTAATGGACTCCCATCACTAATATCCCTTCCTGTTCTCTGCTTTTTCTTCTTAGTGGCCCTCAATTTCCAGACAGCAGGAGTAGAGATGGATCTTAACGATGGACTCTTCCAACAAAACGGACGTTGCGGTTATGTTCTGAAGCCTTTGTTTATGAGACACGTGGATACCAATTTTAACCCTGATCTGCCACAAGACACTGCAGGCTACTCACCTGTCAGCCTATCCATACAGGTAATATATATCTGTCAAATTATTCAGGGGATGTATTAATCCAGTGAACCAGCAAAGCTCATTATACTATATATATATATATATATATAAAACTTATACCAGCTGTACATATATAATTATATACAGGAGATACCCAGGTTATACCAGCATGCTCCATATCACTATATACAGAAGATGTATAACTTATACCAGCTGTACATATATAATTATATACAGGAGATACCCAGGTTATACCAGCATGGTCCATATCACTATATACAAGAAGATGTATAACTTATACCAGCTGTACATATATAATTATATACAGGAGATACCCAGGTTTATACCAGCATGCTCCATATCACTATATAACAAGAAGATGTATAACTTTATACCAGCTGTATATATATAATTATATACAGGAGATACCCAGGTTATACCAGCTGTACATATATAATTATATACAGGAGATACCCAGGTTATACCAGCATGCTCCATATCACTATATACAAGAAGATGTATAACTTATACCAGCTGTACATATATAATTATATACAGGAGATACCCAGGTTATACCAGCATGCTCCATATCACTATATACAGAAGATGTTATAACTTATACCAGCTGTACATATATAATTATACACAGGAGATACCCAGGTTATACCAGCATGCTCCATATCACTATATACAGAAGATGTATAACTTATACCAGCTGTACATATATAATTATATACAGGAGATACCCAGGTTATACCAGCATGCTCCATATCACTATATACAGAAGATGTATAACTTATACCAGCTGTACATATATAATTATATACAGGAGATACCCAGGTTATACCAGCATGGTCCATATCACTATATACAAGAAGATGTATAACTTATACCAGCTGTACATATATAATTATATACAGGAGATACCCAGGTTATACCAGCATGCTCCATATCACTATATACAAGAAGATGTATAACTTATACCAGCTGTACATATATAATATATACAGGAGATACCCAGGTTATACCAGCATGCTCCATATCACTATATACAGAAGATGTATAACTTATACCAGCTGTACATATATAATTATATACAGGAGATACCCAGTTATACCAGCATGCTCCATATCACTATATACAGAAGATGTATAACTTATACCAGCTGTACATATATAATTATATACAGGAGATACCCAGGTTATACCAGCATGCTCCATATCACTGTATACAAGAAGATGTATAACTTATACCAGCTGTACATATATAATTATATACAGGAGATACCCAGGTTATACCAGCATGCTCTATATCACTATATACAAGAAGATGTATAACTTATACCAGCATGCTCCATATCTCCATATAACCAGGTTATACCATTATATTGTCTCTATCCCCCTTGCTCACGTTGTAGACTTATTGCGGTATTATATATTGTGTAGGTGATCAGTGCTCAGCAACTGCCCAAGGATGAGAACAGTAAAGAGCGCTCCATCATAGATCCTCTGGTTCGAGTGGAAATATTTGGGGTTCCCATTGACCAATCACGGCAGGAGACCAAGTACATAGAGAATAATGGTAAGCTGTAGGACATCCTGTTATCTTTACACCATGGACAGCAGGTACTGCGGTAATATTATTTGATGTCCCACAAAGCAAAAGCCCAAACACATCAGGGGTCTTAGTTCATACACATGGCCTGGCATTGTAAGGGCTCTTTCAGACGAGCGTATACTGACGGCATTATTTCAGTATGATTCTGTAGCAGTAAGGTCATGCAGAGACACACAGCATTATAAATCCGTACAATGCTGTGCACTCCTGATAAATGAGCAGCGTTCATAGCGGGGAATCACACTCACACACGAAGCGAGATTCCAGCACAGGAGGCGCTTGTCTCGAAGAGTCCTAAGGGTGCGGTCTTGCCGTGATCATGCTGCAGTTGAGGAATGCATGCACTTACCGCATGTCTAATCCTGCTTTTATGGTGCGTTTTTTGCCTGCGTTGATTTATGGACTGGTGTTTAAACTGTTAAAAATGTGGTAAAATATGTAATAAATATACCGCAAGAGGATGATCAACTGAATAGCCAATGCGGTCAGGCACTGCAACCGGGTGGGCATGTTTTATGTACGACTGGTGCAGTCACCACGACTTGGGAAATGAGATGCTGCGGTTCTTTATTGTAGAATGACCCCGCTGTGCGGTCGTACCCCAAGCACCATTTAGAAGAAGATAACCTAAGCATCTTTTCACAAGTACTTGATGAAAAATCTCATCCCATTTTGTGTAAACAGGTCCTGTCCAGATAAATGTGTCTCCATGGTTACAGACTACAAACCCTTTGTAGTCAGACCCTGAAGTCATACTATAGTGTCTTCCAACTGCCCCCTATTTTACTGTCTGTTAGGATGTAGCAAAGTCACAGTCCGGTCAGTAAACCCCAAAGCTGCTGCCACCCTTCCAAAACCACTCCGGGCAGTATAAAACTAAGGCTACCCCTGAGTATTCACCGGCTTGGCTGCTAGGGACCCAGGATACGTCTGCGGATCTGATAGCAGAATACTGGTGCGGGCACACAAGTAGCCGACCTGCCAGGATGACCAGGGAGGTACAAAAACAAGAAGACCTGGAAAAGATATACACAGTAAATGCAGAGCACAAAGGGTTAATCCAGAGGAGATCCAGGTCAGTTACCAGGACTGTCGATATAAACAGGAGTGAGATCTCCAGAAACATCAGCGTGAGGTCCCATAGCCTGGAATACTGACTGAAATCTCAGGAACGGTTGATAGGAGACAGCTGTCTTAAAGGAGTTTTCCAAGACTTTTGTACTGATTGATCAGGGTCTGACACCCGGTACCCCCGGGGATCAGCTTTTTGAGAAGGCATTGGTGCTTGCAGCGGCCTAGGCTGCGTGACAACATGTTCGTCAGTCACATGGTCTAGGCGCATTTCTGCCCCACTGAAGTGAATGGGGATGAGCGCAATACCAAGCATGGCCACTATACAATGTACAGCGCTGTGCTTGGTGAGCTGGGAGAAGGCCGCAGCGCTCAGAGGAGCACAGGTGTCTTCTGAAACAGCTGATCGGTGGGGGTCCCAAGTGTCGGGCCCCCACCGATCACATACTGATGACCTACCCCGAGCATAGATCATCAGTTGTAAAGACTCGGAAAACCCTTTTAAATACCCCCCCCACACACACACACACACACCCCTCTTTGCTGTGGGATTGGACATAGAGGTAGAAACCTGACTGGCTTGGTTTCCAGTCACTCTAACAAGTCCAGCAGCCGGGACTTGTCTGATAGACATATTAAGGGTCCATTCACACGTCCGTAAATATTTTGCGGTCCGCAAATTGAGGATACCGGCCGAGTGAGTTCTGCATTTTGCGGCCTGCACATGGCCTGCCCTATGATAGAAATGCCTATTCTTGTCTGAGATTGCTGACAAGAATAGCACATGTTCTATCTCCTATGCAAGACCGCAGAACGGAACTACAGTACAAATACGGACAGTCCGCATCTTTTGGAGCCCCTTTGAAATGAATGGGTCCGCACCCGTTCCGCAAAATTGCAGAAAGGATGCAGACCCAGAACTACAGATGTATGAATGGACCCTAACACAGGAATTCACAGAGCTGTGACATGAACTCCTGACACTGCCTGTAGGGTCAGAATAGAGGAGGAACATCTGACGGCAGGATCAGACTACAATCTGCGATTGTGTGTAGTCTGTAACCATGGAGACACAAGTCTGCATTTGAACTGTTTATAGATAATAGTAAGATTTTTTTTCTTTTTTTATTAAGTCCATTTGCAAAGTTGGTTTATTTTAGATGCGTTTAGAAAACCTTACAGAAATCAATGGACAAGCCGTAATTGCACTCCACGTGTACGCAGCGACTTCTCTGCGCGCTCTCTGCGTGCATTCACTATTTATAGCATCTTCTAGTAAACAGCTGACGTCCCGGCCTCCTAGTGAATTGGTAGGCTGCAGATCTCATGAATATTTCACGTGGCCGTGCATAGGCGAGAGGTAACCGCACACCAACGCCTGTCCTTCCATCTAAAGGGTTTAACCCCATGTGGTACGAGACACTGCAATTCAAGATCCACATCCCTGAGCTGGCCCTGGTGAGGTTCATGGTGGAAGACTACGACAAGACCACGAGGAACGATTTCATCGGACAGTATACCCTCCCGTTCAGGAGCATCAAGTCAGGTGAGCGCCCGATGTCTCTGACCTATAAGCATTCTGACTGGAAGCCCTGGGGTCATCAGCTTCAAATATCGGGCACCTCGGAGACGACATATGGGATGACCTTGGAGATGACCTTGTGATCTAGAAGGGGGTGAGGATCAGAGCTTGGTTACCCTGGGTCTGTGGTGGCTAACCTCCGGCACTCCAGCTGTGGTAAAACTACGACTGCCGAGATGCACACTTGCTTGGCTGTTCTCAGAACTCTATAGAAATGAATAGAGCATGCTGGGAGTTGTAGTTTTACCACAGCTGGAGCGCCGGAGGTTAGCCATCACTGCAGCCTGGGCTGACCATCTAACCACAAATTTGTCCACGTGTATCCTATAGCAATCGTAAATTCATGCATATGGTGAGGTAGCTCCGCCCATCGGTACAAATTAGGGTGAATTTAGAGGTTCCTGCACCCCCTTCTTATATATATTCCTGGCTGGGTGGGGAACGGGCTCCCAGGGTGTTGGCACCAAATTTTGGTTGATACTACTGAAATGCTATAGCTTTCTCCTATATTAAAGGGGTTGTCCAGGAATAGAAAAACATGGCTCCCTACTTCCAGAAACAGCACCACACCATAGGTTGAATATGGTATAGCCGCTTAACCCCATTCACTTCAGTGTTGCTGAGATGTGATACCAGACACAACCTATGGACAGGTGTGCTGCTGTTTTTGGAAGAAGGCAGCCATGTTTTTTCTTAAATCCTAGCCAACCACCTGTTTTGCCCGAGTCCAGTGTGAAAAGTAGCTAACTGGAGGGGGGAGGGCTGCTTTAGATGGTGATATCTCTTGAATGATAGCAGCTAGAAACATGCAACAGGTCTTGTTTGAAAGCCAGGCTTTCATACAAGACCAAAATGACAGAAACAGAGGAGAAATCACTGTTAGAAATTAAGTCGGGAATAATCGCGGGTAAAACCTGTTTTTACTTTCACTTTCAGCTGCATTTACGGCATCCCGATTTCTATCAGTGATATCTTCCTCTGTCCTGAACATATTGATGTCATTCTGTATTGTCCGAAATCCTGGAATGTCTGCTTTCAAACAAGACCAGTTGCATGTTTCTAGGTGCTACCATTCAGGAGGTAGCAGCATCTAAAGCAGCCCTCCCCCCTCCAGGTAGCTACTTTTCCCACTGCTCGGAAAACAGTTAGGGGGTTAACGGCTGAGGTTGCAAATATATACGTCTTTGGAAGATGAAAGCTGTTTAGCTCCACCCCACTGTCAGCCATGTGACCTACCAGCTCAGTTGTAACAATGTAACTATCCCCTGACCTCCCACGATGCACTGCTCTCTGGTCACAGGAAACCATCAGAATTCTGAATTTACAGAAGAAAACATCTTTTAACTCAAATTCAGTACAAGATGGATGAAACAAAGGATTGACAAAGTTACCCAAAATTTGATGTAGAATCCAGCTGTGAAATGTTGTAAGGTTTTAGTGAAAAGTGGAGATGTCCTTTAAATCTTATAAAGCTCCTGGGCCCCAGTGTATGCTTTGTAATAGACTACCCCCAAAGTATTGGTCTCATCATAGGGGAAAGAAGGACTTTTTAGGCTCCAGAACCAAGATGCGACCACAACCTCTGCACCCGCTATAGATATACTCCTACATATAGACCGGCTTACAATTCCTGATGTCCCTATGGTTTATCCTTTAGGCCCTTCCCGCTATTTTCACATCTCAGCCTATCCTTAGGTATAGCGGTAGAATATGTGCTTGTATATTTCCAATTCTGGTGAAGCTCCTCCACATACATTGCTTTTTTGTCTTCTCCACAGGTTACCGCCACATCCACCTCCTTTCCAAGGACGGCACTAAAATCCCACCAGCCTCGCTGTTTGTTTACATCCGTATAACAGACACCGCTAATCCAGCGCAGGACACAGGGGGTTAATGGATATGGCCACCACTCGTATGTCCAGTGACGGTCCTGAAGCTTGGCCTTACTGCTGTTATTACCGCTATATTTTGCACTCCCCCTCAGAACGCTATGTTGTATATACTTGTACATTGCGTTACTTTTTTATGTATTTAATGTACAGAGGTGTACTTGGTGCTATTCTATTGAACATGTTATGTTGCTGATTAATCTATGAAGATAGTGTTACCGCTGGACCGCGGCGCTGCCCCCTGCAGCATGAACAGTGTTAGCCATCTTGCAATATGACCTCCATTAATGGGGTTGCTTGGTCTCCAGATTGTGGGGCCCCCTGGGGGGGGGGGGAATAGTCAATGGCAGGGACCAAACATGATCAGACGGGATCCTTAATGTCAATGGATATTTACGTAAATGATTGCAAAGGATCCATGGACTTCAGTCAGTGCTGGAGACCCAATTAAAGGACCCCCCGTATTAGCTCAAGGTGCCCTAATAGGGCATTTATCAATGGGACATCTCACCCAGAAAACCCCTTTAATGGAGGAACGTTGCGCAAAACCACCGTGAAGTATTAAACACTATTTTAGACGTGTGTATCTGCCCTCTGCAGACTGAACTCTCTATGTACTGTGCTGTCAGCGGAAGGATGGGCGACACTTTCCATAAGGCTGGGTCCACGCAGCCACTTCTGTCGGGGCATTGCAGTACAAGGTTGTATGTTGTCATAGCCACAATGCAAAAGCCTTGCATCACAGCCATCAGCTTAAAGGGGTAGTCCGCAGGGGCTGTAAACTGATAAAATGGTTCCGTTCTTTATGTTAGAAGTACCCCCCACAATACACTGAGAAAACCAGCAAGTAAGAACCCGCAGAGCCACCACAATTCTTACTGAAATCAGCAGGTTGCCCGTGTAATACATGGATATGCTGGGTCCTCCAGAGCAAATGACACGCTCTGTAGACGGTCTTGCCTCATAATAATGTTATGATTAATCGTTTAATATACCCATCGTTCAAGGCTCCAAATCTTGTGCATTTATAAAGCTTAGTATTTTGGCTACCTCCAGCCACCACTAGGGGGAGCACTGAACTTGCTGCTTACGGTCTTATTATTGATTTCAATGTATACAGTTCTGAGCTCCCCCTAGTGGTGGCTGGAGGCGGCAGACAGATCTCTATTATTTTTAAAGTGGGTTGTTCTGCTGAACATAGAAGAGCTCCTCTATAGAAATGTAGGTAACACCCGCCCATCTGTGCAAAATTATTATTCATTAAAGCACCATTCATTCCATGATGCTGTACATATAAAAAGGGGTATACAAACAGTACATAATGCAAAACAATTTCACTAAGCATAAACAAGACAGGTTACAAGCTGGTACAGAAGGAGAAAGGACCCGCCCCCGAGGGCTTACAATCTTAAAAGGTCTTCGGTGGAACCCCCTAAATGCCGGCTTACATTCTGGCGACCAGAGCAGGGGCGTGTCCTTTCTGTCAGGGCCTGCCGTTTTGCATGGTGCTGGCTGTGAGGCAATGCTTCTGTCAGTAGGGCTGCGATGGGATGCGATGCTGCCCCGCCGTCACCATGTAGCCTTATCCTAAGATTTATTTTTGTAGATCCAGAACTTTGGATTCAGGAATCATTCTCTGTAGGAATTAATGTTCTCGTGTATGAAGTGAATAGACGTTAGGGTTGCATTCAGTGACTATGTGAGCTGCTGGAGCTGGATCGTACGTCCACCATGATATAGGTGACACCTATACTTGTGACCAGGTCTCTGCTCCTCCAGGGGCCTATAGTCCATTGCTATACAGTGGGGTGAATGGCACCCCGAATTAGCCATATACTGTAATCAACTGTCGGACATATCTGTGCTTTATCCTGATTTGTGGGTGGAGTCATTGGGTATTGGATGCTGCCATTTTTAAAGGGGTTATCCCACGACTAATGTAAAAAATGAAAATCAGACATCATATAGGACATGGTGACCTCTTTCTAACAAAGCCAGAACCAGCCCTGTACCTCACATGGATCCAGAGATCTCCACATTAATTGCTCTGCTAGATTTATATCAGGCTGACAGCTCAAGGGGAGTGTCTTCTCTGCTGCAGCTCAGGGGGCATGTCTCAGCTCTCCCTATCACAGCTCAGTAGGCGTGTCTCAGCTCTCCCTATCACAGCTCAGGGGGCGTGTCCATGTTATCAGAACTCAGGAGACAGTTGAAGGATGAAACTGAGCATGTGCGGCCTTCTCAGTGAGCAGGACAAAGAAATAAGAGAAAGTACAAACAGCAGGTGGCGCTATACAGATACATTTCAGTGAATAACTCAGTGGCTATGCTAAATTTAATAACAAGCAATTACAAAAGTATTCAGATCCAGGTGCTGGTTTGAAAACTGTAGAATATTTTTCATGGGACAACCCCTTTAAGGATTGTCCCCCAAATCTTCCCAGACCTTTGATCCATCCCATCCTATGCATCATACACTCACTAGGTCTTATATTTGTAATACTATATGTAACGGGCCCCCGGACCAACCTCTGACTTCATTTTTATAACTTTTTAGCTTGACCGCAGAAACCACCACAGCATGATGGTTCATTATACACATTATCCAGCCTCAAGAAGCAATTCCAGTCCCGTAGGCCACCTCTAGGGGGCAGTATGGTAGCAGTTACATTCTAGCCCTTAGGGGGGCAGTACTGCTTTGTCTTCCAGAACAATATATGGGTTCGTAAAGTGACAGCCACATTTCAGGACCAGAAGTGTACTCGGAGTCGCTTTTGCTCCCCCTTCCCTCACTTGCATACAACATGCATTACCCAGCAGGGGGCGACAATGTGCAAAGTTCATCCAGGAATAAACATGGCCAATGTCAGGGTAGATCAGGATCGGGCACGTTGCATTTCAGCATGTAGAAGCAGCTTTCTTCCATCTCCTAATTCAGGAGACATGCATGCTTGTCTGAACCAGGATGCATGTGTTTGGAGAAGTCAGAAGAGATAGCTGTCAGCAATCTAATATGTATGGCTGGCCTAATGAAAATCTATATGCTCTGGGACTGGAAATGCCCTTTAACTCTTGCCCTCCCCTTCCTCCTATACCCACCGCTATGTAGCAGTATAGTTAATGATTAATATACTCTCATACCAATATCTCAGACAAGCAACGAATGTCGGCAATTGCTGCAAATGAAGTGAGCTTTGCATGTTTGGCATGCTGCTCCCCTCGGGCTCTGTCTAAATCAGGGATCGGAAACCTCCAGCATTAGAGCTCTTGAGAAACTACAACTCCCAGCATCCACATTTGGTCACCTGCTCATAGGTGAATGGAGCATGCTGGGAGTTGTAGTTTCACTGGAGGTTGCTGACCCCCGTCCTGAAAGCAAATTGTGGGAAACGAAATGCATCTTGTGTAACATTGTCTTTCCACTTGGCCATAGGATATTTTCAAATAAAGCACCTTCTTCAGGTTGGCGCCGTCTATGTGTGTGAGCCCTTCTTCAAACAATAAGTAATTACTTTGTAGGCTGGAGCTTCCATTGAATGGGAATCCAAAAAGCAGCAGTTTGCACTGGTCGTGTGGGCCGTCATGTGGGGGTTTCCACTCCAGGGAGGCACTAAAAGCACAGACCCGGAGTAAGAAAATAGATTAACTGTATTGCGGTTTTTCACAGCGGTACTATATTTCCCGTCTCCAGATAGGGACCAAATACAGAGGCGGATTATTGTTGGGTCCACTGGTTTCAATAGACAGGGCGCGGTACCACGAGAGAGGACAGGGTGACGAGCTGCATCCATACGGACATGAAATCATATGCTTACTGAGCGAAGGCGGCTTACCGTACGTCAGGCGTGGAGACAGAGGAAGCAGAGCACTGAAAAGTCCTGAAAAAATACACATTAATATACATTATATATAGATATAATAAAAGACAAAAATACAGTGTTCAGATAGTAAAAAAGCATCCAGATAATGCCGCTGTGTGCCCAGGTAGTGCCATGTTTCCCAGATACATCACTCTTTTGTAACTAAACTTTTGCTTCTTGTGGTTGTTTTATTGTATAGTATAAAAACGTACAATGTATCAGATCCACATGATATATTACATATAGGAAATAACACATCGCCCAGATAGCTCCACCCAGTGCCCAGATAGTGCCATATGTTACCCAGATCAATAGCGCTCCTGTAACTCACCTGCTTTTGCTTCATGTGGTTGTTTTATTGTATAGTATAAAAACATAGAATGTATCAGATACACATTATACAGGGGGGGCCATTTCTATGGATACACCTAAATAACATGGGAATGGTTGGTGATATTAACTTCCTGTTTGTGGCACATTAGTATATGGGAGGGGGGAAACTTTTCAAGATGGGTGGTGACCATGGCGGCCATTTTGAAGTCGGCCATTTTGGATCCAACTTTAGTATTTTCAATGGGAAGAGGGTCATGTGACACATCAAACTTATTGAGAATTTCACAAGAAAAACAATGTTGTGCTTGGTTGTAATGTAACTTTATTCTTTCATGAGTTATTTACAAGTTTCTGACCACTTATAAAATGTGTTCAAAGTGCTGCCTGTTGTGTTGGATTGTCAATGCAGCCCTCTTCTCGCACTCTTCACACTGATAGCAACACCGCAGAAGAAATGCTAGCACAGGCTTCCAGTATCTGCACATCTCGTATCTTCACAGCATAGACAATTGCCTTCAGATGACCCCAAAGATAAAAGTCTAATGCCCCTTTCACACGAGCGGGAGACTCGCATGTCTCCCGCAACGCATCTACAGGGCTGAACTCTGGCACTGACAGGGATCGCATATCCCAGTCAGTGCCGGAGTCCAGCCCTGTAGATGCGTTGCGGGAGACATGCGAGTCTCCCGCTCGTGTGAAAGGGGCATAAGGGGGTCAGATCGGAGACCTTGGGGGCCATTCAACTGCTACATGATGATGTGTTTCCCGCTTTATGCACTGAAGCTGGCACGTTCCCTGAGTTTTTCCAGCAAGATGGTGACCACCACATTATGGGTGTCAGGTCCGAGCATTCCTAGATGAACAGTTTCCTGGAAAGTGGATTGGTCGTCGTGGGCCAGTTGAATGGCCCCCAAGGTCTCCCGATCTGACCCCCTTAGACTTATCTTTGGGGGTCATCTGAAGGCACCCTGTATATTAAATATAAAAAAATAAAACATTGCCCAGATAGTTCCACCCAGTGCCCAGATAGTGCCATATGTTTCCCAGATACATCGCTCTCTTGTAACTCACCTGCTTTTGCATTTTGTGGCTCCCACTGTTCGCGTGTGTACTATACAGTATTGAAAAAAATACACATTATTACAGTATATATAACCTATAGAGAAGAAAAGACTACAGCAATCAGATAATGGCACCCCAGTGCCCAGATAGTGCCATACGTTACCCAGATAAATAGCTCTCTTGTAAGTTCCCTGCTTTGTGTGGCTGCCTCATTGTCAGGTGGAGTAATGTATAATGATGTACATTTTTATCAAAGTTTTGAAAAAACTACACCTTATTATATATTACATAAAAAGATATGCTCTGATATGACAGCCTCCAGATGATGTTACCTAGTGCCCAGATAATGCCATACATTACCTTGCTTCGTGTGGCTGGCTTACTGTTGGGGTGTATAATATAATAATATATGATGTGCAAAAAAAAAAAATAGCTAACTGGAGGGGGATGGGCTGCTTTAGATGCTGCTACCTCCTGACATGCAACTGGTCTTGTCTGAAAGAAGACATTCCAAGCTTTCAGACAATATCAGAAAGACAGCAATATGTTCAGGACGGGGGAAGATATTACTGTTAGAAATCGGGATGCTGTTAATGCAGCTGAAAGGGAAAGTATAAACAGTTTTCACTCGCGATTATTCCTGACTTGATTTCTAACAGTGATTTCTCCTCTGTTGCTTGGACTTTAGCTTTCATTTTGCATGAAAGCCTGGGCTGTCAGCTTTCAAAGAAGACCAGTTGCATATTTCTAGGTAATACCATTGAGGAGAGATCACCATCTAAATCAGCCCCCTCCAGTTAGCTACTTTTCACACTCCCCGAGCTGGACTCGAGAAAAACAGTTGGTAGGTGGTTAATGTGTCATTATAGATATATATATATTCTTAAGGATATAACACATATAGGACATAACATAAAGAAAGGGCCCAGATAGTGCCATATGTTACCCAGATACATAGACGTCTTAAAATTCACTGACTTTTGCATTTTATGCGGCTCTCACTGTTCGGATGTGTAATATAGCTTTTATAAAATACACATTATTACGGTATATATTACATATAGAGAAGAAAAGACTACAGCACTCAGATAACGGCACCCAGTGACCAGATAGTGCCATATATAACCCAGATAAATGACTGTGAACCTCTTCCAGCCTGTGTATAGTGCAGTCTACGGGCTGATGAGATGATGGAATTGTCCCGGGGGATATAGGGAGACATCTTTGTAGTGGATGCCGGCACCAGGGACACACGAGGAAGTAAATATCAGCGCCACGTGTTTCTGTTACGTCCTGGCTATAGACGGCTTCAGGAGGAACATGAGAGAACACAGCAATATTTTATATCTCTACTTTTTATTACTTTTTTCCCCTGGGGATCCTCCAAAAAATACTGCCAGTCAAATATTAAAATCCGTGGCGGCATCGTGGGGACGTCACCTTCCATTTTATTTTAACTTACATTATTTACAAAACAGTTTATCATCGGACAAGTAGAAGGCAAATCAATACTGTTTCATGTGCAAGTCAAAAAAATAAAAATCTAAACCCTCCTCCTCCCCCCATTAATAAATTAGACATAATACACACAAGGACGTGATATCAGAAGCTGCACGGATTGTTAGGAAGTAGAATAAAAACTGAGGAACTATGAGCTCAAGACCCTAAGAGGGAGGAGAGTCCAATGCCTCAATATGGAGGCACACGGCTGCTTAAGGGGGTTGTCCGAGTTATGAAAAAAATATATAGCACTGAAATCTGCAAAAAATCTATATTTCCTCATTTCTCTTCTGGCCTTTGTTTACCTACAGTAATAACAATCTCTGCCCCTCCCCCTTCCTGCTCTGCAAAGGGAGTGCATACAAGTGCTGCCCTGAGTGACATGTCTGCCTGCTGGGATACTCAGCAGCATGTTGTATGTGTAGGACTACAAGTCCCAGCTCTACAATGACACTTCTGATACACACAGGAACTTCCCCCTACCTGCTCTGCATATCTTCTCTAGTCTGTCAGCCCCTGTGCTCAGCATTTGTCTCCTCACTGCCTGCAGTGTAAAGCCTTGAGCCCTCAGTGTGTTCTGGCTGAAGGGGTTAATGTTTTATCTGAAGGAATCCAGGCAGAGACCAGCCGGGAAGTGCAGGGGGGGCGTGGCCAGCACAGTGACCAGTGTAGGGGGCGTGGCCAGTGACGTCTCGTGTACAGACTGTTATCTGATCTCTGAGGCTTGTGCAGGAAACATCACAGAGCAGGGAGATAAGCTGACATCACAGGTCATGTGACCCTCAGTGAAATCTGAGAAACCAGCAGCTTTAGAATCACAAAGTATATGGGAAAGTTGTTATATTTGACAAGTTAGTAACATACAAAGAGCAAAAAATAACTCGGGATAACCCCTTTAAGGAGCAATCACCTTTATCAATAAGCAACCATTTGGGGAATTTTACAGGTGATTCTAGGATTTTTCCAGGTGAGGAGTTACTCCATATTGCACCCCTCCCCCAGCCACTTAAAGGGATTGTCCTCACAAGCCTACACTTGTTCAGTAGCTGCTTCCCTCAATAATCCTAACGTTAGGGTCTTCCTGCAGGCAGAAGGAAGAATATGAATACAGTCTGACAGTGGTAGCCATACCCTTGTAATCCTGGAAGCCCCTAAATGGGTTCAGCCCAACAGTGTGGCTGGCTGCATGGGGCCAATGGCCACGCAATTTCACAGTAAAATCGTGCAGCCATTGACACCCGTAGGTGGCCAAGCAGCCAGCCACACCGCTAGACTGTACCCTTAAGGGGGCTACCAGGATTACAAAAACATGGCTGCTGTCTTCTGGAGACAGTGCCACACCTGTCCAAAGACTGCAGAAAACAACCCCTTCAAGCATTACATCGGCATGTATATAGATCTGCTTCCCCAAATAACACTGGTAACGGGGCCGAGTCTCAGCGCCCCCCAGACACTACAATTTACAAGTGATATGCTCACCTCTGCTCTATATATTATTTCCATGCATGTAAAAGAAAATATGAACGCTCCTTCCATATTGTGTATACAGCTCCTATGCAGGCCTATGTGTTTCTATGGTAACATACTACAAACACGGATCCTGCAGTCGTGTGTTACTCCTCCACTTTGCCTCCTCTTCTTAAAAACTTACAGACAGTAACAAGATCCGACTACACAGGGTCTGTTTGTAGTCTGTAACCATAGAGACACACAGGTCTGCACTGGAGCTGCATACACTTTTTGAATTAAGACATCTTACAAAATGGTAGATTTTTAATTTTTTTATTACTGCATTGCACTTATTGTGACCTAAAAATCACTTTTTCAATTGGTCTTTATTAACAATATGGAGTCCTTCTCTATGTACAGAGCTGAGAAGCTGTACTAGCTGCCTGTGGATTTTTTCTCAATTCCGTTATCTGAGAAGCAGACGGCTCCTTATCTCTTCTCTCTCACATGATAAACACTCACTAAAGCTCAATCCTTACCTTAGTGATAAGAATGTGGCTTAAATAAGTGCGTAAGAGTTATGACCTCTCAGTAGTTTACAGATGAGGGTAATTAGATGACCGGCAGAAAGTGAAACGACCAGTCACCCAGCTAGACAAACAGTTAACCCTTAGTGACTGAACAGCTCAATATTTTTAATAAAAAACAATTGAAAATATGATTTTTAGCCAAAAATAAGTTAAATGCAATCATAAATAAAATTGACTCCAAAGGTGTACATAGCCTTTAACTAATCAATCCGTTTTTCTACTTTCAGTCCATGATTATGGGGGCAGCCATGTTGCCTGAGCCTTGCTGACCGCAGTTCAGGGGTATTATTTACGACAGCCACATGGACATTGGAAACTAGTGTCTGATGATGAGACCCATTGACTTCTATGGGAGAGTGTTGTGGGCATGCTCTGTGACCATTGCATACTGAGTGCAACTGCAGTCAGAATCCCTTTAGAACAGGGATGCTCAACCGGCGGCCTTCCAGCTGTTGCAAAACTACAACTCCCAGCATGCCCTAGTAGCTGTAGGCAGTCCAGGCATGCTGGGAGTTGTAGTTTTGCAACAGCTGAAGGGTCGCAGGTTGGGCATCCCTGCTTTAAAAATCACAGACTGCAGTGCAGCATCACTTCTGAATGTTATGCTCCAGTCACATCTAGAGCTGCAATCTGGGAGATGTAGTGATCAGTGCCTGGTACAAAGACTACAACTCCAGACAAAGCATGCTTTGTACAGACATCGAACCAGCAAGGTCTGCAGGGGATGTGAGCTCAGGGGGTCCGAACTAATCAGAAGAATTCTGAATGCTGCACTGGATGTGACTGGAGTATAAAACATGATGTCACTCAAGATCAGAGGCGGGAGTGCGCTCACGTAGACATGCAGGGCGGATGGACGAATGTCACATTCCCTTAGGCGGTTCTGGGTAGCTGTCTGCAGAGTGACGTCTGCATTGGGATCAGGGCTGTGGAGTCAGAGTCGGAATAAAATGGACCCACACCGACACCAAAAATATATAATAAATTTGTACAGTTAGTTCAGTGCAGTATGTGCTGAATATATTTTCATAAGAATTTGGGAAAATGATGAAATGTCCTATAAATGTCTGTTCTATTCCCGATCTAGGCTTTTAATTGAGATGACTGTGTGCTGCCCTTTTTGTAGAAGCTCAGTAGTGAAGCTCCTCCGCTACAGATCAGAGGAAAAGGCACTGGGAAGGAATGGCTGCACTCATCTCAGATCTGCAAGAGAAAACAGGATTAAAGGGGTTTTCTCACTAGTTACAACAAAAAGGGGCAGTTAAAAGAAGACATTTTCTAAATACAGTGGTCAGTCATGAACTATAGACAGTTCAGCAGGTCTCTCACTGCACACAGGTTTCTATGGTAACCTGCAGACCAGAAAGACTGTTATCTGATTGGCTGAGAGCAGTGAAGAATGATGGGACTGAGCTCTGAGTGATTACCTACAGTAAGCAAAAGGTCCACATGTTGTGAGGACTGAGAAGCTTTACCTGTAATTGTGTTAGCGATCACAATCTCCTGCTCTGTCAGAGTAAGTTAATATATGCTAATAACTGCTGGAGACCCTAAACTTTCAATAAACTGCGCATAAATCACTTGTCCAGTGCATGTTCTCTCTGCTTTATGTTTTAGTTTGCTTTTCCTCTGATTTTTTTATTGGGCCTTATGTATGAAAACTGTCTAGGTGTAGAAGTTTATTTGTTGCCCATAGAAACCAATCAGAGCTCCCCTTTCATTTCATATAGTGCTCTGGAGAAATGAAAGGGGAGCTCTGATTGGTTGCTATGGGCAACAAAGAAAGTCTTAGACCTAGACAGTTTTCATACCTCAGGCCCTTAGTGATCTATACCCAGAGAAAAGCCTGATACTGAAAGCTCAGAGTAGATATCTAGTAAAACATAGATTACAGACTCTTTTTTTTGTCATGACTTATCTGTACTATTGATTTATGCAAAGTTTGTTTAAAGTTATCACTTAAACTTGCGCCGTGTATGAGGGAGTCGGAGTCAGGGGTCGGAGTTAGGGGAAATTGAGGAGTTGGGGCTTTGGCTTACCGACTCCACAGCCCTGATTGGGATCCTGCCTGATGATTGGCAATTACTCTTCTAGCAATTCCCTAATATAAAAACAGTTTGGAGGTAAAATGAGTTGCGAACGACCTGGAGGCAGAATAATTAGGAACGGAAAACGGAAGAACGGAAAATGTTCTCGGTAAGTAACGGTAAGTGATGGAAGCTCTGGAGTATCTCAGTCTGAGCTGCCGTCCGCCCGGGTCAGTGTCCGGCTCCTGCTCCTTCTCCATCACATTCTGGAGTTTGCTGAAACGTTGCATCGCGACCCCGGACAGAGAACAGATACGGCTCCTTCCCGACACCCTTCGTCGGGTCAGGATTATTGGAGTGATGCCGCTGTATATGTTTAACCACCTGGAACTTTTGCTTGGCCCGGTACGAGCAGTACCGGCAGAAGAACGGCTGCTGGTTTGTGTGTGTGAGGTAGTGATGGCGGAGGCCGGCGGGCCAGCGGAAGCCCCTTTGGCACACGTTGCAGACGTACGGCTTTTCCTCGCTGTGTTTTTTCAGGTGAGTTTTGAGCAGGAAGCGAGTCTTGAATGCTTTGCCGCACTGTTCGCAGATGAAGGAGCGCACGTCCCGGTGCCGGGTCTCCCGGTGGACGCGGAGGGCATCGGCTCTGTTAGTGCAATAGTCGCATTCCTCGCACTGGTATGGCTTCAGTCCTGGAAATACAGAAACATGAGGCTCGGGGAGAACTGTGAAAGTTGCAGAAAATGCTGCAACTAATTTGCCACATGTGAATTCTACTAGCAGCAGGGGTCTTGAAGTAGAACTTTTTATTCTCTGACCTGTTAGAAAGGAGCATGATATAATCTGTAGTGAATGCAATCTTATCAGTGACTGTATCTGTGAGCTATCCCCTCTCTTCTAATTGTAGCTGGGTCATGTGACCAACTCCCTGACCTCCAACTGACCCAGGACAGGAATCCAGTTACTGCTCTATTCATTCCTATGAGACTCAGAGTGAGGCTCCCATAGGAATACATAGAGAATTAGACTTCCTGTCCACACATAAGATGCTGTGTTATCCGGGGAGTCTGATTGCTGGTCACATGACACAGATGAGAAACATCAGGGAGATATAACTCACAAATACAGACACTGGTAAGAAAATGACATTCACTACAGATTACATCATGTACCTTTCTAGCAGGACATGGAATAACATTTTTTGCGAGAGTTCTTTAACCCATCAGAATTCACGTTGTTTTCGGCCTTAAAGGGAAATTCCAGGATTTTACTATTTTAACTCTATCCTTAGGATACGACATCAATACTTGATCCACAGGGATCAGACACCTGGCACACCTGCCAATCAGCTGTTTTCAGGTGCTGGAAGTCAACGCTGTCAGTACACCGCAAAGTGGACGGAGGTGGTTACTACAACACTGCCTCCACTGAAGTGAATGTGATCAGCTCTGTGCAGTTTCGGCTGATCGATGGGATTGCGGGTGTCGGACACCCACCAATTAGATATTGATGGCCTATCCTGAGTATAGTATAATCCATAACAATTTTTGCATGTACTGGTAAAACAGCTGTAAACTTTTTTTTAGGTTATTAAAGTGGTTTTTGCATTTTTTGTAATAAAAAAGACTAATTTTTTTTACCATTTTTATCAACTGGTAATCGTACTTTTATTGTGGAAAAAAGTAAAAAAAAAATTATTTTCAAACTATTTTTTAGGTGATATAGAAGCCCTAAAATAATTAAAAAAAAATTCTGTCATTTGATATGTGACACCCCTTAAAGAACTCCCGCAAACATTTTTTATTCCATGTCCTGCTAGAAATGTACATGATGTAATCTGTAGTGAAGTCATTTTCTTACCAGTGTCTGTATTTGTGAGTTATATCTCCCTGATGTTTCTCATCTGTGTCATGTGACCAGCAATCAGACTCACCAGATAACACAGCATCTTATGTGTGGACAGGAAGTCTATTTTTCTATGTATTCCTATGGGAGCCTCACTCTGAGTCTCATAGGAATGAATAGAGCAGTGACTGGCTTCCTATCCTGGGTCAGTTGGAGGTCAGGGAGTTGGTCACATGACCCAGCTACAATTAGAAGAGAGGGGATAACTCCCAATTACAGTCTCTGATAAGAAGATTGCATTCACTATACATTATGCACCTTTCTAACAGGTCAGAGAATAAACATTTTTGCAGGAGTTCAACTTTAAGTTAGAGGCTTTTGTATCTGATTGGCGTGCATTTTTTTATTATGCTGTTTTTTATTACAATTTTTAAAAATATTTGTCTCTCTAGAATAAGGCCACTTTCACACTGGCGGTGGGAACAGCCTGTCAGATCCGTGCTGCCGCAAGTCCACTGTGCTGGTGGAAGTCCGCTCCTGCCCCATTTACTATAATGGGGGCGGGCCGGAGGTCCGGCTTCAGCATGGCAAACATGACGAGAGGCGGCCAGACAAAAAACGCAGAGTGCTGTAGTTTTCTGCCGGAGCGGACTTACGCCAGCAAGGTGGACTTGCGTCAGCATGGATCCGACAGGCTGCTCCCTCGCCGGAAAAGGCTACCACCAGTGTGAATGTAGCCTAAGCCCCATTAAATGACCTCTGTAAAGATGCATCACCAGCCATTAACGGGTTACTTTACCCACCGCCTCATAAAAAGAAGCAACTTTACAACAGGTTTTGATTAAAAATTTCCTGTAACTTTGTGTCTACACCAACTTTTCAGACCTATAGGTTTCCATGGTCATAGACTAGAAACAAATACTCTTGTCTATACTCTGCCACTTAATTTGTGCTGATATATATTGGGTAGATGAGCAAGAAGTAGAGAAAATACCCAAGGCAGTTGGACCACAGAATCAGACTACACAAAGTTTTGTTTGTAGTCTGTTACCATGGAGACACTTAAGGAGCTGTAGACACAAAATTAAAGAACATTTCTAATCATGACCCATTGAAAAGTTGCTTCATTTTTTATTCCAGATAAAGCAGGACAATAAAAATTAAAGGCTATGTACACCTTTGGAGTCAATTTTTTTATGACTGCATTTGTCTTTTTTGGCTAAAAATCATATTTTAAATTGTCCTTTATTAAAAATATTGAGCGGTTCAGTCACAAAGGGTTAACTGTTTTTCTAACTGTGTGACTGGTACTTTCACTTGTCATCTAATTACCCTTATCTATAAATTAATGAGAGGTCATAAACACTTATTGAAGCCACATTCTTATCAGTAAGATAAGGATTGAGCTGTAATGAGATGTTAATAAGATCAGAGAGAAGAGATAAGGAGTCTGTCTGCTCTCCAGATGACGGAAAGGACAAAAAAATCCACAGGCTGCTAGTAGGGTATGCCAGCTCTGTACACAAAAACGGATTCCATATCGTTAATAAAGACCAATTGAAAAAATTATTTTTGCCTCAAAATAAATAAAATACAATAATAAAAAAATGCCCCCAAAAGTGTACATAGCCTTTAGAGTGCACATTGGTGAGAAGGGAAATGTCATCAATATGATCTTCTAATGTGTCACAGATATGGTAAAAGATGAGGTCATAAATCTCAGACTGTCACTGATTGCCAGACTCCATAGAGCACCCCCCGCCCCTTTGGCACGGCTCAGAGGTTTCCGTTTTACCTGTGTGTTTGGTCATGTGATATTTCAGCTGGTTGACCCATTTACATTTGTAGCCACATTCTGGGCACAGGTAGTTCTTTTCGTCTTTGTGGATGCGCATGTGGTACTGCAAAAAGAAAAAAAAAGGCTGATTCATTATTTAAAGGGGTTGTTCAGCTAGGAAATGTAAAGAGTCACTTGTAAAGAGTATGGGCCTTCTGGCAGAAGGTTCCCCTATTGTAATACTCTAATGGGACTTATACCCTTAAAGGGGTTCCCAGTATATAGATATTGATTGCCTATTGTCAGTATTGATCTTCAATGCCAAATGGGCGGGGGTCCTACAGGTCAGCTGTTTCGGGCGGCCCTGGCGCCAGGATCGAAGGTTCTGTCCACTGTGTAGTGGCCATGTCGGGGTAGTGCAGCTTGGTCCCCTTTCAAGTGAATGGGAGTTGAGCTGCTGTACGGTGGTGTCACTGTATTGTTTCGGCCAGGACCCGGAAACAGTTGGTTAGTGGGGGTGCTGGGTGTCGGACCCCCGCCTCCCCCCAATCTCAAATTGATGACCTATCCTCAGAAAACCCCTTAACCCCCTAACTGTTTTGCCAGAGTGAAGCTCCAGCTGTGTGAAAAGTAGCTACCTGGAGGGGGAGGGCTGTTTTAGATGCTGCTACCTCCTGAATGCAACTGATCTTGTTTGAAAGCAGACATTCCAAGCTTTCAGACAATACCAAAATGACAGCAATATGTTCAGGACAGAGAAAGATATCACTGATAGAAATCGGGATGCTGTGAATGCAGCTGAAAATGAAAGTAAAAACAGGTTTTACTCGCGATTATTCCCAACTTGATTTCTAACAGTGATTTATCCTCTGTTTCTTGGACTTTAACTGTCTTGTATGAAAGCCTGGACTGTCAGCTTTCAGACAAGACTAGTTGCATGTTTCTAGCTGCTACCATTCAGGAGATATCACCATCTAAAGCAGCCCTCCCCCCTCCAGTTAGCTACTTTTCACACTGCCTGAGCTGAACTCGGGCAAAACAATTAGATGGTTAAAGGGGGTTTCCATGACTGAGACACTGGAGTTATTTTGGTCTTGTATAAAAGCCTGGACTGTCAGCTTTCAGACAAGACTAGTTAGATGTTTATAGCTGCTACCATTGAGGAGATATCACCATCTAAAGCAGCCCTGCCCCTCCAGTTATCCACTTTTCACACTGTCCGAGCTGGACTCGGGCAAAACAGTTAGGTGGTTAAAGAAAAAAAACAAAACACTTACTTTAAGTCGTGAAGGGTCTGCGCAGGCGTAAGTGCAGAGGTGACACTTGTACGGTTTTTCGCCCGTGTGGATTCGGCTATGCCACGTGATCTTCTGCTTATTTCGGGTGCTATATTCGCAGTCTGAACACTTGTAAACACGTGTGGCTCCGTGGCCCTTGACGTGGTGGTCATACACAAGCTGATGACGACAGGAGAAGGAGCAGAAAGGACAGCGCAGCGGGTCCTCGTCCGTCTCTCCGCCAGGCAGCGCGGTGCTCTCATGTTCCTCTGCATAGTGACTGATAAGCTGCTGGCGGTCTCTGGCAGCGTACTGGCACAGTTGGCAGTGGTGAGAAAAATGGGTTTTCCGATGTTCTTCCATGTCCTCCTTGCAGGAGAAGGTTTCTTTGCAAGCCGTGCACTCCAGCTGTGGGTGCTGCTTCTGAACGTGGCACCGTAGGGTGGCCTGGCTGTGGCAGGAGAACTGGCACTGTGAACACTCGTGGGTGGCTTTTTCTTGGTGCTTCCTCAGACTGTGCTGTTTCAGTGCAGCCTCAGAGCTGAAACTAGCTTGGCAAACAGTGCAGGGGAAGCTGGCGTCGCCACTGTGGCAACTGCCCACGTGCCGCGCAACGTCATTCTGACTGTAGCCGCTGTAGTCGCAGAGTTTGCAAAAGTGAGTGGGCGTCTTCTCGTGGACTCTCTTTTGGTGCAGCCTCATTTTCGAGTTTGTGCCAAAGGTCCGACTGCAAGAACCGCAAGATATCCGACCGACCCCAGTATGCAAAGACTCGTGGGCTTCGAGCCGGTAACGCCTGGTGGTGCTGAAGTCGCAGTATCGACAGCGGTGAGGTTTGACTCCTTCGTGACGAATCCGCACGTGCTGTCTCATGCAACGCGGCTGCTTGCAAGTGAAGTCGCACTGCTTGCACTGCAGGTGCACCCTGTTCTGAGAATACTTCTGGTGCAGCTCTCGATGACGCTTTAAAGCGCCCGGGGACATGCAGCGGAAGGAACATAGGGGGCACTGGAGCTCTCCGGGCTTTAAACAACCTTTCTTCTTGTGGGTTTTCATGGCTCGTTCTTGGGTGCAAGTAAAGGCGCAGAAAGGACAAGAAAGACGACGGGTCATGGTGCTGACCACTTTGTTTCCTTCTACCTCTGGAGTGTGGTGGTCTCCATCCAAAGAGCTCTCTCCCATTTCTTGAGTCTTCTTAAGTTCTTTTTGCTTCTGCTGTCTTCTCAAGGTTACCTCAGACTGTAGGCCCTCTGGACAAGGAACCCTCTGCGACTCCCGGCAGTTCTGGTTGACGTGGCAGCTTATGGTGCACTCCCTGGAGCAGGAGTAGGAGCAAAACAGGCAGTGAAACTTCCCTCCTTCAATTCGGTACTTGCAGTCACCTAAGGGGGAGGAAGACGCCGCTGCACTCGCTTCCTCATTGCTTAAGGCTCTTTCTGAAATATTGTCCTTAAATTGATTTTGGAATATACTCGGACACGGAGACGAATGTTCGTCAGGTTCTAAGGATTCCCCAGGACCATCTCCCTCCACGACCGTCCTAAGACCAGCTCTCTTCTTCTTCTTAAGCCTCACTGGACACTTCTTCAGAACGTGGGTGTCAAGGCCCCTTTGCTGTTTAAAGCTGGCTCCGCACTCCTCACACACCAGAGAAGATCTGCGCAGGTGGCAGCCAGTCTTGGCGTGTTGGACGATGCTTCCCTTCTTCTTCGTCACGAAGGAGCACCTCTCGCACTTGTAGACCTGGGCGCTGGACTGAACCACCAGCATTTGGACTCTCCCTTCCAAAACCAGTGTTTCCGCTTGCTCCTTGTCCTGCTTTCTCAAAGCTTTCAAGATGGATTCCGGCTTACCTCTTTCGTCGGCCGCTTCATCCAGAGGGACGCTGGTGGTTTCAACTTCTTGGACGCTGCTTTCGTGAAGTTCGCTGGACTCGCATACTATGGTCAGCTGGACGCCGCCCTTCACTACGTCGGCCCAGGACGACTGCGCTTCTACGGGGATGTCTCCGGGCTGGAGCCGGAGATCGGCATGGACGGGCAGCTCGTCGCCTTTCTCATTCATTTCGTAGAGCGCTGAATCTTGGTTGTATTGCACGGTGACACAGACTCCGTTTTCGACCTTCTCCTGATCGCCCCCCACGTGCTCGTCTGCCTCCTCCTCGTAGTCTTGTCCGCAGTTTACGTGGTCCTCCACCACCATGGACTCTGGGAAGCAGAGAATTTCACCCCTGGTAGGAATGGGATCCTCACAAGCAACTAGCGTCTCCACAGAAGACTCTTTGGCCAAGAGTTCATTGGACTCAGAAAGCTCAAGTCTTACTGGAAAGTCCTCCATTTCTATACTGCAGGTTTCAACTGGTTCCAGAGTAATGGCTGCCAGTAAAGACTCATCTGCCACTGAGATGCCACCGTCTGTAGAGGGTTCAGTAAGACCATCAACCTGCTCGGTCACGGTTTCCTCAACTTCTGCACCGTTACCGTTGGGAGCCGGTTTTTCGGCAGAAGAAAGTTGTTTGAAGGGAGCCGGAGCCTCCACTCTGTAAGGAAATAGCAAGTCCATGCTGCTGTTCTCCTGCTGCTTGCTGGCGTACCTCTCCAGCCAGTCTTGATCCCCGGGGACGTATCCATGGGACCTGCGCTTGTGGAAGAAGAGACTGGTATTACTGAACGTACGGAAGGGGCAGAGGGCGCAGCGGAACTCTCGGTGCTTGGTGTGCTTGCCGTTCTCGTGGTTGCGCAGCGTCTGCTTGTACTTGCTCTGATAGTTGCAGTGCTGGCATTGGTACACGGTGATCTGGCTGCACTGAGAATGCTTCACTTGCATATGTTTCTGCAGCTCGGTCTTGCGCTTGCACCCGAATCCACACATTTCACAGATGAGGGTCTTCCCCTGGTGCCGGAGCTTATGGCTGCTCAGCTGGTCTGCGCGGTGACAGCGATAGGAACACTGGTTGCAATGGTAGCTGTAAAATCCAGAACAGAAAATTGTATATCATTAATAAGCATGTTATGTAATGGAGACAACTCACTATTAGTCTGGAGCATTAAAGGGGTCATTCCAAAATTAGTGAGATATGAAAAGTTCTAAAAACTGCTCTGCATCGGTTCCATCCAAAAATATACTAGTCTCCTTCCCCCTCTGGCAGCTGTCAATATAGTCCCAATTAAGTTTCTAGTCAGTCTTCTTCCCCTTCTGACATCTGCAAATATAGCCCCCATTAAGTTGCCAGTCAGTCTCCTTCCTCCTCTGGCAACTACAAATATAGCCCCAATTAATTCCCAGTCCGTCTCATTCCCTCTCTGGCAGCTGTAAATATAGTCCCCATCAAGGTGCTAGTCAGTCTCCTTCCTCCTCTGGCAACTATAAATACAGCCCCAATTAATTCCCAGTCCGTCTCATTCCCTCTCTAGCAGCTGTAAATATAGTCCCCATTAAGCTTCCACTCGGTCTCCTTCCCTCTCTGGTAGCTGTAAATATAGTCCCCAACAAGTTGCCAGTCAGTCTTCTCCCCCCTCTGGCAACTATAAATATATCCCCAATTAATTCCCAGTCCATCTCCTTCCCTCTCTGGCAGCTGTATATATAGTCCCCATTAAGTTCCGATTTAATCTTCTTCCTCCTTTGGCAGCTGTAAATATAGTCCTCAATATGTTCTCCAGACAGTCTTCTTCTCCCTCTAGCAGCGATTAATACAGTCCCCAGTATGTTCCCCTAAGTGTATCATGCAATCTGGAGCAGTGAAAAACACTGGGAGGAGCAGGAATTCATCATGAAATATCTTTTCAAATCTGCACTCTGCTGTTGCTCTGTTATTACTCCTAGAAATGTATAAAAAAATTGACAACTGGGTTCTATCTCCCCGCTCCTCCCTCATCAAAGGGTATCAGACTGTTTCGGAATATTGAAGGTAATTTATCAAACTGGTGTATAGTAGAATTGGCTGAGTTGCCCAAAGCAACCAATCAGATCCCACCTTTCATTTTTCAAAGGAGCTGTCAAAAATGAAAAGTGGAATCTGATTGGTTGCTAGGGGCAACTAAGCCAGTCCTACTTTACACCAGTTTGATAAATGTCCCCAATAGTCCATAGTCAAGAGTATAGACTAATGTATTAAATAACCTTTTATAAATGTGGCATAAAGTACGCCTGCTGGGGCCTTAAAGGGGAGGTCTTACCAAAACAACGTATTACCTGTCCGCTTATTACAGGTTGTCAGACTACAACTCCCACTATGCTTTATCAGTATGTATAATAGAGGGATGCCGTGAGGTGCTCACCGGAGGTCGCCGCTGTGTTTGCGCATGTGCACGTTCAGGTAGTGCTTCCACTTGGTGATGTAGCCGCACTCTGTGCACATGTAGTTCTTGTCCGCGGAGTGCGTCAGCATGTGTTTGGAGAGGTAGCTGATGTCTCTGCACATGAAGTCACACTGGCTGCACTTGTGTGGCTTCTCACCTGAGGAGGAGAGGAAAAAACTAATGTCACACCGCCATCCTTCCTGCCCCTGCGTCTCACTAACCTGTCAATGTAGTAATAGATGTCACCTGCAGTCCTATGTAACATCACAGATAACACAGTGATAACTCTCTGAGTACAGATAATGTAATAGATGTCACCTGCAGTCCTATGTAACATCACAGATAATACAGTGATAACTGAGTACAGATAATGTAGTAGATGTCACCTGCAGTCCTATGTAACACCACAGATAGTACAATGATAACTGAGTACAGATAATGTAGTAATAGATGTCACCTGCAGTCCTATGTAACACCACAGATAACACAGTGATAACTCTCTGAGTACAGATAATGTAGTAGTTGTCACCTGCAGTCCTATGTAACACCACAGATAACACAGTGATAACTCTCTGAGTACAGATAATGTAGTAGATGTCACCTGCAGTCCTATGTAACACCACAGATAACACAGTGATGACTCTCCGAGTACAGATAATGTAGTAGATGTCACCTGCAGTCCTATGTAACACCACAGATAACACAGTGATATCTCTCTGAGTACAGATAATGTAGTAGATGTCACCTGCAGTCCTATGTAACACCACAGATAACAGAGTGATAACTCTCTGAGTACAGATAATGTAGTAGATGTCACCTGCAGTCCTATGTAACACCACAGATAACACAGTGATAACTCTCTGAGTACAGATAATGTAGTAGATGTCACCTGCAGTCCTATGTAACACCACAGATAACACAGTGATAACTCTCTGAGTACAGATAATGTAGTAGATGTCACCTGCAGTCCTATGTAACATCACAGATAACACAGTGATAACTCTCTGAGTACAGATAATGTAGTAGATGTCACCTGCAGTCCTATGTAACATCACAGATAACACAGTGATAACTCTCTGAGTACAGACAATGTAGTAGATGTCACCTGCAGTCCTATGTAACACCACAGATAACACAGTGATAACTCTCTGAGTACAGATAATGTAGTAGATGTCTCCTGCAGTCCTATGTAACACCACAGATAACACAGTGATAGCTCTCTGAGTACAGATAATGTAGTAGATGTCACCTGCAGTCCTATGTAACACCACAGATAACACAGTGATAACTCTGAGTACAGATAATGTAGTAGATGTCACCTGCAGTCCTATGTAACACCACAGATAACAGTGATAACTCTGAGTACAGATAATGTAGTAGATGTCACCTGCAGTCCTATGTAACACCACAGATAACACAGTGATAACCCTCTGAGTACAGATAATGTAGTAGATGTCACCTGCAGTCCTATGTAACACTACAGATAACACAGTGATAACTCTCTGAGTACAGATAATGTAGTAGATGTCACCTGCAGTCCTATGTAACATCACAGATAACACAGTGATAACTCTCTGAGTACAGATAATGTAGTAGATGTCCCCTGCAGTCCTATGTAACACTATAGATAACACAGTGATAACTCTCTGAGTACAGATAATGTAGTAGATGTCACCTGCAGTCCTATGTAACACCACAGATAACACAGTGATAACTCTCTGAGTACAGATAATGTAGTAGATGTCACCTGCAGTCCTATGTAACACCACAGATCACACAGTGATAACTCTCTGAGTACAGATAATGTAGTAGATGTCACCTGCAGTCCTATGTAACACCACAGATCACACAGTGATAACTCTCTGAGTACAGATAATGTAGTAGATGTCACCTGCAGTCCTATGCAGGTGCTCCTACAAGGCAGTGCTCCTACAAGCGCTGATCGGTGGGGGTGCCGGGACTTGGACCCCCGCTGATCGGATATTGATGACCTATCCTGAGGACAGGTCATCAATATAGGAAACCGGCCAACCCCTTTAACCCCCTAACTGTTTTGCCAGAGTGGAGCTCCAGCAGTGGGAAAAGTAGCTAACTGGAGGGGGAGGGCTGCTTTAGATGGTGACATCTCCTCAATGTTAGAGGCTAGAAACATGCAACTGATCTTGTTTGAAAGAAGACATTCCAAGCTTTCAGACAATACCAAAATGATACCAGCAATATGTTCAGGACAGAGAAAGATATCACTGATAGAATTCGGGATGCTGTGAATGCAGCTGGACTTGATTTCTAACAGTGATTTCTTCTCTAACATTTTGGTCTTGTATGAAAGCCTGGACTGTCAGCTTTCATACAAGACCAGTTGCATGTTTAACCACCTAACTGTTTTGCCCGAGTCCAGCTCGGGCAGTGAGAAAAGTAGCCAACTGGAGAGGAGAGGGCTGCTTTAGATGGTGACATCTCCTCAATGTTAGAGGCTAGAAACATGCAACTGGTCTTATATGAAAGCTGACAGTCCAGGCTTTCATAGACCAAAATGACAGCTAAAGTCCAAGCAACTTTCCCTTTCAGCTGCATTAACAGCATCCCGATTTCTAACAGTGATTTCTCCTTTGTTGCTTGGACTGTATCTGTCATTTTGGTATTGTCTGAAAGCTTGGAATGTCTGCTTTCAAACAAGACCAGTTGCATGTTTCTAGCCTAGCTGCTATCACCATCTAAAGCAGCCCTCCCCTCTCCAGTTAGCTACTTTTCACACTGTCCGAGCTGGAATCCGGCAAAACAGTTATGCTACTTTCACATTGGCGGCACGGGTGTCCGGCAGGCTGTTCCGGCGGGTGAACAGCCTGCCGGATCCGTGCTGCAGCTACTGCACGTCTGTCGTAATTTTAGTCCAGCTAAAATCTCCATTATTAGTGTTGTATATTTGTACCTGTGTGCAGCAGCATGTGACGCATCAGGACCCTCTTGTGAGCGGTGGCAAAGTCGCAGTCTCGGCAGCGGTGAATCTTCTCGTTGGCGTGCATCTTGCCCACGTGGTCAGCGTACTCCACGGGGTTAAAGCTCTTGTAAGGGCAGAAGCGGCACGCCAGCTCCTCTTTGCCCGGATGACCTTGCTTCTTGTGCTTGCGGAAGACGTGCTTGTTGGAGCACACAAAGTCGCAGTCCTGGCAGTGGAAGGCGTAGTGGTTCTTCCGGTGAACTTCCATCTCTTCGCGGCTCTTGAAGAGTAAGGAGCAGGCGTGGTAGTGGCACTCCACCGCCTGGATGCCGTGAGACTCCTTCAGGTGACGCAGGAAGTCTTTGCGATCTGATGGGGCCTGGTCGCACCCCTGCTGAAGGCATCGCATCTTCTGCTCCGTTCTGTGCCCCTTCATGTGATCCTTCAGGGCCTGGCTCAGGTTGAAGGTTTCCTGGCACACGGGACACGAGTAGGTGTCGGAGTAGAAGTTGGATACGCCTTCGTGGATGCTCGCCATGTGACGGTTGAGGGCGTTCTTCTCGACGGCGCTGTAGTCACACAGAGGGCAGCTGTGGACCTTCTCTCCGGCCTCCCTCATCATGTGGATCTTCAGCTTATTGCGGCTGGTGAAGAACTTGCGGCAGTTTGGGCACTGGAGGTTCGGATCCGGGAAGTGAAGGTGGAGGTGGTCGGCTAAGTGAGTCCTTTTCTTAAAGCAACGCTTGCACTCCGGGCACATGTGGGTTTTATACAGATGCTCCTTGCCCTTCTCTATCCCTCCTGCATTAAAACACAGACACAGAAGCCAGTCATGTAGGCAGGCCTATTGAACTTAAAGGGGTTGTCTCACGAAAAATATTCTACAGTTTTTAAACCAGCACCTGGATCTGAATACTTTTGTAATTGCATGTCATTAAAAATTTTGTATAGCCAGTGAGTTATTCAATAAAATGTATTTGTATAGCACCACTTAATTTCTTATTTCTTTGACCTGCTCACTGAGAAGGCCGCACATGCTCATTTTCATCCTTCAACTGCCTCCTGAGTGGTGATAGGGAGAGCTGAGACACGCCCACTTAGCTGTAGCAGAAAAGACACTCCCCTTGAGCTGTCAGCTTGATATAAATCTAGCAGAGCAATGAATGTGGAGATCTCTGGATCCATGTGAGGTACAGGGCTGGTTCTAGCTTTGTTAGAAAGATATTGTCATGTACTATATGATTTTCATTTTTTACATTATTCGTGGGATAACCCCTTTAAAGAAGAACTCCTGCAAAAAATTTTATTCTCTGATCTGTTAGAAAGCTGCATGATATAATCTGTAGTGAATGCAATCTTATCAGAGACTGTATCTGTGAGTTATCCCCTCTCTTCTAATTGTAGCTGGGTCATGTGACCAACTCCCTGACCTCCAACTGACCCAGGACAGGAAACCAGTTACTGCTCTGTTCATTCCTATGAGACTGAAAGTGAGGCTCCCATAGGAATACATAGAGAAATAGACTTCCTGTCCACGCATAAGATGCTGTGTTATCTGGTGAGTCTAATTGCTGGTCACATGACACAGATGAGAAACATCAGGGAGATATAACTCACAAATACAGACACTGGTAAGAAAATGACATTCACTACAGATTACATCATGTACATTTCTAGCAGGACATGAAATTTTTTGCGGGAGTTCTTCTTTACAGGCTGCTTTCTTTTAAAAACAGCGCCACCCAGATCATGGATTGTCTCTGGTATTGCAGCTCAGCTCCGCTTAAGTGAATGGGGCAGAGCTGCCATAAAACCTGTGGACAGATGTGGCACTATACTAAGCTATAAGGGGGTATGCAGTGAATAGAAACAATCCTGCATACAACCCGGGGCCTAAAAAACCCATCCTAACAATGTGCGATCATGTGTCTCAGAGCTCCTCCGTCTAATAATGGCCTTTTAGCCTCTAGGTAGAAGGAAAAATGCTTCCATTCACTGACAGAAAGCAGAGATCTTGAAAGAGCAAAGCTTTTAGAAGGTTGATAGCTTTTACAGTTATTCGGACTACACGGCTACATAGAGATTTGAACACACAACACATACAATGGCACGGTTGTGCTACTACATTGCACCTAGTGACAGTAGATGTTGTCGCCCTGCGACTGTCTCGACGGCCTGCGAAAGTTCCGCTGTGGATCTGGGGCGGTTTTCGCTACAGATTTATAATCCTAACCGCGGGTTAATTTACGCTGCAGATTTTTTTAAATTGCAGCACGTGGATGATATTTCTTAAAAACAGCAGCAAATCTGCAGCCTATATACCATGTGCGAACATACCCTTAAAGGGGTTGTCTCATGATGGACAATGGGGGCCTATCGCTAGAATAGGAGCAGGTCCCACCGCTGAGACCCGCACCTATATTTAGAACGGCGCCCAGAAAGTGAAGGAGGGCGCACTGCGCACGCACCGCCGCCCTCCATTCTTTTCTATGGGGCCGGCAAAAATAGCCGAGCGCTGGCTTTTTCCGTCGGCTCCATAGAAATGAATGGGAGCGGGGGCCGTGCATGTACCGTGCGCTCTCATTCATTTCTATGGGGAGCCGGCTTGGTGGTGGCCGGACCGGAGTCCCCCAACCACCAACCTCCATTCTGGATATAGGTGCGGGTCCCAGTGGTGTCTATGGCCGATTGTGTCTATGGCACCATGGGCCATAGATAAAATGGACAGGAGGGGAGAGTCTTCTGGGCATGCTCTGTGACCTGTGCAGAGGTCAGGAGGGAGCAAATAAGCTTTGATGTCACCTACTGCAGGGATGGCCAAGCTGAGGCTCTCCGGCTGTTGCAAAACTACAACTCCCAGCATGCCCACACTGCCTACAGGTATCAGCCTACAGCAGGGCATGGTGAGAGTTGTAGTTTTACAGCAGCTGGAGAGCCGCAAGTTGACCATCCCTGACCTATTGTGAATGATGGAACCTGTGTTATCTATATATGAAGGTGTTATCTGTCATTCTAATCCTGCCTGTAAAGATAAGCAGATCTGTGCAGACAAAGAAGTGGCAGCTATTATTAGGCTTAGTGTCCAGTATGGAAACTGCTGAATTCTAGT
Organism: Rhinella marina; assembly: GCA_900303285.1. Lineage (NCBI taxonomy): Eukaryota > Metazoa > Chordata > Amphibia > Anura > Bufonidae > Rhinella > Rhinella marina. The sequence goes on from ONZH01024963.1 coordinate 276,054, forward strand.
ATTTTTGGAATATAGATATTGACATGGAAAATTAAAACTAAAACCGTCAGAAATACATAAAAATTGATTTTAAAAAATGTTGTTTTCTGATGACACACTCCCTTTAACCCCCTAACTGCAGTGGGAAAAGTAGCTAACTGGAGGGGGGAGCGCTGCCTTAGATGCTGCTACCTCCTGAATGTTAGCAGCTAGAAACATGCAACTGGTCTTGTTTGAAAACAGACATTCTAAGCTTTCAGACACTACCAGATACAGTCCAATGACAAATGGAGAGATACAGTCCAAGCAACAAAGGAGAAATCACTGTTAGAAATCTGGATGCTGTGAATGCAGCTAAAAGGGAAAGTTGCTTGGACTTTAGCTGTCAGTTTGATCTATGAAAGCCTGGGCTGTCAGCTTCCAAACAAGACCAGTTTCATGTTTCTAGCTGCTACCATTGAGGAGATATCACCATCTTAAGCAGCCCTTCCCCCTCCAGTTAGCTACTTTTCTCACTGCCCGAGCTGGACTCAGGCAGAACAGTTAGGTGGTTAAATGGGGTTTCCATGACTGAGACACTGGTGGCGTGCTCGGCATTTCGGTACTATTCGTAGATTTATGCGGTGTTTAGTTGATACCTGGATGTTCTGTATCTTCAGTCTTTCCCGCGCCGTTGCTCTCATTTTCCTCGTTGCTGTTCCTCTCTGGAGTCTCAGTTTTCCTGCGTTTTCGGCATCTGAGCACAGACACTGGGTTGTGTTTGGCGACATCTGAAAAACAGTCATTGTGTCGTAGGTTTTAGTGAAGGACGAGCGGTATACACATAATACAGGCAGGAGATGAATATTGTGCTGAACCATAAGAACAAATGCATAATAAATGTCATAAACCCCAAAACCCAGAATTCCAGCCAATCCAGCAAAAACACTCCCAAATCCAGACTGGAAGGAAATCCAATAGTTTGGCGCTTCCATATAGGAATACGTAAGGTAGAGGGGTCGTCAGGTCAGCGGTGCACTGACGAGAACACTGACCATACAGCACAGGACACCTGGGAAAGCATTAAAAGGGATTTTCCAGTAATGTGGAATTTTTCTCTTATTGCGAAACATTCCGGAAATGCTGCCACTTACTAATATATCTTTATTAAAAATTCTAAGATTGTTTCTCTTGATGTTACTCTCTTCCTTCAGCCTCCTCGTCATGAAACATATGACTACAGGATCAGACTTTTTGGGGGGTAGTCTGTTACCATAGAAACACAGAGGTCTGAAGAGAAGCTGTATACACAAAACGGTAGATTTTTAGATAGAAGAGTTAAGAAGAAGGTTAACTGGCAATAATCTGATTGTTGGGTAGCTGCAGGAGCTGCTGCATCTTAGCAGACCCAGATCAGCTCTACTGTGTAATCAGGAGGAGGTATTGTCCCTGTAACCATGGCAAAGATGTAAAAAACATAATGCATTATACAGTGTCTGCAATAAATTAATACATACAGTAGATTACAACAAAATCATTAAAGGGGTTGTCCGAGTTATGAAAAAAATATCACTATATCACAATATATAACTAAGTTCAGCAAGTTTTAGGAAATAAAATCTATATTTCCTCATTTCCCTGGTTCTCTTCTGGCCTTTGTTTACCTGCAATTACAAAAATCTCTGCCCCTCCCCCCTTGCTCTGTAAAGAGAGTGAATACAAGTGCTGTCCTGAGTGACATGTCTGACTGCTAGGATACTCAGCAGCAGGTTGTATGTGTAGGACTACAAGTCCCAGCTGTACAATGACACTGATTATACACACAGGATCTTCCCCCTACCTGTTTCTTGTGCAATACTGTACAGATCTTCTCTAGTCTGTCAGCAACTGTGCCCAGCTTTTGTCTCCTCACTGCCTGCAGCTGCTCAGTAACGCCTTCAGCCCTGAGTCTGTGCTGGCTGAAGGGGTTAATGTTTTATCTAAAAGCAGCGAGGGAGAGAGCAGCAGTGCAGGGGGGCGTGGCCTGCAAAGTGACATCTGGTGTAAAGACTCTTATCTGATCTCTCAGGCTTGTGCACGAAACATCAGCAGAGCAGGGAGAGAAGCTGACATCACAAGTCATGTGACCCTGAGTGAAATATGAGAAAGGGGCCAGTGAAGTTAAAGTAAGTGCAATAAAAAAAAACCATTATATTTGCCTAGTTAGAAACATACAAAGGGCAAAAAAATAACCTTTAAAGGGGTCATCCCATCTGGGTATTATGGCACATCAATAGGATATGTTTGGTCTTCGGTGTCGGGGCTAAAGTTGTAGTTTGCGCTTGGGGTGGTGGACTTTGCATGAGTGACCGTCAATCCATTCGAATGGGGGGGGACAGGGACCCCATTTTTGTGATTTGCAGCGTCCACAGTCAGACCTCCGCCAATCAGACACTTATCCCTTTAAAGAGTGCTGTCACATGGTGATATCACATGACTATTAGACAGCATGTCGCCCCTGTACGTTAGGATGTACGGATCCTTTAGTGTCAGTCCCTCAGCTCCATGTGTGTTCTTTACTTACCAGATAGAGAAACGTTCCCAAGAAAGTCTCCCTCAGGCGCAGGGTCAGTAAGCGCTTCTGAAGGCGGCCGGGATTCCTCTAAGGTAAAATATGGCTCCTCGGGACTGATGTGAGATTTCCTGTGCTGGGAGAAAATCTTAGAATTGGAGCCGACAAAGTCACACAAGTTACAGTGAAAGGGAAAATGGCTCCGAAAGTGCTGAGACATCTCCTGGCGGCTGGGGAACAGAAGACGGCAGGAGCGGTGAGAACAGGACACTGGAGTCAGCTGATGCTCCCTCCGCAGGTGAGACTGGAACCGCTTCAAGTCCGGAGCTAAGAAGGAGCACTCGCTCTGCCAGCACCTGAAGTCTGGCGGGGGGGGTGGGTGACTCCTAAAATGTTCCTTCAGTTCACTTGGCGTCTTGAAGTCATTCGGACAGATGGGGCAGGTAAGAGCGTCCTTCTTGGCTTGGTGACCGTTCTCGTTTTGTCCGATGACTTGCTCGGTGATGAGGACTTGGGGTTCAGTCAGAGATATCCTGGGACAGTCTGGCACTGCTGAATCACCAAGGGGTCGACCGATCTCCTGCACCAAGAAACTGGCAATGGGCGCAGGTGATTTACCTGGATGGGCAGAAAGTGAAAGAGAGGTCGTTACATGTTGTGGTGAGGGCATGGCTTTATGATCAGGAGTCAGACCGCTAGGTCCCCCGCACGGATGAAACCATTCTGTGTCAGGGGGTGGGATGACCCTCCCTAGTATAGCGGGTGACACTAGGGAGGTTCATCCCTGTATGCCATTGGCTGTTCCCCCCAACACAGGGTGTTTTTATCCACGCAGGAGGAGCAGCGCAGGGAGCAAGTAAATTGTGTAAGGGGCCCAGGCATACGGGGGGGTAGGATAACCCCTTTAACTACTCACCAGTATCACCACTACATTCCCCATCATAAGACCCAAATATCGGCCGCTCGGCTGCATTCACATGGTCCATCTGGGTCAGGTCTCTGCTCTGCAGATAGACGGGCTGCAGCTCAACTGTGTCCTGAGCCAGAGGGTTTTCTTCCATGACATCTTCCAATTGGCTCTGGGCGCCAGATGATGAATGGAGAACCAGCCCTTCACACGACTGTCCTGTCCAGTCAGATGCCACCAACAGTCCGTCCTCAGACATTTCCTACGGTGTGGTGGCTACATGCTCCCTTATGACCGCGCTGGTGGACTGTACTTCACAACTGAAATTAAATAAGAAAAATGTGAAATATCTTAAAAGGACAAGTGACCAGAGGCTCGTTGTAGGTCATATCATAGACAGAGATATAGAAAAGCGTAAATATGAGAGCGGGAACTGAAGTGAAAAGAAAGAAAATGTTTACACTAAACAAACATCTTCACCTATTACCCCTATGCTCCTATGTCAAAATATAACTACTATAATACTGCTCTATGTTACAAGAATATAACTACTATAATACTGCTCCTATGTACAAGAATATAACTACTATAATACTGCTCCTATGTACAAGAATATAACTACTATAATACTGCTTCCTATGTACAAGAATATAACTACTATAATACTGCTCCTATGTACAAGAATATAACTACTATAATACTGCTCCTATGTACAAGAATATAACTACTATAATACTGCTCCTATGTACAAGAATATAACTACTATAATACTGCCTCCTATGTACAAGAATATAACTACTATAATACTGCCTCCTATGTACAAGAATATAACTACTTATAATACTGCCTCCTATGTACAAGAATAAACTACTATAATACTGCTTCCTATGTACAAGAAATAAACTACTATAATACTGCTCCTATGTACAAGAATATAACTACTATAATACTGCTCCTATGTACAAGAATATAACTACTATAATACTGCCTCCTATGTACAAGAATATAACTACTATAATACTGCTCCTATGTACAAGAATATAACTACTATAATACTGCTCCTATGTACAAGAATATAACTACTATAATACTGCTCCTATGTACAAGAATATAACTACTATAATACTGCCTCCTATGTACAAGAATATAACTACTATAATACTGCTCCTATGTACAAGAATATAACTACTATAATACTGCTCCTATGTACAAGAATATAACTACTATAATACTGCTCCTATGTACAAGAATATAACTACTATAATACTGCTCCTATGTACAAGAATATAAACTACTATAATACTGCTCCTATGTACAAGAATATATAACTACTATAATACTGCCTCCCTATGTACAAGAATATAACTACTATAATACTGCTCCTATGTACAAGAATATAACTACTATAATACTGCTCCTATGTACAAGAATATAACTACTATAATACTGCCTCCTATGTACAAGAATATAACTACTATAATACTGCTCCTATGTTACAAGAATATAACTACTATAATACTGCTCCTATGTACAAGAATATAACTACTATAATACTGCTCCTATGTACAAGAATATAACTACTATAATACTGCTCCTATGTACAAGAATATAACTACTATAATACTGCTCCTATGTACAAGAATATAACTACTATAACTGCTCTATGTACTATATACTGCTCCTATGTACAATATATAATACTGCTATAATACTATAATACTGCTCCTATGTACAAGAATATAACTACTTATAATACTGCTCCTATGTACAAATATAACTACTATAATACTGCTCCTATGTACAAGAATATAACTACTATAATACTGCTCCTATGTACAAGAATATAACTACTATAATACTGCCTCCTATGTACAAGAAATATAACTACTATAATTACTGCTCCTATATATACTACTATATAACTACTATAATACTGCTCCTATGTACAAGAATATAACTACTATAATACTGCTCCTATGTACAAGAATATAACTACTATAATACTGCTCATATGTACAAGAATATTAACTACTTTAATACTCCCTCCTATTACAAGAATATTAAACTACTTATAATACTGTTCCTATGTTACAGAATATAACTACTATAATTACTGCCTCTTATGTACAAGAAATATAACTTACTATAATTACTCCCTCCTATGTACAAGAAATATACTAATAATACTGCCTCTATGTACCAAAAAATATTAAACTACTATAATACTGCTCCTAGTGTACAATGAATATAACTACTATAATACTGCCTCCTATGTACAAGAATATTTAACTAACTATAATACTGCCCTCCTATGTACAAGAATATAACTACTATAATACTGCTCCTATGCTACAAGAATATAACTGCTCTATAAATACTGCTCTTATGGCTACAGATATAACTACTATTTAATAACTGCCTCCTTATGCTTACAAGATATAACTACTATAATACTGCTCTTATGCTACAAGAATATAAACTTACTATAATACTGCTCTTTATGTACAAGAATATTTAACTACTATAATACTGCCTCCTTATGTTACAAGAATATAACTACTATAATACTGCTCCTATGTACAAGAATATAACTACTATAATACTGCTCCTATGTACAAGAATATATTAAAGCTTTCTGACGTCACTGCTCACCAGCACCCTGTATTGTCAACTGTGCCCCCAGAACCTGTTACCTGGGTAACCATCAGCACCCGGTCTTTTCAGGCCTGTAGACATCTCCGCTCTAAGTTTCGGGGCTTCTGTAATTCCGGTTCTGGTTTTCGGTACGCTACAACTACCACCTTACAACACTGTCTGCTTAGACTTGGTAAACCCCAGCTCCGGGGGAGCTCGGTAACCGGAGAAGACAAAGATTTTGGAACGCAACCGGAAAACCTCTGTGGAACGCAAAGGAAGTAGCTCCTACCATCTGACAAGCGTCTCCTATCTTTCCAGGGAGGCTTGGAACTCAGACGATGAAGCGAAGTGAGGCGTGGAACGCACAAAGCAGGAAGTTGCCCGCACATGCTGGACAGAAGCTAGAGCAGAGGAAGAGCTGTGACCTCTGGAGCCGGTGGAGGCTTCCTGTGATCCCGAGACAGGTTATTCTGCGCCATGTGTATGATATTCTGTATCCATACTGTACCTAGTATATACATACTGATATACCTGGTGGGAGGGGGCGCAGATTTTTTATGTGTCTTTTAAATGGAACCTGTCAGCACTAAATGTAGCGCATTCTGGAGGTGCTGAGCAAATGATCTATAGTTTTTTGTATTTTTTTTCTAAAAAACCCTGCTATGTCCGTGCTTCTGAGTCATGTGGGCTGTCCTATCCTATTGACAACCTTCCCTGTATGCAGAATTAGCAGTCAGTCACTGATTGGACCGCCCACATGACTCCTAACCTCACAACCATCAGTGATTTACATGAATACAATACACGTTTTACTAAATATTTCCCCCCAGGGCTTTATATCATCTGCTCAGCTCCTCCTGCACATTCATGGTGACAGGTTCCATTTATTTTTTTCTCATTATTGTAAAATATTAATTATTTAATTTTTTTACATTATAGTTTCTATTTTATAGATGATCTGGTCAGTGCGACAACTTTTTAAAGTGAACCTGTTATCAGATTCTGCCTGTGTGCCTCACTTCATGACCTCACCTTGTTTTCAGAGCTATTTTTGCAGAAATCACATTTTGAAAAAGCTTCCGACTCGATTCAAATGTCTACCCTGGGGTCACTGGGGCGGTTCCTTGCAATTACATAGTCCTGGAGTCACCTCCTTAAAGGGGTTGTGCAGGTTCAGAGCTGAATCCGGACATACCCTTATATTCAACCAGGCAGCCCGCCTGACTAAAGCATCGGAGCATCTCATGCTCCGATGTCCTCCTTTGCCCTGCGCTAAATCGCTCAGGACAAAGGCATTTTGCCCTGTTCACGTGATGGCTTCCGCCCAGCGATGAGCCCGGTGACGTCACCAGCACTGATGGGTGGCCTTTAGTGCTGCCCTAGCCAGTAAAACAGCTAGGGTAGCGCTAAACCCGGCCCATCAGAGCCGGTGACGTCACCGAACGCACTGCCGGGCGTAAGCATCCTCCTGGCAGTGTGTATATGTAAAAAAAAGAACCCTTGCCCTGTGGCATCTAGCGGAGGGCAAGGGAGGGCATCGGAGGATGAGATGCTCCGATGCTAACATCAGGCGGGCTGCCTGGGTGAAATTAAGGGTTTGTCCGGGTTCAGCTCTGCACCCGGACAACCTCTTTAAGCTCACCCCTCTAGCCCTTACATCCCCGTAGCTCGTCCACGTCATCGCCAGCGCTTCTGAAATCTTCTGGATGCGAGTTGTCCCCTGATGTCACTTACTGACACGCACCCTGCAATGAGCCCAAATTAGTGTTATACTTAGGGCCTTCCGCCTCAAAATCAGCTCCAAAAAACTGCCTCGAAACAGCCTGCTATTCGTTTCAATGGGACGCAGCAGAGGCAGCAAGCCCCATCGTGGGGCGGCATCAACGCTTACTCTACCATTGAAATGAATTGGAAGCATCAAACTAAAACCTCACCAGATGTGTCTACTTGTGTTCTTGAGCAGCTTCCGCACATCTTTTGGTGCAGATCCACGTGAAAAGCCATAAGCTGAAAATGCAGTTTTGTGTTGAAGTAAACACCCATTGGTTAATGGAAACACCGATCCTGTGCTGAACTTTATAGGTGGATTTTCACAATCTGTCGTGTGAACGTGCTCTAAGGAATCCATTCTCTTGCCCATGACGCTGCTGTATCTCTTTCACGTGCCCTGTGAGACCACCAGCTGGTTCTGGCGCATGCGCTGTGAGTTTCTGAAGCAAAGCTGCCAGGACAAGCAAGGGGAATTAGGAGCGGCTGCGCATGCGTGAGATTTCAGAGGCGCTTGTGATGCCCGGGTCAGGCTAGTGAGGTATCAGTCAGAGCTGGAGCTGTGATTCCATGACTCGGCCATTGGAAGGAGACGCCCCAGTGACTTCAGTTTACGCATTTCGTTCCAGTCAGCAACTTTTTCGAGACGTGATTTCTACAAAATGTCTCCAAAGACGAGAAATAGAAAACGTCTGAGGTGAGCGGCAGGGGCTCGTCGGTAGTTCGGCTACTTTCACATCTGTGGCACTGCAATCCAGCCGCCAGCTCCGGAAGACAATGCCAGGAATTGGCCGGACGCAAGCTGCAGCAATGCAGTGGTTTGTGTCTGGCTGATTCTCGCCATTTTTGCAGGAATGCGGTCAGATCTCTGCCGGACCACGTTATACTGAATGAGGCCGGTTGCTTCCAGGAGTGCCGGATCTGGAGTATCCTGGTAGGTTGTTCTCTGCTGGAATAAATGCGGCAAATGTGAAAGTAGCCTTACATAGACAAAATCTAATGACTGGTTCCCTTTAAAGGGGTTTTCTGGGAGAATTAAAGGGTTAGCCAACCCCTGAAATGCTGCACCATACACCCGGGCCCCTCACACATAATATACTTACAGTAAGGACCACGTCACTCCTGGTCCCTGCACCGCCGCTGCTGCTTCACCCCGTGCATGGATGATAAAATTTGATGTGGGGGAAGGGAGGGCAGCCGATGGCAGAAAGGGACGAGCCTCCCTAGCATCACGGGTGACACTAGGGAGGCTCGTCCCTGTCACCTCCTACCATTGACTGCACCCCCGACTTGTTTTCATCTGCACACGGGGAGAAGCAGCGGTGGCCATGTGAGGACCAGGAGTGACACAGGTGCCGGGGAGCAAGGTAAGTATATTGTGTGTGAGGGGATTTCTTAGCTTGCTTTATTTGTCACTAACTGTGACGCATTTCAGCACTATACGTGCTTTCATCAGACAGTCACTGTGTGATACAGAAGAAAAAGCTGGGTTTAAATAGCCCGCCAAACAACAAGTGGATGATGTCACGTAGTCATGGCAACTAGTAAACAAAACAGATAAACACCATGAAGGGGAGAAAATGAAAGTGAAAACATTTGTACGATCACGAATCTTGAAATGTCCATAAAGAGAATTAGGGTACATCTTGTCAATTCCGCTGGAAAATAATAACAATAATAATAATAAATCGCCTTTCCTGATGGTGGATTTGTGTTTAGAAAATCTGTCCTTCATACGCATAGATGTTTCCCCTACGTACATCAAGTCGCACAGGCATTTGAGAATGTAAATGATATATTTAGTATCACATGTGAACATGTCACGTACAGGTATTTGTTCTCCTGTTCGAGGGTGACTCAAAAAGCTACCCCTTATGACACTGGAGCAATGAATACAACCCAGGCACGGAAAAGTGCTTTGTCTGAGAGTGGACAATGTGGTTTTATTACTCCCAATGTCTGCCCTGATTATTCTATCCCTGATATTACCAGCCCTTTTGTAACAGATCAACGGTGAGGTTTAGAGATGCTCGAGTGCCATTTTCGCGTATTTGCGTACGCATTTTAAAATTGGTACGCTAATGCATACGCATATTTTAATCTGTACACAAATGCGTACGCATTTTAACAATTTGTACGTTATGCGTACGGATTAAAATATGCGTATGTATTAGCGTACCAATTTTAAAATGCGTACGCAAATACGCGAAAATGGCACTCGAGCATGCTCGCTCATCTCTAGTGAGGTTTTAAATTCTTCCACCTGGGGATATGACTTGGACAAAATGTTCCAATGTTTATTTAAAATCGTCCTCACTCTATTGATCCAAGGGTGGTACCGTACAACAAAGGGTATACGCGGCTGTGTATGTGTGTTATCCTTAGCTGGAGGGTTTTCTATTTTGTCCCTTCGTGTCCGCAGTACATCAGAGGGATAACCCCTCATTTGAAATTTGGCAGTCATTTCATTCATCCTAACTCTTTGAATTTCAGGATTGCTTACTATACGTTTAACCCGTTGATATTGGGAGTAAGGGAGGGATTTTTTCGTATATATAGGAAGGTTGGTCGTGTAAACTAATAAGCTATTACGATCTGTTTCCTTGACATACAGATCTGTTTGTACCCCACCTTCTTTCTCCATAATGACCCATGTGTCTAGAAAAGGAATTCTTTCAGTGTCAAGATTTAAAGTAAACTGTAGTTCGGGCCAAACAGAGTTAATGTCAGTGGTGAACTGAGTAAGAGTATGAACGTCGCCCCGCCATACGCAACAAATATCATCAATGAAGCGTCGCCAAAATTTACAGTGTTGTTGATACAAATCATTAGTATACACAAATGTCCTTTCAAAATGCGCCATATAACAATTTGCGTATGGCGGTGCGACGTTCGAACCCATCGCGGTCCCTCGGCGTTGTTGATCTCCTGATCTCCTCCTAATCTCCTGTAAAAGGTGACTGGTGTCCCTAAGATAAGAGGGAGCTTGTCTGGTAAGTGGTGTCAGTACTTTCTCCAAAAGTATGGCTGGACGGGAGAGAATGGAGTCGGTCGACGCCACAATAGGACGACCAGGAGGCTGAGTCATGGATTTATGCACTTTTGGAAGTGTATAAAAAACAGGAGTAATAGGATATTGTTGAATCAAATACTCGCCCAGTTTGGCGTCAATCAGTCCATTCGCTCTGTATTTACCAATTGTAGTCTGCAGCATCAGGGATCAGTATACCAAATTTGATATGTGTGACAGTCACGTAATAGTTGCAAGATTTCAGAGATGTAGTATGTCTTGTCCAGAACAACCAGGGCGCCCCCTTTATCAGCAGGTTTAAAGATTAAAGGGGTTGTCCGGGTTCAGAGCTGAACCCGGACATACCTTTAAATTCACCCAGGCAGCCCGCCTGAACAGGGCATCGGAGCCCTCCTTTGCCCTGCGCTAATTAGCACAGGGCAAAGGCATTTAGCCCGGTACCGGTGACGTACCGGGCTCTGCCAGGTGGAGGCTTCCTCCCAGCAGTGAGCCCGGTGACGTCACCGGCGCTGATGGGCGGACTTTAGCCCTGCCCTAGCCAGTAAAACGGCTAGGGCAGCGCTAAAGCCGGCCCATTACAGCCGGTGACGTCACCAAACTCACTGCCGGGCGGAAGCGTCCGTCCGGCAGTGTGTTATGTAAACAAAAGAGCCTTTGCCCTGCGCGATCCAGCGCAGGGCAAGGGAGGGCATCGGAGCATGAGATGCTCCGATGCCAGGGGCGTAGCTATAGGGGGTGCAGAGGTAGCAGTCGCTACCGGGCCCAGGAGCCTGAGGGGGCCCAAAGACCCTTGTGCCGCATAAGAAGATGCACAAAGCACTGAGGGAAGGGGGGCCCAAGATGAACTCTTGCACCAGGGCCCATGGGCCTTTAGCTACGCCCCAGTCCGATGCCCTGTTCAGGCGGGCTGCCTGGGTGAATATAAGGGTATGTCCGGGTTCAGCTCTGAACCCGGACAACCCCTTTAAGGACTTATCGTCCAGTAGATGATCCAATGCATATTTTTCTTCTGATGTTAAATTATGGTGTATATGTAAACCGCCCTGTCTGAACTGTTGGGATAATTTATCTAAGTCGCGTTGTACTAGATTGACAAATGTCTCAATAGGATGGTATGTTTTAGGGGGTGTGAATGTACTCTTATTCCTGAGGCCAAATTGCTGCAAGGTAAGTATGTTAGTATTGACATTATCGCATTGTGGCATTACATGATGTTCCCCCGAAAAATGAGCTTTAAGTCGTATATTACAAAAGAGACGTTGCATATCCATGTCAAGACCAAAACTATCAATGCCCTTAGCAGGGCTAAACGAGATAAGTCATCAATATCAGATCGGTGGGGGTCCGGCACCTGGCACCCATCAATCAGCTGTGTGAAAAGACTACAGCTCACCAAGCACAGCGCCGTACATTGTATAGTGACTGTGCTTACTATTGCAGCCCAGGCTCATTCTGCCGCTTTGCCTCATGGGAGATGTAGTGTTAAAGGGGTTTTCTCTGTTTTTAATAATTACAACCTATTTTCGAGATCATCAATATTAGACTGGCAGTGCTCTGACTTGTGGCACTCTCAGCGATCAACTGCTTGAAGAGACTGCAGCTTACCAAGCACAGCGCCGTGCATTGTATAGTGGTTGTGCTTGGTATTGCAGCTCAGCACCATTTACTTGAATATGACAGAGCTGTGCCAAGATCTCGTGGCCGATAAATGTGACGTTACTGATCTAGGAAGAGGCAGCACTGCTTACAGCTGATCAGTGAGGGGCGGTTCTGGAAGTCAGATCCCCACCGACTGTCAGAAAACCTCTTTCCAATTAAATTGAACCTGAGGGGGGAACAACAAAGAACTATATTATAAATGTTATATTTCTGCCACCCTGACACTGACCCGGCTCTCCCGCTATCCTGACAGAATGTCTCGGAGGAGATAACCACTCCAACACCTGTCAGAATGCCGTTCTCGGACTTCCTGGCGGCCCTGAAGGACAACCCTTACTTCGGGGCGGGCTTCGGTCTGGTTGGTGTGGGCACAGCCTTGGCATTGGCCCGTAAGAGTGCCCAGCTGGGAATGGTGGCCTTCAGAAGACACTACATGATTACGCTGGAGGTCCCCAGTAAAGACAAGAGCTACCAGTGGCTGCTCAGCTGGATCTCCCATCACGCCAAACGTACTCAACATCTGAGCGTAGAGACGTCGTATCTGCAGCACGAGAGCGGCCGGATCAGCACCAAGTTTGACTTTGTGCCCAGTCCTGGAAATCACTTCATTTGGTAAGTGCCCCCTGACCTCTTAGGATGTGTTAGAAGTTCTGTTCAGCTGTTGCCCATCTTGACCCATGTTGATGGATTGCCACCCAGCTTTTCCAGCCACCTGATGGGTGTATCTGCTTTATGGGTGAGAACCCAGGAGTCCAATCTAATGGGTGTAATACTGATTGACTTCCCGCTTCCCCAGATGTAGCTAAAAAAACTGTTCAATTTAGGGACTTATATTTATGTTTTCTTTTTAATTTTAGGGATAAATGATCAACTCGTCACCTACATTTTTACACACAGGATTTCTCACATATCCATGTAATGCACTAAACCTCATCTCTTTTATTTTTTTTTCTCAAGGTATCGAAATAAGTGGATTCGCATAGAGAGAAATCGTGAGAAACAGATGATTGACTTACACACTGGAACCCCCTGGGAGTCAACTACTATAATACTGCTCCTATGTACAAGAATATAACTACTATATAATACTGCTCCTATGTACAAGAATATAACTACTATAATACTGCTCCCTATGTACAAGAATATAACTACTATAATACTGCCTCCTATGTACAAGAATATAACTACTATAATACTGCTCCTATGTACAAGAATATAACTACTATAATACTGCTCCTATGTACAAGAATATAACTACTATAATACTGCCTCCTATGTACAAGAATATAACTACTATAATACTGCCTCCTATGTACAAGAATATAACTACTATAATACTGCTCCTATGTACAAGAATATAACTACTATATATACTACTGCTCCTATGTACAAGAATATAACTACTATAATACTGCTTCCTATGTACAAGAATATAACTACTATAATACTGCTCCTATGTACAAGAATATAACTACTATAATACTGCTCCTATGTACAAGAATATAACTACTATAATACTGCCTCCTATGTACAAGAATATAACTACTATAATACTGCTCCTATGTACAAGAAATATAACTACTATAATACTGCCTCCTATGTACAAGAATATAACTACTATAATACTGCTCCCTATGTACAAGAATATAACTACTATAATACTGCTCCTATGTACAAGAATATATAACTACTATAAATACTGCTCCTATGTACAAGAATATAACTACTATAATACTGCCTCCTATGTACAAGAATATAACTACTATAATACTGCTCCTATGTACAAGAATATAACTACTATAATACTGCTCCTATGTACAAGAAATATAACTACTATAATACTGCTCCTATGTACAAGAATATATAACTACTATAATACTGCTCCTATGTACAAGAATATAACTACTATAAATACTGCTCCTATGTACAAGAATATAACTACTATAATACTGCTCCTATGTACAAGAATATAACTACTATAATACTGCTCCTATGTACAAGAATATAACTACTATAATACTGCTCCTATGTACAAGAATATAACTACTATAATACTGCTCCTATGTACAAGAATATAACTACTATAATACTGCTCCTATATGTACAAGAATATAACTACTATAATACTGCTCCTATGTACAAGAATATAACTACTATAATACTGCCTCCTATGTACAAGAATATAACTACTATAATACTGCTCCTATGTACAAGAATATAACTACTATAATACTGCCTCCTATGTACAAGAATATAACTACTATAATACTGCTCCTATGTACAAGAATATAACTACTATAATACTGCTTCCTATGTACAAGAATATAACTACTATAATACTGCTCCTATGTACAAGAATATAACTACTATAATAATACTGCTCCTATGTACAAGAATATATAACTACTATAATACTGCTCCTATGTACAAGAATATAACTACTATAATACTGCTCCTATGTACAAGAATATAACTACTATAATACTGCTCCTATGTACAAGAATATAACTACTATAATACTGCTCCTATGTACAAGAATATAACTACTATAATACTGTCTTCCTATGTACAAG
The DNA here is from genome assembly GCA_900303285.1 of Rhinella marina. Taxonomy (NCBI): domain Eukaryota; kingdom Metazoa; phylum Chordata; class Amphibia; order Anura; family Bufonidae; genus Rhinella; species Rhinella marina. The sequence goes on from ONZH01024963.1 coordinate 291,137, forward strand.
AATATAACTACTATAATACTGCTCCTATATACAAGAATATAACTACTATAATACTGCTCCTATGTACATACAATATAACTACTATAACTGCTCCTATGTACAAGAATATAACTACTATAATACTGCTTCTATGTTACAAGAATATAACTACTATAATACTGCTCTATGTACAAGAATATAACTACTATAATACTGCCTCCTAATGTACAAGAAATATAACTACTATAATACTGCTCCTAATGTACAAGAATATAACTACTATAATACTGCTCCTATGTACAAGAAATATAACTAATATAATACTGCTCCTATATACAAGGACACATACTACTATAATACTGTCCTATGTACAAGAATATAACTACAATAATACTGCTCCTATGTACAAGAATATAACTACTATAATACTGCTTCCTATGTACAAGAATATAACTACTATAATACTGTCTTCTATGTACAAGAATATAAACTACTATAATACTGCTCCTATGTACAAGAATATAACTACTATAATACTGCCTTCCTATGTACAAGAAATATAACTACTATAATACTGCCTCCTATGTACAAGAATATAACTACTATAATACTGACCTCCTATGTACAAGAATATAACTACTATATACTGCTCCTATGTACAAGAATATAACTACTATAATACTGCCTCCTATGTACAAGAATATAACTACTATAATACTGCCTCCTATGTACAAGAATATAACTACTATAATACTGCTCCTATGTACAAGAAATATAACTACTATAATACTGCTCCTATGCTACAAGAATATAACTACTATAATACTGCTCCTATGTACAGAATAAACTACTATAATAACTGGCTCCTATGTACAAGAATATAACTACTATAATACTGCTCCTATGTAAAGAATAACTACTATAAACTCCTCCTATGTACAAGAATATAAACTACTATAATACTCCTCCTATGTACAAGAATATAACTACTATAATACTACGCTCCTATGTACAAGAATATAACTACTTATTAAATACTGCCTCCTATGTACAAGAATATAACTACTATAATACTGCCTCCTATGTACAAGAATATAACTACTATAATACTGCCTCCTATGTACAAGAATATAACTACTAGAATACTGCTCCTATGTACAAGAATATAACTACTAGAATACTGCTCCTATGTACAAGAATATAACTACTATAATACTGCTCCTATGTGCAAGAATATAACTACATAATACTGCCTCCTATGTGCAAGATATAGACTACTATAATACTGCTCCTATGTTACAAGACCTATCAACTACTATAATACTTCCTCCTATGTACAAGAATATAACTACTATGAATACTGCTCCCTATGGTATAAGAATATAACTACTATAAATAACTGCTCTTATGTACAGGAATACTAAACTACTATACACGTGCTTCTATGGTACAAGAATATAACTAACTTATTAATAACTGCTCCTATGTACAAGAATTAACTACTATAATACTGCTCCTATGTACAAGAATATAACTACTATAATACTGCTCCTATGTACCAGGAAGATAGACGATCAGGAACCTATGCTGCTCGTCAAGAGGGGAAGACGAATCATTGTACATGTCTGGGCCGTATGGGAACCGTTTGATTTCCACGACGCAGACGACCCCTGACCTCTGTGGTGCTAGAAGAAGGGATTTCGGATAAGATTGTTCAGGATGTGAAAGGATTTATCGACAATCCCAAGTGGTACAGTGACAGAGGCAGGTTTCTGTGAGGTTGGGGTGTCAGTCATTGTATTTCATCTTTGGACTTCTCAGTGATCCTTGTGTTTTATTCCCAGGAATCCCGTACAGAAGAGGATATCTGCTATATGGACCGCCTGGATGTGGGAAGAGTAGCTTCATGTAAGTGACATTGTGACTTATTAATAAACATCTGTAAGTTGTAGCCAGAGATGTGGGGGGCATTTCAATGTTAAAGGGGTTTTCCAGGATTTTACTACTGATGATCTATCCTCGGGATAGGTCATCAGTATCTGATCGGTGGGGGTCCGACACCCGGGGCCCCCACCGATCAGCTGTTTGAGAAGGTACCGCCGCTCCTGTGCGCTACCTTCTCTCTACTCACCAAGCACAGCGCCGTACATTGTATAGTGGCCGTGCTTGGTATTGCGCTCAGTCTGATTCACATGAATGGGGCTGAGCCGCTCCTAGGCCACGTGACTGATGAACGTGATGTCACTGACCTAGGAAAAGATAAAAGAAGGTTGCGGTGCTCATGGGAGTGCCGGTGCCTTCTCAAACAGCTGATCGACGGGGGTCCGGGTGTCGGATCCCCACCGATCAGATACTGATGACCTATCCTGAGGATAGGTCATAAGTAGTAAAATCCCGGAAAACCCCTCTAACTAGGTCCTGCAGCAATTTATATTGATGACCTATCCTCAGGATAGGTTATCAGTATCTGATTGGTGGGGGTCCGACACCTGACACTCCCGCAGATCAGCTCCATACGAGCGCCGCTTTTTGGTCATCTCCTGTGGAACAAGTTCAGTGTAATGAACAGGAAGCGGCACTCACATTCGGCCTTCTCTTCAAACAGCTGATTGGCAGGGGTGCCGGGTGTCTGACCCCCACAGATTAGATATTGATGACCTATCCTGAGGATAGGTCATCAATACAAATCACTGAACAACCCCTTTAAGAACTTGGTGAGTCAAGGGGGTAGCTATTTTAACATTTAACAAAGCTCGATGACTACTCCCTGGGTTTGTCATCTCACGAGACCCCAGCCTTTATCTCACGAGACCCCGGCCTTTATCTCACGAGACCCCGGCCTTTATCTCACCAGACCCGGCCTTTATCTCACCAGACCCCGGCCTTTATCTCACGAGACCCCGGCCTTTATCTCACGAGAACCCCGGCCTTTATCTCACGAGACCCCGGCCTTTATCTCACCAGACCCGCGCCTTTATCTCACCAGACCCCGGCCTTTATCTCACCAGGACCCGGCCTTTATCTCACCAGACCCGCTTTCCAGACCCGGCCTTTATCTCACCAGATCCCCGGCCTTTATCTCACCAGACCCCGGCCTTTATCTCACCAGACCCCGGCCTTTATCTCACCAGACCCCGGCCTTTATCTCACCAGACCCCGGCCTTTATCTCACCAGTGCCCGGCCTTTATCTCACCAGACCCCGGCCTTTATCTCACCAGACCCCTCCTTCACTGTGTTCTCTCAGTACAGCCTTGGCCGGAGAGCTGGAGTACAGCATCTGTCTAATGAGCCTGAGTGACAACAGCCTCTCAGACGACCGGCTCAATCACCTACTGAGTGTCGCTCCGCAGCAGAGCATCATCCTCCTAGAGGACGTGGACGCTGCTTTTGTGAGTCGGGACCTGGCCAAAGAGAGTAAGTGTAAAACTACTTTATATCCTATTGTTCATATTATCCTGACGACCTCGCTCTATATATATATATAGTGTGATGTATGGAAGTGAGCAAATCCCTGTGTACATGCAGCACATTGCTTATACTTTTCAATAAAAAAATATTGTAAAAAATTTTTTTCAAAATCAATAAATATATGGCAAATATTCATTTGATACATTAATAAAGACATAAAATCTTGTACAATTGTCATATGTTACATTCGTCGTGTGAACTGCCATATATAAAAGGTCAAAAGAGTAAGAAATAAACTTTGGGGGCTCTGTTTTTGATATAGGTGCAGGTCCCTATAAGACAATAGGGGCAGTAACCTAGCGATATGCCCCCATTGACTGAGATGGGAATACCCCTTTAAGACCAGCGTGCCATCCCAGAGTCATAACTTTTTTATTTTTCCATTTACATAGCCTTATCATGGCTTAATTTTTGCACTTTCTAATGGCAATATTTGCAGTTGCATACAGTGTAGTGGGAAGGATGGAAAAAAATTCCAAATGAGGTTGAATTGGAAAAACAATTCTGCCAGTTTTTTTTTATTTTTTTTTATGTCATTCGTAATGTTGTAAAATTGAGCTGTTACCTTCATTCTCCAGGTCAGTACAATTACAATGATACCACACTTGTGATACCTTTATGAAATGTTTGTGACTTTTTGATCACTTTTTATAAAATTCTTTTGGGGAGTTGAAGTGACAAAAAATGGTGAATTGGCTGTTTTTATGCTTTTTCTATTACGCCATTTGCTGTATGGGATAAATATTATTATATTTTAATAGTATGGGCGTTTTCGCACATGGCGATGCCCATGATGTGTATTTTTTAATTAAGTATTTCGATTTTTTTATTATATTTTTAAAAACTTTTTTACTTTTTTTACCTTTTCTAAGTCACCTTGGGTGACTATAACTGGCAATCATTAGATTCCCCATTGTGTTCATTGATTGATTAGCCATCATTGAACGCTTCATTCTCAATATAATAATTCAGTGCTGCCACCTAGTGGTCAGTATTGGTATATTCCTCTAATAGCTGCTGAAGCCGGCTTGAGGCTTTGGGCTATTAGTGTACTGTGACAGGTTCCCCCATCTCAGCCAGGGAGCGCTGTTAAATGAGCACGTTGCATTGGGAGTGAAAAACTAAAATGCAAAAATGCGAAATCACCTGGTTCTCTAAGAGTTAAAGGGGTTGTCCCACGAAAAATATTCTACAGTTTTCAAATCAGCTCCTGGATCTGAATACTTTTGTAATTGCATGTAATTAAATATTTTCTGTAACCACTGAGTTATTCAACAAAACTTATCTGTATAGCGTCACCTGCTGTTTGTTCATTTTTCTTATTTCTTTGACCTGCGCACTGAGATGGCCGCACATGCTCAGTTTCATTCTTCAACTGCCTGCTGAACTGTGATAGGGAGAGCTGAGACACGCCTCCTCAGCTGTGATAGGGAGAGCGGACACACCCTCTGAGCTGTGATAGGGAGAACATGGACACGCCTCCTGAGCTGTGATGGGGAGAGCGGAGACACTCCTCCTGAGCTGTGATAGGGAGAGCTGAGACACGCCTCCTGAGCTGTGATAGGGAGAGCTGAGACACGCCTCCTGAGCTGTGATAGGGAGAGCTGAGACACACCTCCTGAGCTGTGATAGGGAGAGCTGAGACACGCCCCCTGAGCTGTGATAGGGAGAGCTGAGACACGCCCCCTGAGCTGTGATAGGGAGAGCTGAGACACGCCTCCTGAGCTGTGATAGGGAGAGCTGAGACACGCCTCCTGAGCTGTGATAGGGAGAGCTGAGACACGCCTCCTGAGCTGTGATAGAGAGAGCTGAGACACCCCCCCTTATCTGCAGCAGAGAAGACACTCCCCTTGAGCTGCCAGCTTGATATAAATGTAGCAGAGCAATGTATGGGGAGGTCTCTGGATCCATGTGAGGTACAGGGCTGGTTCTAGCTTTAATCTTGGGATAACCCCTTTAAGTTTTGTAATTGAGTTGAACAGGTGAGATACTGTGCTCAGCCCCAGAGATCTCCAAAAATATCTGATATCATAGCTAAATAAGTGAGTTACACCACTATAAAGGCAGTGAAGTAAGATGCCGCTTTAGAATGCTGATCTGAGGTCTCCCTTCACATTGCAGATCCCACCGCATATCAAGGATTCGGCCGCTTAACCTTCAGCGGGCTGTTAAACGCTCTGGACGGCGTTGCATCCACTGAAGCTCGCATTGTGTTCATGACAACCAATCACATTGACAGGTAAGACAGAGAGGTGTCGGACTGCTTTCAGAAGACGATTTCTGGTTGTATGTGACTAAAGCTTAAAGGGGTTCTCCAGGAATTAAGAAAATGAAAATACTTAAATATTTCTTTATAATAAATATATTCCCAAATACCTCTCATTAGTTATAACGGCTCATTTTGTCTGGGGAGCAATCATTAGGAGAAATAAAATGGCCGCCGTCCTATTAGTACACACAGAACCTGTCCTAATCACACAGCAGGACAAGTTACTTCACAACACTGAGGTAAAGAGCTGCCTCATCCTCCTCTCTGCTCTGCTTGTCAGGGATTATGATCCTTAATACAGCTGAATCTCTGTAGGAATGGAGTCCATGAGGAGACATGAAGTACAGAGAGGAGGTGGGGATGTGACTGATGAGCAGCAGCTCTTGTCTGCAGTCTCCATTACCACAGTCTGTCCTCTCTGTACTTCATGTCTCCTACAGATTCAGTTTAAGATCTTATCTGTTTTCAGGATTATAATCCCTGACAAGCAGAGCAGAGAGGAGGATGAGGCAGCTCTTTACCTCAGTGTTGTGAAGTAACTTGTCCTCCTGTGTGATTAGGACAGGTTCTGTGTGCACTAATAGGACGGCGGCCATTTTATTTCTCCTAATGATTGCTCCCCAGACAAAACGAGCCATTATAACTAATGAAAGGTATTTGGGAATATATTTATAATAAAGTAATATTTACGTATTTTCATTTTCTTAATTCCCGGAGAACCCCCATAAAGGTTTTTTTTTCGAGACTCAGGATAGGTCATCAGTATCTGATCGGTGGGGGTCCAACACCCGGCACAGTGCTTGATGAACGCGGAGAAGGATGCGGCACTCACAGGAACGCCGGGGGCCTTCTCAGACAGCTGATCGGCAGGGGCCCCGGGTGTCAAACCTCCACCGATCAGATACTGAGGCCCTATCCTGAGGTCATCAGTAGTAAAATCTCAGAAAACCCCTTTATATATTTTTCTAATATACTGTTACCCATCATCGAGATTTCTGCTTGCTGTCATTGAATGGAACCATACTTGATTAAAGCCAGAGGGTGAAACCCTGCATGGACCGAATAATTCTCATAACTGAGGGTTTGTTGCAATTGTATCCAATGAAGACAATCCTCTGTGAGCTGAACTGTTCAGCAGCACAAATCTCCATTCTGTCATGGAAATTTGCTACAACGTATCCATCCTGACTGGATACAATTGTAACAAAGCTGTTAGAAGAACTAGGCTGTCGGTTTCTGCTGTTTGCTGCTTATATTGTATAATTTATTTTTTAATATATATTTTTTATTTATATTTTTAATATTTTGCTCTTTGACATTATGCTATACACTCCCAGAGCTGCACTCAGAATTCTGTCACCACTTGTGAGCCAACAGCCCCAAAATACTTGGGATTTGTAGTTGTTTTCTGCATGAGAGAGCGTCCATGCCATACACACTATATATCCTCTAGAGCAGGGATGCCCAACCTGCGGCCCTCCAGCTGTTGCAAAACTACAACTCCCATCATGCCCAGACAGCCTACAGCTATCAGCCTACAGCAGGGCATGGTGGGAGTTGTAGGTTTACAGCAGCTGGAGGGCCGCAGGTTGGGCATCCCTGCTCTAGAGCAAACTGTAAAGACCCTGAACAAGCAGCAGGCTGCTAGCGAATGTGAGGCCCCACCCTGTGGAATTCTGGATGCAGCTTTAGATGTGACTGGAGTATAAGACCGGATCAGCGATGCTTATATCTCTGTATGGAATTGTAGGTTGGACCCGGCGTTGATCCGTCCAGGCCGAGTTGATGTCAAGCAGTTCATCGGACACTGCACCCGGTGGCAGCTCACCCAGATGTTCCAGAGGTTTTACCCGGACCAGCCCGGTTCTGCAGCAGAGGAGTTTGCGGACGTGGCCCTCAGTGCCTTCGAGAAGATCAGTGCAGCCCAAGTTCAGGGTCATTTTATGATGCACAAAAACGACCCTCAGGCAGCCATTAAGAACGTTCACTCTCTGGCTGCATAACAGACCCCTAGAGCGGTATTTTAAAGAGGCCGCCCAGTTTTACGTAAATAAGACATACAGTATCTCACAGAAGTAAGTCCACCCCTCACGTCTTTGTAAATATTTTATTCTGTCTTTTCCTGGGACAACACTGAACATATGACACTTTTTATACAATGTAAAGTAGTCACTGTACGGCTTGTAGAACAGTGTAAATTGGGCGAGCCCTCAAAATAACTTAAAGGGGTTCTGTAGTTCTTTAAAACTGATGATCTATCCCCTGGAGAGATCATCAGCCTCTGATCGGCGGCGGTCCGACACCCGGGACCCCCGCCGATCAGCTGTTTGAAAAGGCAGCGTCGCTGCAGGAGCGCCGCGGCCTTCTCTGTGTTTACCGTAGGCCCAGTGACGTCACGACTAGTATCACTGGCCTGGGCGGGGCTAAGCTCCATTCAAGTGAACACAGCTTAGCCCCGCCCAGGCCAGTGATACTAGTCGTGACGTCACTAGGCCTGAGGAAAACACAGAGAAGGCCGCGGCGCTCCTGCAGCCCCGCTGTCTTCTCAAACAGCTGATCGGAGGGGGTCCCGGGTGTTGGACCGCCGCCGATCAGATGCTGATGATCTATCCAGAGGAAGAACTGCAGAACCCCTTTAACATACAGCCATTAATGTCTAAACCGCTGTCAACAAAAGTGAGAACACCCCTAGGTGAAAATGCCCAAATTGTGCCCAATGTGTCAGTATTTTTGTGGCCACCATTACTTTCCAGCACTGCCTTAACTCTCTTGGGCATGGAGGTCACTAGAGCTGCACAGGTTCCACTGGGATTCTCTTCCATCCTCCATGACGACATCACGGAGCTGGTGGATGTTACAGACCTTGCTCTTCTCCACCTTCCGTTTGAGGAGACCCCACAGATGCTCAATAGGGTTTAGGTCTGGAGACATGCTCGGCCGGTTCAGCACCTTTACCAGAAGTTTCTTTAGCAAGGCGGTGGTCGTCTTGGAGGTGTTTGGGGTCGTTATCGGCCCAGTCTCTGAAGGGAGGGGATCGTGCTCTGCTTCAGTATGTCACAGTACATGGCGGCATTCATGGTTCTCTCAATGATCTGTAGCTCCCCACAGCCGGCAGCACTCATGCAGCCACAAACCATAACACCCCCACCACCATGCTTTACTGTAGGCAAGACACACTGGTCTTTGCCCTTCTCACCTGGTTGCCGTCACACACACTTGACACCATCTGAACCAGATAAGTTTCTCTTGGTCTCATCAGACCCCAGTCTGCTTGTCTTCAGAAAATTGCTGGCTTTCTTGTGCATCATCTCTAGAAGAGGCTCCTTCTGGGACGACAGCCATGCAAACCAATGTGATGCTGCGTATGGTCTAAGCACTGACAGGTTGACCCCTCACCCCTGTAACCTCTGCAGCAATGCTGGCAGCACTCGTACGACCTCTGGATATGACGCTGAGCACTGACAGGCTGACCCCCCCCCACCCCTGTAACCTCTGCAGCAATGCTGGCAGCACTCATACAACATCTGGATATGACGCTGAGCACTGGCAGGCTGACCCCTCCACCCCTGTAACCTCTGCAGCAATGCTGGGCAGCACTCGTACAACCTCTGGATATGACGCTGAGCACTAGCAGGCTGACCCCCCACCCCGTAACCTCTGCAGCAATGCTGGCAGCACTCATACAACTCTGGATATGACGCTGAGCACTGACAGGCTGACCCCTCCACCCCTGTAACCTCTGCAGCAATGCTGGCAGCACTCGCACAACCTCTGGATATGACGCTGAGCACTGGCAGGCTGACCCCTCCACCCCTGTAACCTCTGCAGCAATGCTGGCAGCACTCATACAACCTCTGGATATGACGCAGAGCACTGACAGGCTGAACCCCTGTAACCTCTGCTGCAATGCTGGCAGCACTCGTACAACCTCTGGATATGACACTGAGCACTGACAGGCTGACCCCCACCCCTGTAACCTCTGCAGCAATGCTGGCAGCACTCATACAACCTCTAGATATGACGCTGAGCACTGACAGGCTGACCCCTCACCCCTGTAACCTCTGCAGCAATGCTGGCAGCACTCGTACAACCTCTGGCTATGACACTGAGCACTGGCAGGCTGACCCCTCACCCCTGTAACCTCTGCAGCAATGCTGGCAGCACTCGTACAACATCTGGCTATGACACTGAGCACTGGCAGGCTGACCCCTCCACCCCTGTAATCTCTGCAGCAATGCTGGCAGCACTCGTACAACCTCTGGATATGACGCTGAGCACTGGCAGGCTGACCCCCCCACCCCTGTAACCTCTGCAGCAATGCTGGCAGCACTCGTACAACCTCGTACGTGCACTCAACTTCTTTGGTTTGGTCGACCATGGTGAGGCCTGTTCTGATGGAACCTGTCTTGTTAAACCGCCGTATGGTCTTGGCCACCGTGCTGCAGCTCCGTTTTAGTGTGTTGGCGACCTTCTTATAGCCTCGGCCATCTTTATGTAGAGGAATGCTTCTTATTTTTAGATCCTCAGAGAGTTCTTTGCCATGAGAAGCCATGTTGAACTTCCAGTGACCAGTGTGAGAGTGATAACACCAAATGTAACACCCCTGCTCCCCATTCACACCTGAGACCTTGTAACACTAACGAGTCACATGACACCGGGGAGGGAAAATGGCTAATTGGGCACAATATGTCCATTTTCACTTAGGGGTGTCCTCACTTTTGTTGCCAGCGGTTTAGACATTAATGGTTGTGTGGTGGGTTATTTTGAGGACACGCCCAATTTACACTGTTATACAAGCCGTACACTGACTACTTTACATTGTATCAAAGTGTCATATGTTCAAAAGATATAATAAAACATTTACAAAAATATAAGGGGTGTACTTACTTTTGTGTGATACTGTAATACCGTATGAGTTCTGCAGCTTTGTGTTTGGATTTCTCACCAGGTTCAGTGAATGGAAAAATTGATGCTCACAACTAGAGGCTGAAAACCTGTCCTGATCATGACCACTGATCGTTAAAGTAGAACTCCAGCAAAAAATTTTTATTCTCTAACCTGTTAGAAAGCTGCATGATATAGTCTATAGTGAATGTAATCTTCTCATCAGAGAATGTATTTGTGAGTTATCACCTCTCTTATAATTGTAGCTGGGTCATGTGGCCCACTCCCTGACCTCCAACTGACCCAGGACAGGAAGCCAGTTACTTCTCTATTCATTCCTATGAGACTGAAAGTGAGGCTCCCATAGGAATGCATAGAGAAATAGACTTCCTGTCCACACATAAGATGCTGTGTTATCTGGTGAGTCTGATTGCTGGTCACATGACACAGATGATAAAAATCAGGGAGATATAACTCACAAATACAGACACTGGTAAGAAAATGACATTCACTACAGATTACATCATGTACATTTCTAGCAGGACATGGAATAAAAATTTTTGCGGAAGTTCTGCTTTAAAAAGGGGGAACGACTCCTCACAGCTGGACATGATCAGGACAAGCTATAAAGTAGAATGCTCTGATTTATTGACAGCAAGCAGAGATCTGGAAATGGTGAGGCATTCAAGCGCAAAACTATTGCAAAGTGGCTGAAATTCTGATACGCAGATTTAGGTTTATTTACATATTATGGACGGTGACTCTTTGTTACTTTTTTATATCCATCTTTGATGTTGATTGCGCAATGTTGTTGAGTGCACTTCACCTTTAAATGGTCCAGGGCTACACGGCCTTGTAAAATCACATCCTACAAATCGTATAAACATCGCAGGGGCTGCAACCTCGGTCAGTCCTTGTAGGGAGGGAAAATTGCAACAACGAAGGAAACAATAGAAGTGGAAAATATCTTTATTGTGATTTCCATTTTAGTAAATAGCGGACTGCGCACGGGAGAGAAGAACGACCTGTCTATAGTGAGCGCAGCCATTAGGACTGACGGGTGTCCAGTGATGAGGAGAGAAACGTTCTGTTCCAGGAGAAGGAACCGTCATTGCCTCATAATGAGGTTTTATTTATAGAAGTGAATTGTGACAATGTCCAATAAAAGTCCATTTATTATTAACAGGCTCCTGATGCTTCATTTACTATCACTACACGGCACAGTCCCCATAGAGCTGAACTTTACTACAGAAGAGCATAGAAGGCAGTATTATAGTAGTTATATTCTTGTACATAGGAGGTAGTATTATAGTAGTTATATTCTTGTACATAGGAGCAGTATTATAGTAGTTATATTCTTGTACATAGGAGCAGTATTATAGTAGTTACCGTATATTCTTGTACATAGGAGGCAGTATTATAGTAGTTATATTCTTGTACATAGGAGGCAGTATTATAGTAGTTATATTCTTGTACATAGGAGTAGTATTATAGTAGTTATATTCTTGTACACCGGAGCAGTATTATAGTAGTTATATTCTTGTACATAGGAGGTAGTATTATAGTAGTTATATTCTTGTACATAGGAGCAGTATATAGTAGTTTTATTCTTGTACATAGGAGGCAGTATTATAGTAGTTATATTTACATAGGAGTAGTATTATAGTAGTTATATTATTGTACACCGGAGCAGTATTATAGTAGGTTATATTCTTGTACATAGGAGCAATATTATAGGATTTATATTCTTGGTACATTAGAAGGCAGTATTATAGAGTTATATTCTTATACATTTAGACGGTAATTATAGTAGTTATATTTTTGGTACCATAGGCGCAGTAGTTATATTAGTATATTCTTGTACATAGGAGCAGTATTATAGTAGTTAGTTTACATAGGAGCAGTATTATAGTAGTTATATTCTTTGTACATAGTAGGCTGCAGTACTTATAGTAGTTATATTCTTGTACATAGGAGGCAGTATTATAGTAATTATATTCGTTGTACATAGGAGGCAGTATTATAGTAGTTATATTCCTTTGTACATAGGAGCAGTATTATAGTAGTTATATTCTTGTACATAGGAGCAGTATTATAGTAGTTATATTTCTTGTACATAGGAGCAGTATTATAGTAGTTATATTCTTGTACATAGGAGCAGTATTATAGTAGTTATATTCTTGTACATAGGAGCAGTATTATAGTAGTTATATTCTTGTACATAGGAGCAGTATTATAGTAGTTATATTCTTGTACATAGGAGCAGTATTTATAGTAGTTATATTCTTGTACATAGGAGCAGTATTATAGTAGTTATATTCTTGTACATAGGAGCAGTATTATAGTAGTTATATTCTTGTACATAGGAGCAGTATTATAGTAGTTTATATTCTTGTACATAGGAGGCAGTATTATAGTAGTTATATTCTTGTACATAGGAGCAGTATTATAGTAGTTATATTCTTGTACATAGGAGCAGTATTATAGTAGTTATATTCTTGTACATAGGAGCAGTATTATAGTAGTTATATTCTTGTACATAGGAGCAGTATTATAGTAGTTATATTCTTGTACATAGGAGCAGTATTATAGTAGTTATATTCTTGTACATAGGAGGCAGTATTATAGTAGTTTATATTCTTGTACATAGGAGCAGTATTATAGTAGTTATATTCTTGTACATAGGAGGCAGTATTATAGTAGTTATATTCTTGTACATAGGAGCAGTATTATAGTAGTTTATATTCTTGTACATAGGAGCAGTATTATAGTAGTTTATATTCTTGTACATAGGAGCAGTATTATAGTAGTTATATTCTTGTACATAGGAGGCAGTATTATAGTAGTTATATTCTTGTACATAGGAGCAGTATTATAGTAGTTTATATTCTTGTACATAGGAGGCAGTATTATAGTAGTTATATTCTTGTACATAGGAGCAGTATTATAGTAGTTATATTCTTGTACATAGGAGGCAGTATTATAGTAGTTATATTCTTGTACATAGGAGCAGTATTATAGTAGTATTATATTCTTGTACATAGGAGCAGTATTATAGTAGTTATATTCTTGTACATAGGAGCAGTATTATAGTAGTTATATTCTTGTACATAGGAGGCAGTATTATAGTAGTTATATTCTTGTACATAGGAGCAGTATTATAGTAGTTTATATTCTTGTACATAGGAGGCAGTATTATAGTAGTTATATTCTTGTACATAGGAGCAGTATTATAGTAGTTATATTCTTTGTACATAGGAGGCAGTATTATAGTAGTTATATTCTTGTACATAGGAGCAGTATTATTATAGTAGTTTATATTCTTGTACATAGGAGGCAGTATTATAGTAGTTATATTCTTGTACATAGGAGCAGTATTATAGTAGTTATATTCTTGTACATAGGAGGCAGTATTATAGTAGTTATATTCTTGTACATAGGAGCAGTATTATAGTAGTTATATTCTTGTACATAGGAGCAGTATTATAGTAGTTATATTCTTGTACATAGGAGGCAGTATTATAGTAGTTATATTCTTGTACATAGGAGCAGTATTATAGTAGTTATATTCTTGTACATAGGAGCAGTATTATAGTAGTTATATTCTTGTACATAGGAGCAGTATTATAGTAGTTATATTCTTGTACATAGGAGCAGTATTATAGTAGTTATATTCTTGTACATAGGAGGCAGTATTATAGTAGTTATATTCTTGTACATAGGAGCAGTATTATAGTAGTTATATTCTTGTACATAGGAGGCAGTATTATAGTAGTTATATTCTTGTACATAGGAGCAGTATTATAGTAGTTATATATTCTTGTACATAGGAGCAGTATTATAGTAGTTATATTCTTGTACATAGGAGGCAGTATTATAGTAGTTATATTCTTGTACATAGGAGGCAGTATTATAGTAGTTATATTCTTGTACATAGGAGCAGTATTTATAGTAGTTTATATTCTTGTACATAGGAGGCAGTATTTATAGTAGTTATATTCTTGTACATAGGAGCAGTATTATAGTAGTTATATTCTTGTACATAGGAGCAGTATTATAGTAGTTATATTCTTGTACATAGGAGGCAGTATTATAGTAGTTATATTCTTGTACATAGGAGGCAGTATTATAGTAGTTATATTCTTGTACATAGGAGCAGTATTATAGTAGTTATATTCTTGTACATAGGAGCAGTATTATAGTAGTTATATTCTTGTACATAGGAGCAGTATTATAGTAGTTATATTCTTGTACATAGGAGCAGTATTATAGTAGTTATATTCTTGTACATAGGAGCAGTATTATAGTAGTTATATTCTTGTACATAGGAGCAGTATTATAGTAGTTATATTCTTGTACATAGGAGCAGTATTATAGTAGTTATATTCTTGTACATAGGAGCAGTATTATAGTAGTTATATTCTTGTACATAGGAGCAGTATTATAGTAGTTATATTCTTGTACATAGGAGGCAGTATTATAGTAGTTATATTCTTGTACATAGGAGCAGTATTATAGTAGTTATATTCTTGTACATAGGAGGCAGTATTATAGTAGTTTATATTCTTGTACATAGGAGCAGTATTATAGTAGTTATATTCTTGTACATAGGAGCAGTATTATAGTAGTTATATTCTTGTACATAGGAGCAGTATTATAGTAGTTATATTTCTTGTACATACAGCAGTATTATAGTAGTTATATTCTTGTACATAGGAGGCAGTATTATAGTAGTTATATTCTTGTACATAGGAGCATAGTGGTAGTTTAGCTTATTTCTGAATATTATATTATGTTGGGCAGACTGGTTCGAGCTGATAGAAAGGCAACAGTGACTCAAATTGCCACCCGTTACAACCAAGGTAGGCAGAAGAGCATCTCTGAACGCACAGTACGTCGAACTTTGAGGCAGATGGGCTACAGCAGCAGAAGACCACACCGGGTGCCACTCCTTTCAGCTAAGAACAGGAAACTGAGGCTACAATTTGCACAAGCTCATCGAAATTGGACAGTAGAAGATTGGAAAAACGTTGCCTGGTCTGATGAGTCTCGATTTCTGCTGCGACATTCGGATGGTAGGGTCAGAATTTGGCGTCAAACAACATGAAAGCATGGATCCATCCTGCCTTGTATCAACGGTTCAAGCTGGTGGTGGTGGTGTCATGGTGTGGGGAATATTTTCTTGGCACTCTTTAGGCCCCTTGGTACCAATTGAGCATCGTTGCAACGCCACAGCCTACCTGAGTATTGTTGCTGACCATGTCCATCCCTTTATGACCACAATGTACCCAACATCTGATGGCTACTTTCAGCAGGATAATGCGCCATGTAATAAAGCTGGAATCATCTCAGACTGGTTTCTTGAACATGACAATGAGTTCACTGTACTCAAATGGCCTCCACAGTCACCAGATCTCAATCCAATAGAGCATCTTTGGGATGTGGTGGAACAGGAGATTCGCATCATGGATGTGCAGCCGACAAATCTGCGGCAACTGTGTGATGCCATCATGTCAATATGGACCAAAATCTCTGAGGAATGCTTCCAGCACCTTGTTGAATCTATGCCACGAAGAATTGAGGCAGTTCTGAAGGCAAAAGGGGGTCCAACCCGTTACTAGCATGGTGTACCTAATAAAGTGGCCGGTGAGTGTATATTCTTGTACATAGGAGGCAGTATTATAGTAGTTATATTCTTGTACATAGGAGGCAGTATTATAGTAGTTATATTCTTGTACATAGGAGGCAGTATTATAGTAGTTATATTCTTGTACATAGGAGCAGTATTATAGTAGTTATATTCTTGTACATAGAAGGCAGTATTATAGTAGTTATATTCTTGTACATAGGAGGCAGTATTATAATAGTTATATTCTTGTACATAGGAGGCAGTATTATAGTAGTTATATTCTTGTACATAGGAGGCAGTATTATAGTAGTTATATTCTTGTACATAGGAGCAGTATTATAGTAGTTATATTCTTGTACATAGAAGGCAGTATTATAGTAGTTATATTCTTGTACATAGGAGGCAGTATTATAATAGTTATATTCTTGTACATAGGAGCAGTATTATAGTAGTTATATTCTTGTACATAGGAGCAGTATTATAGTAGTTTATATTCTTGTACATAGGAGCAGTATTATAGTAGTTATATTCTTGTACATAGGAGCAGTATTATAGAAGTTATATTCTTGTACATAGGAGGCGGTATTATAGTAGTTATATTCTTGTACATAGGAACAGTATTATAGTAGTTATTTTCTTGTACATAGGAGCAGTATTATAGTAGTTATATTCTTGTACATAGGAGGCAGTATTATAGTAGTTATATTCTTGTACATAGGAGGCAGTATTATAGTAGTTATATTCTTGTACATAGGAGCAGTATTATAGTAGTTATATTCTTGTACATAGGAGGCAGTATTATAGTAGTTATATTCTTGTACATAGGAGCAGTATTATAGTAGTTCTATTCTTGTACATAGGAGAGGACAGACGTGTGTTGCTGAGCTCCCTGTAGGGCGGAGGCATGGCTTCTGACCCAGGAGGAGGGGAGGGAAGCTGGGCTGATGATCCTGGAAAGCCCCCGGCTTGGAGTGTGGCCCTGCAGCATGGAGATGGTGGAGGAGCTGATGTCTTGGAGATGGTGGCTGGTGAGTCCAGTAAAGTTTGTGGTTTTTTCTGGATCAAGTTCAAAAGTTACCCGGAAAGATTTATTTAAACTGGAAATGCAGATAAGCAGATGAGAGATGTCATTAAAAAAGAGACTGACCCAAAAGTGAAGCTGATGAAATGTGAGCTTCTGGATAGTTATATACGTGAAATGGCTTTATTGAAAGAAAAACTTGTGAAAGATACAAACCCGGTGCCTAAAGTAGAAAACTGGCAATGGAGAAAGAGCGAGAGGCGAAAGCTCAGACTGTGAAGAGGAGGGAAATTGTGGGGCAGGGGAGCTCTGTGCGATGTGTGGGTGCAGCACCCGGAGGATCAGGCCTCTCTGGTGCAGGAATAGAGACTGACAATGCTGGAGAAAAGTGTACTACAGATAGCAAAGGGTTAAGTGCAGCAGACTATGTGTGCACAGTGGCTGAAGGAATGACTCTCCTATGAATGATCCTGAGACAGACATTGTGAGTGAGACCCTGCTCAGTACTGTGAGTGAAACATAGCTATCACAGGAACCATCTCAACAGGCTGATCACACACTGTGCAGAACCCTCAGCTGTGCACAGAGGCAGTGGATGGAGTACAGACTGCAGAGCAATCAGGAGTCGCCTCAGGTGCATCTGCCAGCACAATTAGCAGAGGAGAGGCCCAGCACTGAGCAATCAGCAGAGCAGCCCCAGCACAGGAGACTGTTCTCTAATGTCACCAGGCCGGCTAACCCCCCGCCACAGAGGAAGAACGCAGTGCGGATCCGATATACAGGTCCAGAG